>JANZLD010000006.1:63478312-63490835 GCA_026413575.1 Erythroxylum carthagenense
TTAGAAATTTTGTACTATAAATAGAAGGGTTAACTTGATGTAAGGTACACCAATTTATAAGAAGAACTCTCCTCTCCCAAATATTCTTAAATTTTAGTTTCGGTTTTATAACACTTTTTATAGTTTTCGTAATTTTTAAAAAAGAAACCAAAACTAAAATCAGAAACTAAAAATTTAAATAAACAAGATTTTTTTACTGAACTTAAAAACAAAAAGAGAAAATTAAAAGTAAAAATAGAAACAAACACCCCTAAGTATTTAACTTGAGCATCACAACATTTATATTTAAAGAACTGCACACAAGTTTTATCTTCTAAAAAATAAATATTATAATAAAAGATCCAATTTTAGTTATATAAAATTGAAGGACTATTTTTGTAATTTGAAAAGATATTCAAAATGGAATTTGACATCGATTTGTTCCGAATTGAATACGTTTGAAAACGTTGCTTTTAATCATGCAATTGTCGTCATACAATATACGTCATTTTATTTGTTATTATAGTTTATCATTTCCTAATTAAAGGATGGCAATTTTTGACTTAT
This sequence comes from Erythroxylum carthagenense, assembly GCA_026413575.1. Lineage (NCBI taxonomy): Eukaryota > Viridiplantae > Streptophyta > Magnoliopsida > Malpighiales > Erythroxylaceae > Erythroxylum > Erythroxylum carthagenense. The sequence goes on from JANZLD010000006.1 coordinate 63,478,859, forward strand.
AAATTTAAATTGAGTTGTTTAGACTAAATTTAGACTATGACAAATTTAAGATTTAATTATTTTAAACAAAACAATACCATTTTATTTAAAAGAGTTAAATCTCATGAACACTTAAATTTGAATAACCTAAATTCTGATTTAATTAAAAAAATTATTTTATATTTTTAATTTTAAAAAAATTATTTAAAAAAACTTTAGTATATTGTAATCCCTAATTTTAATAGTAAATTCAAATGAATCCAGATCTTTTGTTTAATTTTATAATATTTTATTCTGTTATATGAATCTCAATCATTTATTTACGTGAGTTCTGTATGAATCTCACATAAATGAATATAAGACTTGTATAAAAGACTGAAATTTATAGAACAAAATAATATACGATAATATTAGATAGAATATCCAGTGTCGATCCGAATTCCTGGGTATTCTCAAATAGTTTATTGTGCTGTCCGTAGGAGGATGAGAAGTCAATTGTTGACCATTATCGCATTCAACAAGTCCCTTAAAAGCCATGCTTGCCATTACTGTGAAAGGAAAAGTAATGATAGAGAGAGAATTAGCTTTCATGGAAGTTGCAAGTTGATAAGATTTTTCTTTACTTCCCTCTTTTCTTCCTACTCCAGAAGGCTAAAATCTTCTCTCTATCGCTTTTCTCTCACTTCCTCTTGAGCCAAGATCTGTCCACAAATAGAAAAAGAAAGAAAGAAAACAATCTTTCTGTTAGACTTTGTGGATGCTGTGGTAACACCTGCTTGTATGGTGATAATTTCTGATTTTCCTTATATGACTTGTTTCTCAAACTCAACATCGACACCTTATTCAGGCACCCTCTGAGACATACAGAATTTAACCCAGTTTTCTTTGCTGTTGTTTTTTCAACAAAGCCAATTCTGTTTATGAATCTTTTTTAAATTTTCAACTTAGCTGCAATTGTTTTTCAAGTTGCTGTGGTTTGATCATGGCAAAGCTTTGAACGTATTCCAGAGAGCGGCAACTTGATAGAGTTTGATAAACTTCATTATCTCAGAACCTATGTGTGTTGATGGACAGTTTGCATAGCTCAGCTCTGTGTCGTTTGAAGCTTCCTGTTCTGAGTTATAAAGCATTTCTTAATTTGGGATTGACTTCTGCAAGCGCTATTTGGATGTTTAGTTGAAGTGCTTGAGATTTGGCATTTTATTTGGATTATTGTCCTACTTTGGTGACGCTTTGCTGCCAGTATACAATGCCTAACTACGGAGGAGGACAACATATTTTTGCTGCGGCTCAACATTTATTGAAGGCATTGGAGGCGAATGGGAACCTGAGTGATGACGTCAAAAGACTCGTTTCAGAGCTTGATTGTCATTTGTCCGCAATCTCTTTAACAACTGAATCAGAGGGACTCAGGCTCACTGAGGTTGAGGAACGCCTGAAATCTGCTGAGAGACAGGTTATGCAATGGGAATCAAATCCATCTCTGATACGGGATTCTGGTCCCATCAAAACCTCTGAGTACCTGCAGGCCGTGAATGAAACTCAATTACTAAAGGAAACTTTAGGAGGCTTGCCAATCAACAATATCGGGAAGCAGAGGGAACTTGCTAATCGAGCAGAGTGTGTCTTGCAGATTGCGATGTCAAGACTTGAACAGGAGCTATACCACATTATTCTTCAGCACAAAAAAACTTTTGAACCGCAGAGGATGTCCTTTCATTCATGCGTGCCAGATGTAGTTTATGATGAATCTTTTGATTCAGTGGACGCTGAAATAGTTGATAGAGCATCTTCTGGAGGTGTGGCTGCCCGAGAATCAGTTGAATATATTGTTGATTTGGTTGATCCGCAGGTAACTCCTGACATCAAGGCCATTGCTTGTGCTATGTTTGCTTCTAGTTATGAGACAGAATTTTGTGAAACCCTTGTTCACCTCAGGAAGCAAGCTTTGGATGAATACTTGTCCTTTCTCAAGTTCGAGAAAGTTAGCATTGAAGAATTACTGAGATTGGACTGGACTAACTTGAACAGCCAGATTCAGAGATGGTTGTGGACTGTGAAGATTGTTGTTCGTGTGTATCTTGTGGGCGAGAAACGATTTTGTGACCAAATATTAGGTGATTTTGGTTCTGTGAATTCACTTTGCTTTGTTGAGATATCCAAAGCTTCAGTCTTGCGTCTCTTGAATTTTGGGGAAGCTGTAGCAATGGGACATCATAGGCCTGAAAAGTTGTTTCGCTTGCTCGACATGTATGAGGTTGTTTCTAATGTTCTTCTTGATATAAATGGTTTATACTCAGAGGAGGCTGGTTCTTTCATTAGGATTGAATTCCATAACCTTCTAATGACTTTGAGGGATTCTGCGAGGGTGACATTTTTGGAGTTTGGGAAATTTATTGTATCTGATGCATCTCCACAGCCTCTCCCTGAAGGTCGAATTCATGACCTGACAAGATATGTTATGAATTACATCAGCGCTCTGACTGTTTATAGTGGCATCCTCGATTTGATTCTCAAAAACCGACCCGTAGATGGCAGTCCTGAGATGGACAGTAGACAGGAATCACGGGACGTTTCTTCTTATTCACTTTGTCCATTGGCTCATCACTTCCGGTCACTTGCATCTGCTCTTGAATCCAATCTTAATGAAAAATCGAAAATGTGCAAAGATGATTCCTTGGGGCATATTTTCTTAATGAACAACATCCACTACATGGTCCAAAAGGTTAAGGACTCTGAATTGAGGCTTCTTTTTGGAGATGAATGGATTAGGAAGCACAATGGTAAGTTTATGATGCATGCCACGAGGTACAAGAGAGCCACTTGGAGCTCTATCGTCTCTATAATTACAGATGAGGGAAGGGAAAGTGCCAAAAAAAGATGCAAGAGATTCTGTAATGCTTTTGAAGCAGTGTACAAGATCCAGACTCAATGGTATATTTCAAATCCTCAGCTTCGCGAGGACTTGCAAATTTCGACTTCCCAGAATCTACTCCCTGCCTACCGCAGGTTTCTTGCGAACAGCAAAAATATTGCTGACAAGTATATTAAGTACAATCCTGACGATATAGAAAAAATGCTTTTGGATTTTTTTGTAGGACCCCGAGATCACTGAACAGTTCAGTCAGGAGATGGAAGTCTTATAGGTTTCAAGTTTCCAGTCTTTGCTTTTATATTCTCTATTCCTTTAGCCATTTCTTCGTCCAGTTTTCTTAGTCTGTTTAATTTTCAGGTTTCTTCATATACCTTAATTCTTGTCTTGTACTAATGGCTTTGAGCATAATCTATACATGGTGCATATTCTTACATACATATATATCAGAATTCATTGCGGAAATTGAGCTTCATCGCCAGGTGGTCGACCCCAAACGGTCAAGGTTTTTTGGCTTTGAAAGTCAGCCGGGCTAGTAAGTTGTATCAGGAAGATGCACGTACAAGTACAGTTAATGATTCTAAAAGGTCTTCCCCTTCTACAAGGTCTACCATGTGATCAATTTAAAGATATAATAATTCAAAGCAAGTACGTCAAATGGTTTTAGGTACGTGAGGAGACATTTCTGTTTGAAGTCTAGCAGAATAGTCAAACTTCTGCCATATCGTGTTGTGGAATTGACTATGAATACAGACCACATATTCTGACTAAGCGAAGTTTGGTTTGGGTAATAAATGCTAAAAGTGAAGAGCACCTGTTTTACCACTATTTCCTGATATTCAAGAATCAAAACAATGACAAAGTCTGTGTTCTATACTTTTATTCATAGCCGGTCAACTTGGAACTTGGTTTATGGTTACGAGTTAAAGTTTGGCCCAGGTATGAAGTGAGTACCCATTGCTTTTTACCATTGTTTGTTTCCCTAAATATCAGACTTGTAAATTTTCTTATCAACCTGTTACAAAGAAGGGGCTGCAAAGTATTCCGATTCATGACGATTTAGAGTAAGGTTTTAACTCCAAGAATTTTTTTTTATTTTCTGGTTGGTCATTCAAAACAAGTTAAATGTCCTACTTACAAGTTGATAAATCTTATCTGATGTGCTGGTATGAATCAGGAACCATCTTCTCTTCAAATGTCCATTCAACAAAACCATTTGGGATTATATTACTACTAAATGTTTATAGCCTGATCCAGGAGATTCAATGATAGATATTACACGTAGAATATAAACTCAAAATGCCTGTTCGAAACCAGATCAGCAGATTCATATTATTGCACTGGAAACTTGTATATATCAACATGCTTTAGAGAGAAGGCAATATAAGACACTTTTCTTCCGAGGAAGCTTTGATATCAGTGATCCTCACTGAAATTCGGGAGCTCATCTTGATAAAGAATTTAAACCAGACCTGTAGCTTAAACATGTTTCTCACTGCCTATCTAGAGTAACGCTTTCTGCACATATTTTCATCTTGATTTTTGTTTTTTAATGTTTTGCCTTCCAAGGCAAGGTAGTTAGGGTATTTCTTTTTTCATTAAAAAAAAACAAGAATTGTAATTTTTCAAAAATCTGACTTGCAACTAAAATATTCTTTGCACAGTTTTGCGATCAATTTGAAAACGTTTATGAATTAAGAGGAGAGACGATATTTCATTTGGACAAAATATAATGTCGACAGTGTCCAATTGTTTTCTTAATAATTCTATGGTCTAGCTCATTAATTCTAATTTATTATAATATGTATTGTTATTATTATTTGGTAATAGCTATAATAATAAATTGTTAATGTGTAAAAATATAAAGTATAAAATATTATAATTTAATGAACGACAAAGTCAATATATTATAAATTATAATATTTGTAGCGAATATAAATAAATACAAAATAAAATTTGATATTTTTTATTTGAAAATTAATTAATATTTTTATCAATTGATAAAATGTTGAATTTTTATTTAGTATTAAAGAAAATGATCATGAACAGTGGTTTATATGTTTTGTAGGAAAAAGGAATTTAATCAAAGTAATTATGGAATTTCATAATTCTGTAAGCAGAAGAAGTTGGGGTGATTTAATCAAATTTGATAAAATGGTGTTTTACTTTTACCTGTCCACCGTATGCAAAGTATTCTACCTGTGATTTGACAAATCAAAGGGATCAGACTGTCATGTGTTAATTCAAAAGCATTGGGTTTGTAAAAACTATTTACAAATATTTTGAAATGATTGCTTAAAATAAAATTTTAAACTTTAAGAAAAATTCAGTGTTTATTGGTTTTATGAAATCCTTTAATAAATGAGTTTTGATTTTTGTTATTAAATTTTTAGAAATTATTTTTGATAAAATATATTTCTGAAAAAATCTCTTGAAGTTATGGCTAACTTCGGAGTTCAATGGACCGATGTACATTAAGTTTGACACATTGTCTATTATTAAATGGTCAATTATTCAAAAAAAGTTCATAACTTTTAAAAAAATATTTTCAATTTTGATTTTTTTTCAATTCTAACTAAACGTTATCTATTATTCTTTCTCAGTTCTTTATTTTTTGTTTATTCTTTTAACGTCACAAGTTACTCTCACATGGTAGCCCCAATCGGGCTGTAACTCGTGGCTTAAGTGGTAGTCCAACAATCTCTTTTTTTTTAATTAACAAAATGATGTCATTTTACACTTTCCTGTCAGGTCAGGTCACGGGCTGAATCGGATCATATTTGTCATCCCTATAGATCCATTTTGTTTTAATGAATTTATATTCAAATTTTCAAAAAAAAAAACTTTAAAGTTTCTAGATAGATGACATAGCAATTCTTTTATATTTATTTTTAGAAAAATAAAGAATATAAAGCCTTGAATGGTATTATTCTTTCTTCATCCAAAATTTCTTTCCACGACTTTACTAGTTAGTAAGTTGATAAAGTTTTAGGTTTGGAATTTTGTAGGGCGAAACATTTAGGAAGACTCAAGACTTCTTTATTCTTGGAACTATGATACGGATTATAAAAATTACCAAGTCAAGAAATCAAGAATGTAACTTGTTTCTCCATTTATAAATTTAATATTTAAAAAAACTCAAACTAACTTGTCATTTGACCAAAAAATTGCTTTAATGCAATGTTTTGAATTTATTTTTTATAAGACTTCTTTTACAAACTTGCAATCAATATCAAGAAGATTTTTTTTTATTTAGTAAATCTCTAATACATAAAGAATTTCTTTTTTAATAGTAAAATAGTTGCTTTCTATAAGATTCCAACTTCCGAAAATATATTGGATAATTTTTCTTTAATTTTTTAATATTCCTCATAACATATGCTTCTACATTTTACAAGCATCAATGTTAGCTAAGTATAGACTTGGGATATTTTTAAACTTGTTTTTTTTATTTAATTTGTTTAGAAAGAGAGCTTTTAAGCAATCGGTGAAAGTTGCTCATTTGTAATCATAAGATTACAGGTTTCAATAACGGAAATAGTCTCTTGGAAAAAATTACAAGGGAAAGATTGTGTTCATTGATTACTTTTCTCTAATCCTTATAAAACAGGAAGTCTTATACAAGAAATACGTTGATATTATTTCTTTATTTTCCACGTAAGAGATTCATATTTGTGTTTGTTAATAAAGGATTTTGATGATTTATTACAACATTTACAATTTTGAACATCATAAGAAACATCATTTTAATGACAATAGTTCTAAATATTTCATTTTCTATTTTCTAATTTCATATCTTCACATAACTTTAAACCTTTTTTTAATTATAATTAATTACTCTCCATAAGTTAAATCTATTATTAGGTATCTGATCATTATGATTTTCATAGTTTTACTTCTAACCCTTTTTCTTAAAAGAAAAGTCGTACAAGAAACTTCTCCTTACAAAATGATGATTTTGAAGCTTCTCTTAGCATTGCTCTTTCTAGGAAAGTATTCTTTTAACATTTAAAATATGAGAATTTCTCCGAGTAGGAAAAATATCTTGTATAGATTCATTGTTTTCATTTAACATGATTTCTCCTCCATCACCAATCCTAACATCCTTTACTATATCTTTATAATTCATTTAGTCGTAAGGTGGTCTGTATCCTCGGGCAAATTCCAAGTAGTTAAGACACAATTGGTAATATCTTTTTATTTCAATAACTAACACCAGAAGAGTCAATAGCGAAATGACAAACACAAGAGGTTCACCAGAAAACAAAATTCTCAAAGCCATCAGAGGCATCAATGTCATAAAAACTAGCAATACTGATATCATCCAAGTAAGCAACATTTGAGCAATAAAATCAATTTCAGTATATTATTGAAACCAGTCTTAGTATGTAGTCTTGAAATCAGTATTAGTCTTGAAGACCATTTATGTAAAACTATCATAGCATCCATAAAATTCTTAATAAAGAGGCTTGATATCTCCGGAAGAATTGCATCTAGGAATTTTGTTCAAGGCAAAAAACCATTGTATCCATAAGCTGGTCATCTAATACGAATGCTAACATTGAGAAATAAAATCAATGTTCCAGTGTAAGTGAATGAAGTTACTGCAATATGAAAGACCCTATACTCTTTCAAGGCAACAGAAATTGAGTTCAAGAGCATTATAGGGAAAGTGAGAACAACATCCGCACATGCACTCTGTAATAAGACATCAAGTAGCAAATCTTTAGAAACGAAAAAATCAAATCTAAAACCATCCATTGGAAAAAAGAAAACATGTTAAGCACTGGTATTTTTTTGTAGCACATTTTCTGAGATTTGACTTTTATCTATTTATTGTTATGCTACTTGTAAATAAACCAATAAAGTACTTAATTTTTCTCCTCCCTCTTTCTATAGCAAAGTGGGAAGGTCCAGAAATACGTACCTTGTTACACATCTCGTAGTGAATGCTCTCTGAGTGTGCATGCTAGCTACAAACCATTATGTAGGAAATTTTCATTCAAAGAATCCCTAATTCGAAGCAATTAAATAGCATATAAGATTGATTGTCCAGGTCTTCACTTTCTTCGAAGCTAAAAAAGGATCCCTCAAGACGATCATCAATAGGATGACCTTATTGCAGGGTTTTTTATTATATGATTCAAGCAATCCAAAAGTTACTTTACGATGCAGCAAAACAAAAAAGAAATGCAAAAAAAAAGGTACCAGAAAATCAGAGTTTGTACAAACCATTACTTCAATTTACTTAAGCCATTTCACATGAAACAAAATACTAATTCACATCATAGACCAACTGGTTCAATGGAGATTCTTGAAAGAAGTTACATCTATAGCTATCAAGTAGGCAAGTAATAGAAGCTTGTGACCTTGCTTTCTTCGTCAACCTGAGCAAAGCTATCATAGTAATACTAATAACTAAGACAATCTTGCCTATTAAGATGAAAAGCAAATTAGATTCTGCTGTCACACTTTTTCTTCTGAATCGACATCATTAGACAAATCCTCCTGAATTTCACTATGAATGAAGTCAGAAAAACATGAACAGGGATCCCAGCAATCACACTCCTAACATCATGAGTATCTTCCTCACTCCAATACAGTCTGCAGCATTCAAGAAACCAAAGGAACAAACAATTGCCAATTCCCTAAACCATGATAACACAAGCTTAAGCAATAACTACAAGAGTTTTCCACATCTTCATGCTTCCGTAGTACTAGATTTTAGGTCATTATCATATGGATTAGCTCAGATAAAAATAAGTTACATGGATAAATAGTGAATTCTAAGCAAACAATCTTCTGAGGCCAAGTATTGAACTCAATAGACAATGGCCTAGAATGGAATTTGCTAAAACATTACAAGGTTCAAAGAACATTGTACAACAAAAACTTCAAGTAAAAGCCTAGTTAAGAAATAAAAAAACACACCTAGAGCAATCGATACTGGAAGAGCTGGCAATGCTTTTTGATAAAAAGCTAGTAGCATTAGTGTAACACCCAAACCAGCTATAATAGCAAGGTAACAAGCATAAACTGTCATAAAATCGTACATTGCTGCTCTTCCAACTAACACGCTGTAGAAGATGAAGTCACCCAGCCCTAGTTTGATAGCACCACTAGAACCCAATCCAATTCCCTCTAGCAACAAATTTTCACTAGGCATTGTATTTTCATGTCCATTTAACTGAAACGAAACCCCATGATCGATTAAAGGTGCAGAAAGCTCAGATTTGTGTTCAAGATCTCGTCCTTCTTCTGCTCCAGCCAGTCTTGAGTGATTATGAACAGTAGCAGCACCTTGGTCAGTTGCATTACTGCTCGTGTTTGAATTTAAGACAGAACCGGAACTCCTAATATTACTAGAATCCAAAGTGCCATTAGTATCGTTTCCAGTATTTCTGTGTCTCCAGACCCTCCTTTGCACTAGTTCATCCCTTGAGATTGTCTCCGAATTAGTTAAAGGTCGAGCCTCGTAAACCAAAGCAGGAATATCTTCATCCCTTGAAATTGCAAGCTCTACTAAAAGCCTTAGTGGCCCAACAGGTAATAAAACAGCAGCAAGATCATACAAAGCCAAGGCAACCAATAATACCCAGGTCGTCCATTCAGGTAAAAGAGTAAACCAATAAGCAACCAACATCCCAATAACTACCAAATACGCCTGTGTCACAAATATAGCCATTTTGGACATGAAAACAGCCAATACACCCACAATAGCAAAGTTGAACAAAACCACCAGGAATGTGATGCAATCGATGGGGAAGTTAAAGTCTTTAATCAAAAACAACGCAATTTCACCTCCTAGGAAACCCAAAACAATAAAAGAAGAGAAACCCATGTAGAATTTCAAGAACTGAGTACATCTCAAGTAAAAGAGAAGCACCAAAACAAAGGTAGCAACTGTTACAACACCCACAAACACAAGAGCGTTCAAGAGAGCGCCTTTGAACTTGTCCCAGGAAGAGTCGGAGTTTGTCTCTGAATATGCTGCCGTAGCTATGCTGCTTATTGACCCTGAAGCTGAAGAGAGGCCCCCGTTCAGAATCGAGACCAGAATCACCACCGAGAACATGCAAATTGAAACCGGTGTTACGATCCTTACTATTTCTTCGCCCAAAGAATCGAGAATGCTTCTGGGTCTTTGATTTGGAGCCATTGGTTACTCGGTTCTAGGATCAAGTTTCAATTTTGAAGATGGTTGTGTTCCTGATTAGATGAATAATTTCTCAAGAAGTTTGTTAGCAGATCTTTTGGTTTCTTTGACCTTTGATGATTATGGAGGAGAGATCCCAACCGTTGAACTTGTTGACATTCTGTGGTGTGACTGTGCATTCAAAACATTTATACTCATTTCTATGTTTAATAAATTAAAATTATGAAATGAAAATTTTATCCTTATGGAAATGGAGATTGGTGATGGGATCATGGGACTTAACTAAAAACTGTAAACTACAAATATGTAATTCTGTAAATTCCATATGATCAAATATCTCCTTTACCGGTTCAGATAAATCTACTTGTGCAGACAAAATAGGGCATTAGCTAGTACTCATTGCAGGGAGTATAAATAAGGGGAGATCGAAGGTATTCTCGGAAAATCCTAATTCGTCCGACTTCCCTTTGTTACCCTTCCATTTTTTTTCCTATTCCTCTTCATTTCACCCTCTTTCGATTGGATTAGGTTGCTGATAGGGTGGTGGATCTTAACTTTACCCACTTTTATATTTACTAAGATTAAATCGATTTGCATTTATCCTTTTCTGATGTCCCACTGCTTTGATATGGTTAGCCTTTTATTGTTTGGTTCGTCCTTAAAACGTTGTGCTTTGTTTTGGTGTCGTAGAAACTTTATTCATTGATATCATCTTATGAGTTGGTGTGGTTTTAATTCGAATGGTATGTTGTTGGTTGTTGACTAAGGTTTTAGAACGTAAGAAACAAAGCACCTTTATGGAGAATATTTGTTTTGGACGCTAAATAGTAAGCATTTACTTGTATTGTTCTTGTTTAAGCTTCGCTTATAGTAGGCTACCAAGGGGACTGTTGAAATGAAATTGATATGTTCGATCACATTTTGGTTTCCGTTAGTTTTCTAAAATGTTAGTGGAGAGAAATTTTTGTTGACACTTCAGGAGTTGTAGTTCTGCATTCTCCCACATAAACACAGAGCAGAGATATTTTGAATTCAGAAAACTAGTTAGATAAGACTTTGTTGTCGATGATGCTTTGTGAACTTTCTGAATCTATCTCCCTTTAACAATGTAATTTGGTTATGGCTGCCATGAGTATTTTCTTTGAAAGATTCAAAATAAAACACATTGTTGTCTTGTATGATGTGATGACTTGTTTTGTTGTTATTGCTTATGGCATGGTATTTACTCATGTATATTTTATTTTGTTATTTGGCGTTTGAAGGTCATTGCAATGACATTTCTCAGTGAAATTGGAAATATCCTCAGGGTAGCATCTAGCAAGCAGATTAATGCTGGATTTTCTTCGTCTAGGTCATCTCTCTTTCAAGCAATCCAATGCATGTCTTCTTCAAAGCTTTTTGTTGGAGGTGAGCTTCCAGCACCAATAATACCCTGATCTGCTTTTGTAAAATTTGAAACCCTTCAGGGAAAAAGGGTGGGGAAGGGCAGAAAAGGGTGACATTTATCTGCGTTTGTGCATCAATTTGATGCTTACTGACTTTACGTTGCAGGCATTTCATATGGAACAGATGATTCCAGTCTAAGGGAAGCTTTTAGCAAGTATGGTGTAAGTTATGGAAGGTATGTGAAATTGTAACCCCTTTCTTTAATTATTTTCATGTACTTAAAACATAATAAATCCTGTTGACCGCGAATTAGTTGCTAACACTTCCAATAAGTTTCAGACTCAATAGTTCTTTATGCTTGAAGTATAGAGTAACAGCTGATATATGTTGTAGAAAGAGTTATTTTGGATCGTGAATCTGGTAGATCTAGGGGATTTGGGGTTGTTACTTACACCTCCAGTGAGGAAGCCTTAAGTGCCATCCAGGCCTTGGATGGACAGGTAGTGTTAGGACCCTTAGTCATAGATCGAGTCACAGGACGATGTACAGAGTAATCTTGCAACTCTGTTATATCCCTATTCTTG
>JANZLD010000006.1:63553099-63576373 GCA_026413575.1 Erythroxylum carthagenense
ATGGACTGGGCAAGGGCTTGGGGTAAGAAGAGTGATCGAGGGCTCTGTTTTCTTTCTAAAAACATACCGTATATTCAGAGATAAAGGCGGGAAAAAAAGAAAGAAAGAGAAGCTCGGCTTGGCTTGGGTGAAAAGAGCTGAAAGTGGGAGTTGGTTTAAATAAAGGAAAACGTCGACGTTTTGGATGTGGGACAGAATAGGTACAGAATTAATGGCACAGAGGATCTGATGCCCTGGAAAAGTGCACATGCCTTTTGTTTTCTTGCTAATATTCTGCTTTTTGTTGAGCATTCCAAAAATTTTTCAAATTAAAATAATACAGAATCTTCCGTTGATGTGACTGTAATTCAAAAGCAAAAACTCAGTACCCATAGCTATCGAGAGGAGCATGAGAAGTAAAAAGGTCGAGCAAATTGATGCTTACAATAATTGAGAAATCAAGAAGGTGGGAAGAGCGAAAATTGTCACAGGTTTCCTACAATCTTTGGCTAGACAATCTATGATTGTCATACCCCCTTTCAAATTGTTGATGCCATAATTTAGCGTTTAGTTTCTAAATTGTATTGGCAAATTGATAGATGGAAAAATCCACCGGCCATTTTCAGCATCTATTTCTCAAATTATGTATCGATTAATCATACTCGTTTTTTTTTTTAATAAAGGGAAGTATGCGAGATTACATAACAAGACGCAGGAAACAGGCTCCCGAACGATCCTGTATAAGGATCATATGGCACCCTATAGGTGTAGTGTCAAAAAAAGTAACTCCCAACATCAAAATGATCGGCATAATGAGCAAGTCAGTCGGCGGCTCTGTTGCTTTCCCGATAGACATGGCAATAAACAACAGTACAGTTCTTAGTGAACAACTCGTGAATGCTGAGGACAAGATGGTGGGGAGACCGAGCGCGATGATCTGGGGAAGAAAGGATATCGATCATCCTAGTAGAATCAACCTCCAGCTCGATCCTGCGATACCCCAGAGTCCAAGCAAGAGACAGGAACGTATAAACGCTCCATAGCTCCGCTTGAAGAGGAGTGCACCAATCAATGTTATGGGAGAAACCGCCCCTCCAGTTGCTGTCACTGTCCCGGAGGAGACTGCCGGCAGTAGCTGTGGCCGAAGAGTGGTTGCTCGCGCCATCAGTATTAAGCTTGATCCAGTCAATAGGAGGTGGGTTCCATCCAAGAAGGTGCTCTTATGGAAGGCGCCGACCGGTCGCCGTCGCTCCACTGTGCCACGTGTCTGAGTGGATAAACAAACCTGCATAAGACAAAATGTGATACATGGGTTAATGTGGTCAAGAGAAATGGTCATCAAAGAGGGACAAATTTTGCCACTGCCAAAGAAACCAGCAGGTGATGCCAAAGAGGAGCGACCAATCGTGGCCCAGCACCCGTCGATGGAGGTGGAGATTGTAATGGAACCACTATCTCATATGGAACCAGTAAAAGTTGAGGGGAATTGTCGAAGGAGGGAAGCTATTCCACACACGCCGGGTGTGAGTGCAGTCGTGTATGGCATGCAGCGAGGATTCCTCCAAGGACCAATGGGCACAAATGCGATCCGCAGTGAAGTGTCATCGCACTCGTTCCTTAATAGTCAATAAACGCTCTTTCATGAGAAGTCAGAAAAAGGACCGAATAAGTTAAGGCCTTGGCTATTTTGATATCATAAAAATGACTAATTTTAACCGAATATATTAAGATTGAACTCGACCAAAATAGAGGGAGCTATGTCAGGCTTTTTCCTTTTTAGGTTCATGGAAACGTAGGTATTAAGGAGAAAGATACGAGAGAAGGGAGTTACAGAGTTTGTGTTGTTCACCGATACATATCAACCATCTCCCCTGTTCTCTTTGGCCGTCATCATCTCCAGTAAACATGACCTGCAATACAACTTCCCGTCTCAAAAACTGAAGAAGAGCAGAAGCGAGAAGTAAATGAAAATGAAGCAGGAGTAGGCGCTAGAGACGTTCTGTTTCCACACCTTAATTGGCTTCCATCCAACAACTATAAGATCTAAATTTGTCAGTCATCGGCCTCGAACTAAACCCCACTGGAAATATCCATACATCCATGTGCTAGGCCGAGAAATCAAAATTAGCAGATAATTGACAAATACAACAAGAATCCTCAAGTTTCATACATAATAGCTCAGCGGTTAAGGCGCAAAAAAGTTGCAAGTTAATAAAATCAGATTTATCTATAACTTTTCCACATGACTTTCCCAAAGATGAAGTACATTGGTGGGGCTGATTTATTAAATCAAAGCTGAACAAAATATATCCTCAACAGGTAAGCACCAAAAATGTCCAAACAAAGTTTTGTATGTCTTATTTCGTCAATGTCACCATGCAGGGTAAGTTTTCTCCATTTAACTCTTGAGTGCTGCAGCTCCTGATATAATCTCGATCAGTTCAGTGGTGATTGACGCTTGACGTGTTCTGTTACACAAAAACCAGATAATGAAAACCAATAACAAGCAAAACACTATATGCACGTGACTCATTCATCAACAGTCTGAAACGTAAACTAGAAAATTTTTGTGACACGACCATAAAGACGACGAGAATCAAGTGAGTCGAACTCCAATAAGAGTAAGTACAAATCTATATAGACAGACAGATAGTGAGAGAGATGAGTACAAATCTATATAGATAGATAGATAGTGAGAGAGAGACTTGTTGTAAGTCAGAGTGAGGCGATCAAGCATATCTCCCGCATTTCTGCTTGAGCTATCCATGGCAGACATCCTAGCCCCTTGCTCACTACAAGCATTCTCCAATACTGCATTGAACAAGACCTGGATAGAATATGAAAGCTTATTACCAACAGATTATTTATATATAAAACAAAAGCGGCCCTCAGTCCTCACTAAACCTCAGAGAAAAAGGATCTAGTTGAGGCTTACACAAGAGAACTGGAACTCAGTAAGATTCTGAAGGATTTCCCCCTTTGTTTCACCACCTTCAATCTCATAGGAGTCTAGTTCACCGAGCTTTCCACCAGATTCAGACTCTTTCTCCACAACCTACATGAAAATTAGTCAAAAGCCAACACAAACACCACTAATCACTTCAATAACTGTAACTTATTTGATGCTACATTCTAAATTACCTCAGGAGATAATACAGTTGCAACAGTCGGAATAAATGAAACCACTGATTGAAACTTGTTAAAGACAATTCTTAGTGCATCATACTCCACATTCTTTAAGATATCATCTGCGAGGACTGCAACCTGAAAACACAATGGTTTAAAGCCTCAGTCATTCGTGCAACTCTTAAGAGATTAAAGTCCTTGTTAACATTACAGCACAAAAACACCTTGACAGATAGAAACAGAAAATCTTCTAAGAGAATTTTATAAGAAACATTTTTCAAGAAAAACGAAAATTGTTACTGACGCATTGCTTTTCCATTAAAAATTTGGAAAACAATTGGAAATGCCTCTTTTGCATGTTTTCAAAAGCACAATAAAAGAACTAAAAAAGAAAAGTGAGAATTGGAGAAAGAAAAACCACAATCACACAGGCCAAGAGTGTTGATGGTCCCTCACAGGCCTTAACTTGAAATTAGGGATGGCAATAGGCATGGCCCAGCCCTTTTTCTTCACGGCCCAAGTCAGGCATAATGGACTTGGGCAGTCCAGAGTCAATTGAACCAAGGCCAATTGGCTAAAGTGGTTCAGGCCATTGGGGGTGGGACAGGGGGCCAGGCCAGGCCTCCCAAGCCCAAGCCCAAGCCCAATCTAAAGCCCAGTCAACTATGGCTTGGCTCGTTGACTTTTGGGCCGGGCCAATTCCCCCATCCCTACTTGAAATGCACTTTTACTGCACAAAATATAAACCACAACTCAATAAAAGGTCCTTAAAAAAAAAAAAGAAATCCAATCAACTCAACCAGACTTACCTGAGTATAATTCAGCGGATTCTTCTGCAACTCAGTGATTATTATCTCAATGTACTTCTTTGAGTCACGAACCAACTGAGCCTTTGCCTTCTCACCCAATATGACATACTTTGTTTCTTTCTCAGGACCTGTGGCAACATAAAAATCTTAAACTAATCAAACGAAATAAATCTGAGTACACACAGATCCTCTGAGTCAAACTCAAAACAAAGCCTACCAGAGACCAACTTGTTCAAACCCCTGCTTATCTTTACAGAAGTAGAGTTGATTCCACCACATAGACCTTTGTCTGAAGAAATAGTGACAATGACATTCTTCTTAACATCAGCACCTGGCCAATACAACAAGGGTAACTAAAAATAAGAATAAGAATAAAACATAATCCATTCAATGCAATGTGTATGTATGTGTACATATACATATATAGCACAAGGGATGAACATGAAAAGAACTCAGGAGTCCCATCAAACAAGACAGCCAGCAAACATTCTAAACATGGTAAATTTATCTTCAAGCATCACAATATAAGTTTTATAATCTCCTTGAACTTCAACAAAACCAATATAATCTACTTTCAATCTACGACAGCAGGTAAAAGTAACTGTACTTTGATTCAAGTCACATTAACAATTGCCAGAATTTCACAAGATCTTCTAAAAAATAATGCAAACTTTTGACACTAACGTCTTCTAGAAATTTAAAAGATGTGTTTTCCAGCATTGTCACAATATCTCTGATACGAGCAACCATTAATTGTTAAAGATATATGTTGATATGAGAGAAGAAAAGAATCGGAGAGTGTTCACTCTTCTGAAGCAAAGAAACCAAAATTCGCACAAGTAATGTGAAAACCATAGAGATTGTATTTATCTCAAATTATCAAAAGAGTAAACAGATATCAATGATCAATAAGCTATAATCCGCTTTTACAGGAAACAATATTTTGTAGAAAGGGAATGCCCACCCAGAATAATGTACATATCATGCAAATATAAATAGTATGCAGGCACCAGAAGGAATGACATGGGGAGAATAAATCCAAAGAAGGAAGTTGGCCAATATTAAAAGGAATATCTCAAAGAATTCAACCATTGAACTAAGCATCCTACATTTTATAAACATACTTGGAGTGTCACCAAGAAGTGCAGTAAATGGCTGCCAAAGGCCACGAGAGTTTTCAGCTTTGGTTTGAATTGCTCGTAATTTAGAGGCTGCAACCATCTTCATTGCCTTAGTAATTTTTTGAATGTTTTTGACACTCTTCATACGATTTCGGACTGCATAAGGTAAGATAAATCGGTCATAGTTATCCAATGTCTAATAAGACAAGATACAAAAGAATGCAAATTCTTTCTTAAAAACAACAAAAGTTGGAAGTAGAATGGCAGGCATTCATACCAACTTGAGTGGAGATATAGCGCACTCCAACAGGGGCCTGCTCCCTATAGATCATAATGAACTTTAAGAATTCAAAATGAAGAAGAATACATAAAAATTTACTTAATACAGATAGAAAAGGCTTTGCAAATGCCATTCATAACATAAACAATTATGATGTTGCCAAGTTGTGACTTTCAAGGAGTCCTTATATTTCAAGATCAAAACATGCAGTTCGTTGAATAGCGTGCCAATATGGGTTTCAGGAAAAAAAGAATTCATAGGAAAAGGTCATCAAAAAGTTTTGCACAACGTTCCACTTCAAAGTTTCTATCACAATACACAAACCAGAATCCATCTCAATGCATACAGAGTTTTACCTGAACTTTATTTACCTTCGTTGCCCATGCATACTAAAATGAGTAAGAGTTCCTTGTTAAACAAACAAAACACGTTGTATATGGTTTGAAACTGCTTCTGCTTGACATAAGAATCGCAAGACGCAATCAAGCCGTAGAAGGATTTGAGAAAAATAATTCTTAAAAAAAATATTATCTCTTTTTGTAACTTCAATACAATGCTCATAAAACCAAAATAACCTTGACAAAAAAAATTTATCTGGAATGCAATGCCGCTGACTATATCGAACAGTGATAAGAAAACACCAACCGAATGTCAAAAGATAACATCCATTGCAAGAATTTGTTATCAATGTCTAAACTTTTAGCAAAGTATACTGAAATCCATCAGTTTATCATCTTGAAACCTGCAAAATCCACTTCACGTCCATTTTCACCGTATTACACCCATCGACGTTGAACTTCAAAATTTCTTTTCTTTTCCAGTCTTCCCAACAAAGAGGAAGCACAAAATCATGGAGATGAATCGCTATATAATACCAATCCGACACTTCTCGGTCAACCGCATTCCCCAGGAACAAACACAAAGAGTATATATATAAAAGAAGAAGAAAATCAAAGTGCAAATAAATCCAATCCATTCATATTCATGAAAGGGAAATGGAATCGTACTCGGAGATGACAGAGGATCGGATTGCGGCGGCGATTGGGTGAGGATTAGAGAGAGGGGTAGCGGCGAATCGCCGGGCTTCGCGCCTGAGAGCAGCCATCGCCATTGTGGAAGGAGATGATGATCACAGAAACCCTAGAAACGGAAAGATGGGAAAAGTTTGTTAGATAGAGCTGGTTTTAACGTTCAGTTGAATCGCACCGCGAGTGGTTTTTACAGTTCTCTTGTCCTTAAGACAAGGAAAAAAAAGCAAGGGCTTCGACAGTGGCATCAAACGCCGTCGTTATTAAACTATTTTAAAATAAATTAAAACAATAAAATTAAGATAAAGAAACTCCTTTGCGTCTCGTTTGTAACCAATAACGAAGAATCATAAATGAGAATAAGAATAAAAAGTGAGATTATTACGCAAAGCATAAAAAATGGAATTATACAAGTTTATAATTATACTTGTGTTTGATTTTGTACTTATATTTAGTTATTATATAATTTTTTACATAGTTAATTATAATATTTATATTTTATAAATAATTAATAAAAAATTTAATGATTTATAAAATTATTAATTTTAAAATAAGTATGAATAATTTTTACGATAAAAATATTGATAAAACAAATCAAAAAATTATTTAAAAATAATATAAAAGATAATATTAATGATAATATTATGATAAGAATCAATGTCTTAATAATATCTTAATAATATTTTAATAAAAAATTGATAGTATGTTAATAATTTCTTTATCTCTTATTCCAAATTTTTCATTTCAACATATACTTACATCTTTGTAAGAATAAAAACTCCTAGATTATGTAAGATTAATTTCAATTTTGTCATTTCCTATCTTATCTATTACCGTAACCAAACAACTAAAAGCAACAAATACAGGTTGCATTTCCATTCCCACTTCTTTAAAGAGCAATTATCAAATGAGACCTTACACTTTAAGAAATCATAAAAGAAACTCTATAATTTTTAAAATTTAAAAAAAAACTCAATCTAAATTTCACTTTTTTGAAAAAACTCCTCTTAGAATTCGGTTAACGAACTATATGTATCGTGAACATCACACTTGTAAACAATAATAACAATTCAATAAAAATATCACAGATGTACGAGATCTTAAGAAATTCCGTAGTACGGAACTTTACCCTTAACTAGTAAAGAAATTGTTTCCAAACGATCCACAAGAATATCACACTTGTATTAATCAAATATTGTCTACATGACATATTCAACTTGGTTTTTAAATTCAAACTGAACTAATTAAATTTAACTCAAATTAATAATTTATTAATTTCCCCAGATCCCGCATTCCAACGAGACTTGTGCTAGGTGTTATTGTTGTATCTTAAGTTATTAATTTAAGTCAAATTTAATTAGTTTAAATCGAATTTAAGAGACAATTTGAGTTATTATATTAGTAACATTTAATTAATCTACGTCTGATGTTTATATCATCGTTGTTTTTCAACCAAAATTTAAGAGAAGTTTTTTAAAAAAATTAAAAACTAAAAATATATTTTTTTGAAAATTTTAAAGATTAGAGTTTTTTTTAAAGATTTCTTAAACTAGGAAGTTGGTACTTGATTCATGAGTTTGGGAATCAATCAACGGGTATGGAATGAATATAGGTGGTTGCTTTTATATTATAATTATAGAAGATATTTGACTTTCAATGAATCGTCCATATCCTCGATATATTAGGGGAATAAGTTTCATTCCTGATCTGCAGCAAGTGTTGCCGGCGTGACATTTTCCTTTCTTTTTCTTTTTTAATTAAATATAATTAAATAATTAATTCAATATAATTAATTAAAATATACTTAATTACAATATGATTAATTAAAACATAATTAATTAAATAATTACAATGTAATTAATTAATTACAATATAAATAATTATTAATTAATTAATTAATTCCAATAATTAAATATAATTAATTAATTTTTATTTATCAATTTTTTAAACAAACTAACCATAATAATGATCATTCACTTCTCTTAACTAACTATCATAATTATAATGATTATATTCATTTTTATTCCTCACTATATTCATTCTCATTCTTATTATCATTTCCTATTGGAGCCAACCACCTCCTTATGTCTTTTACACAAAATATTTTTTTAATAATCAAATAATAAGAAAGATGTGCATTACACAATTCTTTATACAATCCAAAATCTTTTTTCTTTAAATTTCTATCTAGTTATGTACAATATGTTTCAATACTTTTATTTTGTAATTCAAAAACTAAAGATTAATATTTTTCTATATGTTAATTGAAGTGGTCTAGTATATGATATATGAATCAAGTTCTCAAAATCATGATTATTATAAAGAAAAAGTCAATTAGAATAAGAAATATAATAGAGAATATGTATTTGCTTAAAAAAAAGTTATAGTTTAGTGTTATTAACCCCAAGGCGCAGGTGAGTTGGTAAGAGACTCTCTTGGCTTAAGTGACGTCGCGGATTTGAACCTACCCTTATGTATGTAGTCGTTTAAAACTTGGGGCCAGAGCTTTGCCTCCCACAAGGGACTTACCCAGCTTGAGCGGGGATTAGTCTAGGAGTGAATGGCTTAAAGGTGCTTTTTTATAGTTGAGACCCTCCTAGGACACCTCGTGGGCATTAAAAAAACTACGTGTTTTATTAAATGAATACATTTTCAAAAAAGTGTTTTCATTATTATTCAAAACCAAAAAATTATTAAAAAATGCATGCCATAGAAGACAGAGTCACCCATCGAGTGTTCTACTAAAATGTTAAATTTATAAGATTAAGCCCAAATAAACTATGCACATATAAGCTTAAATAAGATTCAATCCTAAAACCAATTAGTGATAGAAAGAGTATTTCACTAGACTTATATGCATGCTCGAGGCTATATATTCTTTCTATATGGGACAAACTCCTACATATATTTCAACACGTCCTCCTCACGTGTGGGCTAATTTAAGGCCCAACATGTGACACAAGCTATCATGTCGAGGTAGTGACGACTAACCTAAGACTAACCTGCTCTGATATCATGTTCAATTTTTGTAATATTGAGCCCAAATAAATTAGAAATTTTACTATGAGTAAAGTGTAAAACCCATAATACGAATTAGACTTGAGTCTAACTATTGTCAAATGAATAAAACTAGCTATTTGGTTAGTTGGCCTTTACCATTTATTAACTATTTAACATTTCATTTTTAATAAATATGAGATACTCTAACACTCTCCCTCAAGTGTAACTGGAACTGGATATTCAGTTATTACTTGAAATAAACGCAGCAGAAACTGGACTGGACTGTTGGGACTGGATATCTAAAGGGAGAATCGGGAAATTAAAAATCTGGACCGAACTTGCTCTGATATCTAGATCTAGCCATTTAGTTAGTTGATGCTTACCTTTTATTAACTCTTTTAACATTATCATTTTTAATGAACGTAGGGTACTCATAACATAAAATCTGGCTTGTTTATACCTTAGCATTACACATTACATTGAATGGTATCCGGCTTGTTTATACCTTAGCATTACATAATACATTGAATGTTGGTGATGTTAGATTCCAATAAGACATCTCATTTCCATTAGCAGCTCCAGTATACACTTTACTTTACAGCTTTTCTAGAAAATCCAGGAGGTGCATGTGAGTCATTGAGCTGTTCTAGATTTACTTCATGCCTAAGTTGATTTTCTGTTTGGGAGTTGAATCTTTGTGTATGAGGTGTTGGGTATGATGTAGAAATATGTACAACTGCCATATTTCTTTTCATAGGTCAGTATAGTCCCTATGAGAATGATTGCAAATCTGTATCTCAACAAGTGCAGGTTGTTAAAATTTTCTACATAATTTATCACACTTCCAACTGGTCTTCTAGCTTCTCATCATGAATGAATTTGTTTCAAGTCATGGATTGTGAAAGAGCTAGTTCTTAGTAGCAGTTTAAGTGGTGTAGAGCTGTTGGTTTTCCATTCCAAAGTGCTGCATGCAAAATTTCAAGGTTAACTATGCAAATCCTTATAGTTTTGTTCCATACCAAGTTGTTGGTCAATAGCCAATTAGGTGATTACCAAATGAGATCCCTAGTTTAATCAATTCTAATTTCTATATTAGGTAATTAATAAATAATATAGCTACATATATATATTAGTTAATCAATAGGTAGTCACTAAATGAGATCCTTATAATTACAACTATAAAAATAATGTGTAACTCTCTCAAGTTGAAGAATACATATTAATCATGTCCAGTTTATTAGAAACATTATTGATTCTTAATTTATTTAAATGCTTTATGAAAATATCTTTAAATTTTTCTATAGTTTTTATGTATTTTACAGAGATAAAGTTTTGTTGTACTTTTATCATGAACTAAATGATAATCAATCTCAATATGTTTACTTCATTCATAAAACACATGAGGTGAGTTGGAATTGTGTGTGACTTAAAAAAATTGTAAGTTACTTTCAATTCAAAAGGAAATGACAAGAGCCTATCTATAATTAAAACAATTGGAGCCTGTTGTGCGATAGGAACCTATTTAAATAGAAGGAGCCTATTAAATGATAAAAAGCTTGTTAAATAACAGGAGCCTGCTAAACAAAAAGTTCTGTTAAAAACAATTTAAAATAGAATGCATATGTTAAAACTGAAAAGAATCTCTTGCAAGTTAAAAACAAAAGGAGTCTATTATAAAGTGAAGGAGCCTTTTGCTAAAATAATCACTCACATAATATAATGCAAAAATTTAAAAGTTAAGAGAAGAGAGAGAATGACACAGTCAATTTATGATGGTTCGGTTTACAATCTAAGCCTACGTTCAGTCCCCAAGAATTCAACTTGAGTGTTTCACTATAAAAACCAAATAGTAATTTGACGAGCCTCTTCAAGCGCATAAGTACATATTTTTCAAGATTCTCCAAATTTTAACACTCGAAGTGTATAACAAGCTTTTAAAAACTCACAGAAGAATAAAATGTAAACCCAAAAGTAAGTTCTCAAATAACAATTTCTCTCTTGATAGAGTGATTTCACTTTCTAAGGCACAATAAGAATGATATGACTCTCAAGAAGATAGATGCTGCTCAAATGTTTTGAAAGTCTGTGTATATTCATTACTTCACAAGTGTTGTTACTCTTCTTTAAATAGTCAATTTTTCAACTAGTCGTTGCTTCATCTTAATTCTGAGTTAACTTTGGATTTTGAATATCATCTCTGCTGGAAAAATTTTCTGGAGCTATTTGTTCAAAAAGGTAAGATCTTATCGGATGTTAATAAGGAAAGTTTACCAATAAGGTTCCTGCAAAAAAGGAAGTAATTTTCTCATGATTTTATTTTCTTTAAAAAAAACCGTTATCTGTACAAGGAAATAAATCTAATTTGAATTTTGATGTTGGGTACCGTTTCTGGAATCCAACTCTTACTCTGATACCATACAATGTTGGATACCATACATATTGGATCCTGTTTTCAAAACCCAACATCCAGAAACCATTCATAAACGTGAGCATATTAAACTATAGGGTTATTTCTATGGAATCTTGTTAGCCATTATCGGTTCCCTCTCATTATCATAACATCTCAAACCATAAGGGCGAGCCTACACAACTGAACTACAAAAATCATACTCTTTTTTTTTCTATTTCAGAACAGATTTTGGAAACTCCAAACTTGAATTACAAATTGACTCCTTCAAGAAAATTGTATCTCTATGTCTCTAGTTTATTTTTAAGTAAGAATCATATCAATCGGAGCTCTATAGATCAAGATATGATAAATAATCCAAAGTGTGTTCACAACCAAGTCTTGCCCTTCCAACTGATCCCTCAATGTCTTTCCATCAATCTTTTTGAACTCAGCACCAAAGGCTGCTAATATTTATGGAAAGATATCTAAACATCTTAGGAATCTATTGCTTCAATAATCGCTTAATTTGGAGGTCGGGTCATGAAGTTATGGATAAAAGAATCAACTATGCTCATGTCCTCAATCATGTTGAACCTATCTTGGGACAATGGGCATAACTTTCACTAGGGATGTATGATTGAGTTCATTATTAAATGGTTTGAAAGAAGGCTTCTAGATCTACAACTTTTGTGAAGAACTCAAAGCGATATTTTGTCATTTAGAGAGTCAAAACATGGACCATGTGATCTAACACGGGCAGACAGTGTAACTTTCGGGTGTGATTGTGCTTCTACGCTGGAAACACACGGCCTGTGTGAATTTCACACGGGTAGGCCGTCTAACTTTTGGGTGAAACGAAATTTTCACTCTCCAATACCCCTCCAATGGATCTAAACCCATCCTAACATCCCTTTTACTCATAATCTTTCCGAATTCAACTCTTTCTAGTGCGATATCACTCTATATACTCTAATTATTCGGGATGCACGTTCTCTACGACATCCTAACTTGAAATGATCATATCTCTTAACACACCGATATCCAAAAAATTCATACTTTATATCATTGGAAAGCTAAGCAGATACGCTTTCATGAAGACAATTTTATCTAATTCATCCTAGATTAATACAGATTTTCTCCTGAAGTCAGAATACACATTTTACCCTCATGAAAAACTTGAAAATTTTTCCAACTTCACTTCCCCTATTGCAATATCATTCATAACAATTTCAACTACCAATTAGAAGTTATCAAACTCCCAACCTCAATTAATTTGACTCTTCATATTCATCTACATCTCATCATTAGTAATTCCTATCTTTCTTTTCCATAAAATCTCACTTATATATATATATATATATATATATATATAACGACAATTCATGTTCAAAGTTCATCAACTCAAGTGGAAAATTTCTTCAAATATATCTAAATCCTACTCAACTTATATCATCCATATACAATTTGTATTTCATCAACATCATAAGATAAGTGTTTACAAAGCTTAAATGGCATCTCATCCCATAATACATCATCAATATCAAAATCCAAAATACAAAAGATGCAAAACCCAATAGTTCTCGAAAAGTGTCTAAAGTCTTGCTTTTACAAAATCTAACTTCAAACACAAACATATGCATAATCGAAATGAGGCCTTGACTCTTGATTTCTCGATCTCATTCGTTTCACCTGAAGATGGGACGGAAAGGGGGTAAGCTTAAAAGATCGTGGGTAACAAGTTTATAACTAATAACAAGCAAAACCATTCAAAAAGTTCATTGCTATAGAAAATCCTTATTGAATCGTAAAACACATGTTACTCAAAATTCTCGTCTTGAAATCAAATTCACAAACAACTCAAATTATGCATCCTTCAACTTGTTCACAAATAATAAACACATAAGTACATCAAAATGGTTTGGGTAGATCCAAAAACAGAACGTACTATACATTTTCACATAGCGGTCTTGTGTAGCCGTAAATTTAGGGGAGTTCATAAAGGAGCTTCATGCCACTAGCGGGCAGGTGGGAGAAGCCTTTTGTCAAAGTGCAATTGACTTAATTTAGGAGACCACCACAAACCCACATAACATGTAATTCATGACTTGAAAACAAATTGCCCCAAATGGCACATTTCGTAAACATGACTTTTCTTAAACATCTTGCCACAAAGGCACATTTCAGGAACATAACTTTTCATAAACATAAAATATTTCATATGCATTTAACCATCATTTCACAATTCATCAACCAAATTCATACAGAAAATTTCACTTCATTCAAAAGTAGTAAATGCAACAATTATGAAGCAATTTGAAATCATTTTGTTCTCTTGACTTAAAGGAAAACATAATGGCTCATTATTCAATTATAAACATAAAACCCACCTTATTTTGCTTAAGAATCCAAACTCAATTATTCCCTTCCTCTTGCTTTTAGATAAGGTTTCTCTTGATTTCCTAAATCAAACCAATTTTTCATTAAATTCTAATTCAATAAAAATCCCTAAAACTTCAAAATCACAACAAATGAAATCAACACAAATCAAACTCAATCCTAACCTACCCATAATCCATCTAGGCTAGAAAACTCAAAACCTAGCTTAGAAACCCTAAAATCAAATGGGTTCCCCTTAGACCATCTTCTTTCTCCATTCATCCCCAACCCAAAAACCTTTTTCTCTTTCTAACTCCTTCTCTAACAAAGCAAGAAGAAGAAGATAAACTTACCTTGGCAAGATGATTTCCTTTCTTTTTCTTCTTCTTTCGTCTTCCTTTTCTCTTCTTCTTTCCTTCTTCTTTTCTTTTTTCCACGACTCTCTCTCTCCCTCTTCTCTCTTCTAATTTTCATTTTTTTTCCTCTTCAATGTAAGCCAAGTCTTCTTTCTTTCTTTTATACCCTTAATGAATCTAAAATGTCTACTTTGCCCTTCCCTTAAAGCCTTGTGTCTTTTAAGCTTAAGTGACTTGCCAACTTTGCCTTTGATATTCTCTTACTACCTTAATTCAATTAACCATGTCATAAAGTCTTACTCATATTAACATGCTAATTAACTTTACAAAATAACATAATTAATCTATCAATACCTCAAAATTATTTAAATCATGCCTAACTCCTTCCAAAAGTCCAGACATTTTCTAATAAGGTAAATGAAGGAATTTGATAACACTTACTTTAAGAAAAATGTTCCCTATTGTCTTAATTTTCTAATGACACCAAAATCATTCAATTTTGTTCAGAAATTCGAAAGTTATATCCCAAACATTTCTGAACTATTCTTATACTAAAACAATATTCTATTCTCAAATTCCATACAAAAATTGAAATTCTTCAAGACCAAATTAGAACTTGATTTTATTAGATAAGTTATAGCTCTATTTCTCTAGTTTAATCTAAATTAAGAATCATCTCATTTGGATAACTAGAGAAAAAGTTATGGCTAAAATACCGAAGCATACTCAGTGAACATGTTTCAACTTATAAATCTTGTACATAACTATCTTTTCTACTTCACTTCAAATTCAAGAATTCTTCCTTTCTTTACACATAGCTAATCGCCAACAATTTCTTACTTAATAGTTCTAACTTCCAAAAAATAATTCGGGGTCCAACATTTGAAATATTATAAAGTTATCAATAAAATCGTTGAATATAAACCTTGAGTTAACAATCTCCCCTTTTTTATGATGACAAGCAATAACGGATATATTTTTCAAAAATTTAAAGAGATGATAAATGATTTCAAAAGATACCTGTAACTTTTATATGTTCAGACATAATTAAAAGGAGTTTGTCTTTTAAGAAAGGAATATATCGTTTATATATCACATATTTTTACATGTTCAACAATAGAATCAATCACATATATAATCGAGGTAGTATTGAGAAATATGCATTGAGAGAGATGTCATCATATATGCAGAAATATGTAAAAAAATATCAACATAAACTCTTCCCCTTTGTCATTATCAAAAATAATAAAGGGGTGTAAGGAGGAAGTGAAATAAAACAAAATAGAAGGAGCCTTTTAAACTAAATGCAAATACAAGTAGCAGAGAATTTTCATGTAGAAATAATATAAGAGAGTTTGCATATACCAAGCTCTTTTCTTAACATGCAAAATCTATCTTTAGAAAGTGACTTGGTGAAAATGTCAGCTATTTGATTTTCAGTATTAACATAGATCAATGGTTCCTTCTAAAACATAATCTCTAGAAAATAATGTTTGATTTCTATATGTTTAGTCATATAATGATGTATAGGATTTTTAGAAAGATTTATAACACTAGTATTATCACATAATATAGGAATATGAGAAAATTTTAGAGAAAAATCATGTACTTGATGTTTCATCCATAATATTTAAGCACAACAGCTGGTAGTCACTATGTATTATACTTCACTCATCGAAAGCGCTGTGCAATTTTGCTGCTTGCAGGACCAAGATATTAGACATCTTCCAAGAAATTGACAGTGATCACTTGTGCTTTTTTATAAACTTTATCATCTGCATCACAATAGCCCACTATGTCAAATGAATCATCTTTTGGATGCCGTAGTCCAAAATCCATAGTTCTGTAGAGATATCAAAAGATTCTTTTGACTGTGTTAAAGGTGGCTTTCTTTTGGATTTGATTGAAAGTGTGTGCAAAGACAAATACTAAGCATAATGTTTGGTCTTAAGCTTGTAAGATATAGTAGTGATCCAATCATTCCTCTATACTTTATCTCATCCATAACTTTGCCTTCTTCGTTTTTATCAAGTTTAGTTCCAATATATATGGGAGTACCCATCAGTTTGACATTCTCAAAATGATATTTCTTGATGAGTTCCTTTGTGTATTTGTTTTGGCTAATGAAGATTCTTTTTTTATTTGTTTGATTTGTAATCTGAGAAAGAATGATAATTCTTTTACCATGCTCATTTCAAACTCCCCTTGCATTAATGCTAATAATTCTTCATAGAAGGATAAATTAGTAACACCAAATATTATGTCATCAATATATATTTGCACTATGAGTAAATCATTCTCCTTTCTCTTAATAAATAAGGTTTTATCGACCTTTTCTATCTTTCAAAGTTATTCTCAAGTAGAAAGTTACTTAACCTCTCATACCATGCTCGAGGAGCTTGCTTTAAACTATACAGAACTTTGGTTAACTTCATCACATAATCTGGATGATTTTCATCTTCAAAACCTGGGGGTTGCTTAACAAATACTTCTTCGTTAATGTAACCATTTAAGCATGCACTTTTAACATCCATTTGGAACAACTTGAAGTTTTTATAGCATGTAAAGGTAAGTAAAATTCTAATCAATTCCAATTTAGCAACAGGTGCACAAGTTTCATCAAAATCAATACCTTCTTGTTGATTATAACCTTGAATTACAAGTCTAGCTTCATTTCTTACCAACTTATCATTTTTGTCAAGTTTATTTTGAAATACTCTTCGAGTCCCAATGATTGACTTGTTTTGAGGACTAGGTACTGGATTCCATATTTTGTTTTTATTAAATTGATTCAATTCATCTTTCATGGATGAAAGCTAGTTTGTATTAGTAAGGGCCTCTTCAATGATCTTTGGTTCTATTTGTGACATTAAAGAAACAAAGTTGTACTTAAACAATGATCTTGTTCTTAAACTTTCAGAGAGATCTCCCAGAATATATTAATGTGTAACAAGACCTCTCCGTTCTTTCAATGTTTTTCTTTGCATAGGCTCCTGCTGAGATAAAGGAGCCTGCTCTATTCTAACTCAGAGGGGCCTTCTTAATTTTGTAATTCTAAAGGTATTATAGATGTGGTTTGATTCTCTGACGTATTTTTAGGTATTAATGGATGATCTTCATCATCTGAGTTAGTTGTTGTTGTTGAAGATAGTGTTTCATCAAATATCACATGTATTGATACTTCTATCTTCTTTACTCTTTTATTATATACTCTGAATCCTTTATTGGCCATATTATAACTCAAAAAGATAGCTTTGTTTGATCTCACATTGAACTTTTCGAGGTTGTCTTTTCCATTGTTTAGAACAAAACACTTACAGCAAAATGCTCGAAAGTAAGCAACATTTCGTTTTCTTCCTTTCCACAACTCATAGGTGGTCTTTTTCATAATAAGTCTTATGAAACATCTGTTGAGTATATGATAAGTGGTTGACCCAACTTCTGCCCAGTAACTATGAAGTATGTCACTTTTGCATAGCATTGTTCTGGCCATATCTACGAGAGTCCTATTCTTTCTCTCAATAACTCCATTTTGCTTAGGAGTCCTTGGGTATGAGAAGTTGTGAATTATACCATTTTCATTGCAGAAGTCTTCAAATTTTCTGTTATCAAATTCTCCTCCATGATTGTTTTGAATTGATGTAATGCAATACCTTTTTTTAGTCTGAGCTTTCTTACAAAATTTTTTTAAGGCTACAAAAGTATCATCTTTATTTGATAAAAAAATAAACTTATTTAAATATGGAAAAATCATTTATAATAACAAAACCATAATAGTTGCCACCAAATAAATCCATGAACATGAGTTCAAGTGACTGGTTAGTTGTCACAATATTTTTAGAAGGGAAGCTGCTTCTGATTTGTTGTCCTTTTAAGCAAGCTTCACAAACTTGATTGCTCTTAAATTTCAAATTTGGCAGTCATCTTACTAACTCATTTTTGGACAATTTTGATAAAATTTTCATACTAGCATGTCTAAATCTTTTGTGCTAGATATGTGAATCCTTTTCTATTGAGATAAAACACTTATCACTTTGAGAGGATATATCTTCCAACAGAGCACAATATATGTTCTAATTTCTAGGACCAACGAAAACAATATTATTATTAAAATTGTCAATTATTTCATAATGTGATGCATAGAAAGTAACTTTGTAACCTTTATCATATAATTGACTTACGCTAAGCAAGTGTTTCAATTCATCAACAAAAAGAACAAAATCAATAAAAGTAGAGTAAGAATCACCGATTTTACCAATTCCAGTGACCTTTGCTTTGTTTTTATCGACAAAGACAACATTACCTTTGTTTTCCTTTCAATATAGTTGAAATGCGATTTTTCACCTATCATGTGTCTCGAAAAACCGTTATTAACTATCCATTGATTTTCCTTTGTCTCCATTTTAAAGCATATCTGCAGAGTGTATTATCTCATTTTAAGTACCAAAATCTTTATGGGTCCTTTCACCTTAGTAGTTTGACCTTTCGGTCTCCAAACATATATTTGAAATGGCTTTTTCATTTTCAGAAAGTAATAAGAGTAATTAATAAGACCATGTCTACCACAATAATCACTTAAAATAGATGAATGATAGTTGTTATGACTTTTGCCACTTACTAGGTTCCCATTGTTTTGGCTATAACTACTGTTATATTTAACAAATAAGTTTTTGTATGGCCTAATATTGTTATTGTCATTATATCCTATTCCAGCCTTATCAAAAACACATTTACCACTTCCAAGTAATGCATCAAGATTGTTTCTTCCAGTAACAAATTAGCAAGATCTTTTTCAAGAGAAACAATTTTCTTAGCACATTTTTCTTTTTCAAATTTTAAAGCAATAACTTTCTCTTTTAATTGTTTTATCTTACCAGAGTCATTTTCAAGTAATGAGTTTGCTAACTGAATTAGTTTTTGTTCCAAGCATTCTTTTTCAGAAACTGTTTGTTTATTATCATTTTCAAGAGAAGTGACTTTAGAAAACAAATCTTTTTTTTTCCAATTCTAATAATTTAATCTTATTTGTTAAAGATTCATCATTAGTTTTTGACTTCTTAACCTTTTTTAAATACTGCATTGTTAAATTTTTTTACTAATCATATAAAGGATGATATGCATCTCCCAATTCATTAATTTATTCAGAATAATATACCTCATCATCTCCTGATTTGGCCATAAAGCAAATGGTGTTGACTTCCTCAGGCTCTTCTTCTTCAAAGTTATCAAAATCCTCATCTAACCAAGCTCCGGTCATAACATGCTTTTTGGGTTTTCTATTTTCTGTCTTGTCCTTTTGAAGAAGAGGAAATTTTGGTCTTATGTGTCCAAGCTTCTTATAGTGATAACATATGATTTGATTATTTTGTGTATTGCTATTGTCGTTGCTACCTTTTGATAGGAACCTGTAGTTTCCAATTTTTGTGTTTCCTTCTTTTTTTCTTCACAGACATATTTTTTGACCATGAAGTTGAATTTATCATCTCCATCTATTTGCAACTCAGTATCACTTTCATCATCATTTGATGGATTTGATTCGTTAAGTACTTTTAGTGCCATTTCTCTTTTGTATGAGAATCCTTCATCTCGCCGAAGCCCGACTTCATAAATCATGAAATTTCCTCTTAACCAATCAAGTGAGATTGTATCGAGATTGTTTGCGGTTTCCATAGCTGTCATTTTAGGTCTCCATTTCTTTGGTAAAGATCTTAGAATTTGTGTTACCAGCTCCTCATTTGTAATGTCTTGCCCAAAATTTTCAAGGTAGTGATGACGTTGTTGAAATTTCCAAAGAATTCGTCTATTATTTCTCTCTATTTCATGCAAATAATCTCGTATTGATGCACTAAAAGATTTATTCTATTTTTCTTTACCTCATTCGTTCCTTCAAAAGTAACTTGAAACTTGTCCCACTTTTCTTTTGCTGTAGAACAGTAGAATATCTTTTCGTACTCTTCTGGAGATAATGCATAGATCAGATGATGTTTTGCTTTGGCATTCAACTGTGTATTTCTTCTATCGACATCATTCACAGTTCTAAATTGTTAGTAGCAGGAAATGTAGTCCATATTTGATAGCTTGCCAGATTTCGATATCCACTTATTGGAGATAGATGGTTATTTTTTCTTTCCAATAAGAATAATTGTTTCCATTGATCTAAGGCTTTGAGATGGATTGTCCTTCAAGGTTTCTTAAGTTGTTTGCCATGATCACGTGCTGTAAAACATAATAAATGTGAAACCTCACTCTAATACTAAACAATAAAGCAAACACACGCAAGAGGGGACGGAATTGTGTGTGACTTAAAAAGATTTTGCAAGTTACTTTCAGTTCAAAAGGAAATGATAGGAGCCTATCTATAATTAAAACAATAGGAGCTTGTTGTGCAATAAGAACCTATTTAAACAAAAGGAGCCTATTAAGTGATAAAAAGCTTGTTAAATGATAGGAGCCTGCTAAATGAAAAGTTCTATTAAAAAATTTAAAACAGAAGGCGCCTATTAAAACTGAAAAGAACTTTTTATAAGTTAAAAATAGAAGGAGCTTGTTATAAAGTGAAGAAGCCTCTTGCTAAAATAAATACACACACACAAAGTATAATACAAATATTTAAAAATTAAGAGAAGAGAGAGAAAGACACAGTCGATTTATACCGATTCAATTTTCAAACCAAGCCTACGTTCCGTCTCCAAGTATTCAACTTGAGTGTTTCGTTAAAAATAAAAAGTTACAATTTGACTAGCCTCTTCAAGCTCACAAGTATATATTTTTCAAGATTCTCTAACCTTCCACACTTAAAGTGTATAACAAGCTTCTAAAAACTCACAGAAGAATAAAATGTAAAACCAAAAGTAAGTTCTCAAATAACAATTTCTCTCTTGATAGAGTAATTTCACTTTACAATAAGAATGATAGGACTCTTAAGAAGACAGATGATGCTCAAATGTTTTGAAAGTCTGTGTATGTTCGTTACTTCATAAGTATTGTTGCTTTTCTTTAAATAGTCAATTTCTTCAACTAGCCATTGCTTTATCTTAATTCTGAGTTAACTTTGGATTTTCAATATCATCTCTGCTATAACAAAATTTCTAGAGCTATTTATTCGAAAAGATAAGATCCTCCCGGATGTTAACAAGGAAAGTTTACTAATAAGGTTCTTGCAAAAAAAGAAGTAATTTTCCCATGATTTTATTTCCTTTTTGAAATTTTTTTTATCTATATAAGAAAATAAATCCAATATGAATTTTGAAATATTATAACTTTGCTAGTGTTAAGGCTCTATGGCCAATTTTAGTTTATACTTAATACATCCTCGTTATCTCAAATGTTAATTATATCAAAGCTTTATATTCAAATTCTATATTGGACCTGAGAACAATATTTTGCTTCTTTTTCATGAAACTAAATTTCCTCTAATAAAAATACAATAGTCAATTGTGGATTTTCGGTCAATCTTAGGGTGTCCATAATTTTCTTACAACTTCCTTCATTTAGGAGCTCCTTTAAAGTAAAATAAGATATATTCTAGAGTAGTCCAATGATGAATAATTGGGGAAGAAATGAATTATTATACTGATAAAATATGTAATATAATGGTGAGTTAATGTAAGATAGTGTAATTTTTTAACTAATCTTTAATATTTATTAGGATCTTTAAGTAAGTCTCCATAAGCACACTAGAGTATAGCATGACTTAGTCCTTAATTTTTTTGGTCTTAGTTAATAGGTTAAGTGTATATTTCCTTTCATATAAGAAAATGTCTTTATTACTTCTTGTCACCTCTACTCTTAAAAAATACTTCAAAGCCCCTACATCTTTCGTGAGAAACTAATTGTGAAGAAAGGACTTCAGAGATGGAGCACCCATAGTATCACTTCTAGTAATGACAATATCAACTACGTATAATAATGAGAATGATGCACAATGTAAAATGCCTATAGAATATCCAGGGGTCAAATTTACTCTTACTCATTCCAATTGTTTCCACTATCTAATTAAAATTTCCAAACCAAGTACAAAGACTCTATTTAAACCATATAAGACTTTTGAAAATAACAAAATTTTTTATACCCCTCATAAATAACAAACCAGGTTGTTGCTCTATATATACTTCTTTTTAAAGGTCACTATGTAAGAAAGTATTTTTTTAATGTCTAATTGATGTTAAGACCAATAATGAGTAGTAGTTATTAGAAATGAATAAACGAATAAATGTTAATTTAGCGACAAGAAAGAAAGTGTCATAATAATCCACACCATAAGTCTAAGTATAGTCTTTTCCATAAAACATGCTTTAAGTTGAGCTACTGATCTATCAAAATTAAATTTAACTGTAAACACCAATCTACATCCAATAGCTTTCTTTCCCATAAGTAAGTTCACTAAATCCCATATATTATTAGCATCTAAATTATTCATCTCCTCTATCATAACATTACTCTATCTATAATGGGATAAGGCTTTATAAACAACTTTTCGAAAAATATTGTGTTGAATAGTAATAATAGTGGGATGATATGTGATCTTGTAAAAAGAATAGATCATCATCCTCCTTCTCAAAAATTGAAGAAGATAGAAAGAAAGGATTGTGCTCCAAAAATGTAACAATGATTGATATAAGATATTTCTTGATATTAGAATAGTAGCGTTGATACCCAATTTACATATTATAGTAGCATAGTTAAATGCAATCTAAACATTTGGAATCTAACTTAGTTACATAGGGACAAACACTGTTGGACCAATGGTGGTTGACAAATTAAATTCCTTTATGTTTTGATAATAATAAAATATATAGAATTAGTTAAGG
>JANZLD010000006.1:63577869-63588296 GCA_026413575.1 Erythroxylum carthagenense
CTCTATTGGCTATTCAGGTTTGAGTTTTCATACCGACACCGGGATCCTGGGTTTCGGGAAGGTCTCGGGAATAAAAATTTTTGTTTCCGCTGCTGGAACATGTGATGTTCCTCCCGGGATTTTCCTACAATTTATACCCAAAAATTATTAGTCTTTTTTTCGCATGAATTAAGTGTAGTAGTAGGGATTGCAACAAAAATTGAATAGACTTTTGAGATTTGTTTTGCATTTTTCAATATGTTCACTTAGCATGGCCAAACTTATAATAGTAACGATAGATAATTCCTTTTGCCTCTTGAATCTCAAAATGTATATTCCTCCTCTTTTATTCTTATTCTTATGATATGACTTTCCAGTGACAAATCTATAATTATATTTTAACAAGAGTACTAAGGGTTTGAATATTAGGGGTTACAAATACATGGATATCTATATGATTATTTGTGCGAATACCTTATACAAGAAGAAAATCTCAACATTAGAGAGAATTTGAGACTTAGGAATCTCAAATTAAACATCAACATTAGCCAAAAAAAAAAAGACCCACTATTTCAACATTAGCCAAAAAAAAAAGACCCACTATTTCCATTTTCAGACTGGGTGATGATGATGATGATAAAATATGTAATATATAAAATATGTCTAAAGAGATTCATTTTGTTGTTCAACATGATAAACTCCTTTACATACTTCATAAATACAAGAAATGTTCCCTTTCCAAAATATAAGAACTCTAAATATTCAATCAATTCTTATGAGTATGTAATTAATCAAACTAACAACTTCGTTGTCAATAGAGTTTTGAATTTGTAAGAAAAATTGAGCATCATCTCACAACCACTCCTTGTGAGTATAGTTTAATAGTGAAGCATCAATAAGGTATTGGTCCTTTGAAATGCTCTTAAAAAAATTCAAACAATTTATACCAATATAAATAATTGAGATTAGTCAACTTATATGACAATCAAGTTCTTTTGTTTGTCATCCATATAGATAAAATATTTAAACAAATAGATAACAAGCCACAAAAGGATCAATCCACACACAACAATAAATGAAATTACAATTTGGATAAGGTTTTGTTGCAAAATATAAAAAGACCACAGTTTCTAGAGCTACTAGGCATAACCAACCTATCAACAAGTTTACAAACATCTTAGAAGAATACCAATAAGTTAATAATCATTGTCTGTAAACTAGACTTGCCAATATCAAGGGTCCAAATGTGAGCAAAGGAAGAGAAAATGTTTCTATCAGGGTATAGAGGAAATCAAACACACAAAAGTGATCAAAGGGAAGAGGCGATGATAGAGAAGCTAACCTGAGGCTGAGGTGCTATGGCACATGTCAATGTATTGATGTTGGTGCGAAATATGCAAATGATGCATAACACATAAATCTTTTGATAGCCAAACTTCAAGGAGGAGCTAATCAATAGACAACCTAACACCTAAGCCAAAAATTACCTAAAACTGGTAGCAAAAGAAATCATAAGTTCTACCCACTGAACATAATTAAAGCAAAGAAGAATGAATTCAAATAGTCAAAATAGGCTTTGATACCATGTAATTAGGTGGAAATTTTGATTCAACTGATGATTTTTATACATAGTTATAACTATATTTGCATACTAGTAATCAATAGCTAATCAGAAATTTTTTTGGTAAATAATCGCTAATTAGAAATTGATTAACTATTAAATGATATTTCAATAATTAAGTCTTCAATATTGTAACTTTTGGTCTTTAACTGTAGAGACTAAAACTTAATCTACAATTATACATTCAGTTTATAATAATTTTGAACCACCTTAATACAAGTTCTTTTTGCATATATATTTCTTGATATTTATAATATCACTAATTGTATTATTTTCTTAATTTATTTTAAAATTAAGTTAATATGGTTTCAATTGTAGCTTAATACTTTTCATTCTTTTATTTGGTTAAGGTTGATATATTTGATGGAAGATAAAGAAGACAGGAAAGCCCAAGGTTGAAATTAAGCAATTTGTTTTATTAATTCATTTGTTCCAAGTTGTGTATAATAAAGCATAAATAGAATAGACTTGACAACAATAAAATGAATTTTGTACCGTATCGATAAGAAAATAGTACCCAAATATTGTGTACTATATTAAAAATAATATCAATCAATATCAAAAGGTTTAAACGGTATCGGCCAATGCCAAAATATTATAAAACACCTATCAATTTTAGGGTAAAAATGTAAAATTGAAAAGTTAAATTAACTATTTTAAATTGTACAATTAAAGTACTAAACCCTTGCTTTTCCAACATTCACAATTTGACTTCACTCTTAAATCACTTAAACTTTCGTGAAAGAAATCATAAAAGAAATAATGGAGAAGACTAAGGATTGGAAGGGTCTTAGTATTGTTGTTAAGCACACGATGCAAAATTGTTGCGAATAAAAATGAAGAACGGAAGAGAGAAGGAGAAAGAGAAGAGTCTAGAACTTTAGAGAGAGAGAGAGAGAGAGAGAGAGAGAGAGAGACACACATTAGTTCATATCCTTCCTTGTGAGAGAAACGGTTACAGTTTTATACTTCTTATAGCTGTATAATAGCTATAATATTTTTATACGTAACAATTCTTTCTCCTTTAGAAAATCTTGTCCCCAAGGTTATGGAGGTTTACAAAATGGACAAAAAATGAATAATCTTATTTTCTTTTCCCCACCCATCTTCTTCACAGCATCACCAGCAATTACTCTTTTAGCATCATGGAGGAAAGAGATTAGATTATCATAATGAGACACAATCGCACACACAACTCCAGTAATGTAACCACCTGTAAAGCTCACAATCTGCTAATTTAACAGAACTCTAAAACTAGATGAAATGCTTCTATACTTTGCAGGGTCAATCTGTATGTTACTCTTAATAAAATTAAGAAGAGTAACTGTCATGTAGGTTAGACGACAACTGAGAAGACCACCAGTCGTACAAGTAGCATAAAAAGTCAGAGAGCACATCTCGATCTTACTACGCTCGCTAGAGAGGGGACAACTAAGGAACCATTAGAGGCGACGTCTTTGTTATTCATAAGAGGGTGGACTCTACGGCTAAAGACTTTATGTAGTCCTTCTCTTGCATGGGTTGCTCATTTCGATTCGTGTGTTTTGAAGTAACTGCAATAGTAGCTTCCAGTTCCACTTCTTATAGCTTCAAAAATTGTGTCACCACAGTTTTAAGCTGCAGCTGGTTGTTCTCCAATTTTTTTGTTATGTTTAGAGCTTCCAGAAACATTTTCTCATTCTTGCTTTGAAATTCTAAAAACATTTTCTCGCTTCTGATTTGTGCTTCCATCAAGCTTTTCATGTTTTCTTCGATTCCACACAGAATTGACTTCTCTGATACCAATTTTTGCAAATAAAAATGAAGAACATAAGAGAGAAGGAGAGAAGGAGAAAGAGAAGCGTCTAGAAAGAAGAAAGAAGAAAGAAGAAAGGAGAAAGAAGAACAGAGAACTTTAGGGAGAGAGAGAGAGACACACACACATTAGCTAATTCATATCCTTCCTTGTGAGAGAAACGGTTACAGTTATACTAGTTACAACTATGTAACAACTATAATATTTTTATACGTAACAAAATCAGTGCAAAACTGCTAGGCCAAGGTCACAATAATGTCATCGGCTACAACGTTGGTGATCAAAGCCCTAAAAGAGTCGAAGTGAAGAATATAAAGATCATAAATCATAAATTTCTTGAATAATGAGCTTGATGTTGCTAAGAAAAAAAAAGATGGAGATGAATTTGAATTGATATGGCAACAAATGTTGGATTTTTGATGCTCGACAAAGCAATATTGTTATGTGTTAAAATATATGGTATATATCTTATTAGTTTGTTTTGGCATCTTATTTATTAATTGGACATATAAGATATTAATTTGATAATGACTTGGATTCAAAAAGCTGTTGGCGATAATCTTCTAATTGTGATATAGTCCTATCCTTAATTAATGTATATCTTGACAAGAAGTATGATGGATTACGTGAGTGATGCAGAGTGGAGCACTGCTGGATTTTTGGGATAAGTGTTTAAGTGTGATATAACTCTATCTTGAGTAAGAGTGTGTATAGCTCACGTCTATGTGTGTGCAACTGTGCTTTGATTTCATCTTTGGTTGAATCAGCTTGGGAATTTCTTTTTTATGCTTCAACGTCTTTCCTCCGTGAAAGCATTCCTTGAGATAGTCTATTTGGATTTTATAGCTGGTTGGTTATTAGAACTCTATCCTATGAAGACTCTTTGAGCATCTCGTGACCAAGGGGACTGAAGTGTCTATTGCCTTAAATGTGCTTGTTGGTTAGGTTGTCGATGGAGATTTTAGTGCAGCTGCGATTTTGCTTTTGACATTGCGTGAATTAGCTATCCATATTTCTAACTCTTCAATGTCAAATTGCTAGTGGCGTTTTCAAGGTAATCGATTCATCTTTTTGGGGTATGTATCATTTTGGTGCTACCTTAAGGTTTTATAAAGTGTGATATGAGTGGGTCCTTTTGAAGATTCACGATTGAAAGTTAGGCGCAAAATCCCAGCAGCTGACTACGACAATTTACTTGGTAAACAATTTTCAGATCTATCCTAGAAGGCACTGAATTTATTGAGAAGTCGTTCCATTCTATCTCAAGTGTATTTTATTTTCGTTCTTTATCGTTCTAATTACTTGAGTTATTCATTTATTATTCTTTTATTAAAAGATTGATTGATAAAAGCTTCTGTTGAAGTTAGTACGAGACAGTCGTACTATTGGGTTTGAAATTCTTTCACGAAAAGAGAGGTTGAGCGATAGTGTCAAGGGTTGATTGGTGTCGACTCAGTAAAGCCTTAAGTAAATCTATTGTATTTTTGTGAAAGTATTAAGCTGGGTGAAAGTCCCACAGATGTAGACAAGATATGCTGAATTACATTACCAAATTTTTGGTCCTTTTTATTATTTCGTTTTTGATTGCTTTTATTTTTCGTTTGTGCTGGAAACATCCACGGTAAAATTGATAAGTTTGCAAAACTATTACCCTCTATGATTTATCATTATGGATTATGAAAAGCCGATTGTAATAATAAATAGAGAGATGAGTTTAAATTGGTACAGTGAAAAGGGTTGAATCTTTAAGGCTTTGATGGAGTATTACGTGCTTATTGTTATGCCTCAGAGAAGATTTTTCCCGTCATTTGGATAATGGATATAAAAAAGAATTTGTAATGAATGCATCTTTTGAATAAAAAATATAACACACTCATGTGATACCTTCCTTAAAAGTGTGATCTTGTATCTTTGGTTAGTAAATGGTAATATTAAACTTCACCTAACTTCTTAACCTCTAAAATCAGCATAATTGCTCAAAATATTTGAACGAAACTTCAAACTTGATCATTTTAACTCTTTATTTTCATGTATCATACAAAGATTTAGCTCATTATTGCTTTCGAAAGATTCAAACAAAATTGAAAGAAGAAATCAATCGACCAATAAATCAAAATCTAAAAGACAGGCAATTATGATGCGTTTCATCAAAATTCGAACTATAATAATAGAGAACCATACTTTTTAATGGCACATGGAAAGTCTAATAACGCGAGAGACAGACACAGCCTTAATTATATAAATAAATCTATATCTAGATTTACACAAAACATAGCAGAGGGAAGAAGAGAAGAGAAGTGATTGGAAAGTTGTCCCACCTCCACCAACAGCAAAACATTGATCACCACTAAAAGGGAAAGGGAAAAAGGGCAAGCAAAAATTTTCAACCCCACAAATGCATCCAGCATGAAGCAAAAAGGAACAGGCCATTGTAGTCCAGCTTTAGTCCACCATCACTCATGTCAGTGTTGATTCCAGCTCCTGTTGGACTTGCTCCGTTGCCGATTCCTCCTAATACTCCATTGGAAGGGGTTGCAGTGTAAGGAGTTGTGGATGTGGTAGTGGTAGTATTTCGGGTTCCCGTCGTTGGTGTGACCGGGGTAGTAGTTGTTACGCCTGAGCCTGTAACACTGGAGCAAGAAAACAAGCAACAGTCAACCAAATAGTAGATTCTTAGCACCACAGCAGCAGCAGCATCTAACGATACTCCTTGAACAAATGAATAGTGCTCAAGCTTAAGGACATTCAGGTTGAAAGTAACCACAATACAAACGTCAATGGACCCCCAAAGAGAAGGAAAACTTTTCCTAGGAAATTTGTTTAATAAACATCTCAGAAATTTTAATTTTGTCAAAGCAAACTCACAAAAACTATAGCATTTACACGAACCAAAACGTAGTTTCTCTGAAGGAACATCACACTGCAAGTGGCATAACTCAGTAGCCATATGTTATCTAAACCGCAAATAGATTGCAGGCAAACAAGGACAAAATTACAATTTCAATCAGCAATTCTCCTGAAGGTAGAGGGCCACGCTCTGCCCATGTTCTGCGACTGCGGTGCACAAAAGCATAGAGGCAACCTTGCTTTTGCTACAGTATGAATGAAAAAGAGAGGCGCAATTGTCTCCAAGTCAATTAGAATAAGATGTTCCTGTCCTGTCCGTCAGCTAATCCAAGAAACAACTAAAGAAGGGACCTACTGTTCTTCACTCTGCATCCAGCGCACCTAAACATTTTATGTTTTGAGAGTCAGTTCCTCTTCCCAGTTGGTGTACAAGGGATCCATAATCCTCGTCCCACACACTCTCCACGACCACTATAGCTGGAAGCAGATTTTCTTCACTCCAAATTTATACATAAGAGAGTGACAACACTAATTTGCCGCTCAACAGGTCACTTTGGAACCGTAGACTCACACCTACACATCCCTATATTCAAAAAGTGGGCTTATATCTCCAAAATTTGATAATCCCAACGCTTAGTTACTAATGAAAAATTAATATACCCCACTTTACTAGTTGGTGGCAGTATGTCGCTCAATGGGAACGGAACTCCTTAGCACCTGCTTTATGTCAAATACTCTTTTTGACCCCAAAGCACAGCATCAAGTAAAAAATAACAGACGAGTGTTCAAAAAAAGCAACAATATGGCTAAATTTCTCCTTTCTGATCCATATTAGTTGACCTGTTGATGATGCTATTCTCAATAATTGGATGGATGATATAACATGAAAAGGATTCTCATGCGAGTGGAGAACATCATGATAACATGGGTAAACACGATAAAAAGATCTCAACTTAAATACAACTATCGGTTCATACCGAAAGAAACAAACAAAAGATATATTCAAGGTAAAAAGGGAACGGGTCATGAAGATTTTCGTAGCACAAAGGATTCGAAAAAGAAAACAGTAGACAGAGACTGAAAATTCTTGCAAAAATCCACCCTTTGTCCAATGTAAGCTCAAAGTTCAAACCCATTTGCCAGCAATTTTTTTTTTTTTTAATTTTTGGGGCGTCGAACCACACTATTAGGGAAAGGGGGATTTTGGCTAGAGTTTGTTAATTGCCCAAAACATACTTTAAGGTAAGCTGCCTAAGTGAATGTATGATAAGAATAAACTATTCTCAGCGTCAGGAAATCGGCGAGTTTCGCAATTCCCAAATCCATGCCAAGAACTTAACTTACTTGGCTTACTGGACGGCGGTGGAGTTTCCATTACAATATGGGAATGCTAATAGCACATTCGGAAGACAATCACAGCTAATTTCAGGCATTTTTAACAGTTTAACTTAACTAGCATAAGAGGCGTCCGATCATTGAATCCATGAATGAGAACATTAACTTGCAAAGTAACAGTTAGATCTGACAGTTGAAGACCTGTCGCCCCATTTAAAACTAGAAAAATGCCAACCAGAATAACTGGAACTCAAACTAGGTTTTCAGGCAAAGGAAATTTTGCCCCCATTCAGAGAGAAGAAGAAAAGGCAAAAAGAAAATGAAAAGGGTAAATGGTAAATGGTAAGGAAAACATATACCTGCTGGTACTGGTAGCAGGGTAAGTACAGCCATTGATGCCTGTATTTGAAGCCAAGAGTAAGTAAATGAGTGCCTTGCTTTCTTAAGAAACTTTTTGTTTTGAACTGATTTAATAAGCGACAACTTACTGGGATCACTAGTAGAGATGGTGGCAGTGCCAGAGAA
This sequence comes from Erythroxylum carthagenense, assembly GCA_026413575.1. NCBI lineage: Eukaryota > Viridiplantae > Streptophyta > Magnoliopsida > Malpighiales > Erythroxylaceae > Erythroxylum > Erythroxylum carthagenense. The sequence goes on from JANZLD010000006.1 coordinate 63,585,972, forward strand.
ATCACAAGTGCCTTGAGCTTGGCCCTTCTTCTGGAAGTAGCTGTTGACAGCATAGGAGCAATGTGCCCTCACTGTGTTGGGAAGAAAACATGGACCATTTTGGCGGGTAGGATTACAGTCAGCCCCAGCTCCACAAGCATAGTCCAGTGTCTTTTGGAGTGCCGAGTCCGCCATTTCCTTGCAAACACACCATGCGCTGCCTAACAAGAATATTCAGTTAAAGGAGCTTTTTTTTTTCAGCATACAAGGGAATAAGTAGAGAAATGAAAGTCCATTTGACAAAATGTAGCTTATCCATCTGGAAATGGAGGAGGAATAAAAAGACAGTGACAAAGAACCCAGAGTATAGGTTCAGAAACAAACAGCTTGAGGAAATCAGTGATAATGGACACTGAAAGAATGTTCTTTTCTTTGGAAAAGTAACTAAACACTTCCAAACAAGATCATAATTAACTTGAAGGAAATAGGTTACAGGTAATGTTTAGTTCCAAACCAGTCCGGTCACCCTCAAGCACCTCCAAACAAAATAAAGAAAACGATAAAACACATGGAAGAAAAAACGAACAAAGGAAAGGGTAAACATAGGAGTATTACTTGCATGGCCAGTCATGGCCAACAAAAGCATAGCAATAGCCAAGAAAGCAGCCATGACAGGTGAAACAAAGGGGGACTGAGAGCACCAACGCAGAGAAAAGTTTTGGACAGAGAGGGAGAGAGAATGTGTACTGTGTGACGGTGTGACGGAGAAATGGAGGAGGGAGGGGTTAATATCTAAGGCCAAGTAAAAAAGGTGGCAGATTGTGGGGCGCAGGTGACACAGCTTGTTGTCTGTATGTGAATTGTACTCCTTTCCCGGAAATCTACTAATTTTATTTTAATTAGAAGTTTCCATTAAATAATAATAATTAATTAATTAATTATAGGCATTGGGCCAGGGCGACACGGACAGCCGCATAAGCTATTTACCGGTGAATCCCACCTCATGAACTTTAACTGACAAGACAAGAGCAACTCATGGCAAGGGGATGGTCAAGTGAGTTCTGTTTTTGGCTAATCATGAAGACAGCAATGAATGTGAAATGGTAGTGCTCGTAATCCGAAAAGGAGAGAGTAGAGGAAATAAGTGATGATAAAGATGATGATTAAGAAGAAGAAGAAGAAGAAGAGAGTGACTGGGAAGGTGATATTAGGAGGAACAACATGAGAAACTGGTGGGAGATTATGAACACAACCCACTAAATAATCAAAAGGCCAAAACGTGAAAGTGAAGAATCAAGTTGCGGTCTGCAAACAGAAGAGGAGGAACAAAGATGTCAAAGGCTGCATGTATATAAAGATGCATGGTAGACTACCGAGAGGTAACTTTATACACGAAATAGTTACGAGAAAGAGAGAGCTGGACAGACAACAAAAGAAATAGGTGAAAAAGTGAGATGAGAGGAGAAGATTATGATGTTTAGGACCGTTGTGGGTGTCTCATTAATGTTTGTTGTCTTGCTTGGCATAGTTTTGGGATACCTCATGAAGAAGACATTCCATATATTTCTCTTATGTTACCCATCAAATAAACTTGAACAGAATTTACCTCAGTCACCTACGCATTTGCTTAGATCATTCTTCCAGGATGTGAAAGTGTAATTGAACTTCCCGAATCATTTCAACATCTTATAAGCCTAGAACGCTTGGATCTCAGTTTTTACTAACTCTTCCAGCCAGTCTTGATTCCAAACGTCTCAGGTTTCTTGATCTAATCTATCATATTGTTCAAAAATGCAACATTGCCCAAAGACTAGATTCAAGTGGGAGTCGAGTTAAATGACTTGCTTGGTCCACTGAACACTAGGAATTTCTTCCAGTTCTTCAGCTTTCCGTCCATCATTAAACAACTCCCCAAGTTGCAGTCCCTCGGCTTAAGCAATTGGAAGAATCTTTTGTCCGTAAAAGATCTCAAGTCGTCTGTTGAAATACTATAAGCAGATGAATGTAGCACTTCATTAGAATGCCTATTTCACATTAAAATCTTCTCCGTCAAACGACATTCAGTTGGCTAGCTAGGTGCTTAGCAACTACAGTTGATCTCCTCCTACTCTTAGGACAGCTACAAGCACGTGGACATAATTGCTGAGAGTTATTAGGTAAACGTCTACAACTTGTAGCATGACACAAAATCAAAATTAAAGAAATAGCTTTATGATCAATTTTTGATGGAAAAACAATATTTTAGTAAAATAATATTTTCATTTTGTAATAATCAATGTTATGAATACCGTACCGGGCTTGGTACCGGATTAAGCTCTGGAACGGAATTGTACCGGTATCGGTCGG
>JANZLD010000006.1:63623447-63635411 GCA_026413575.1 Erythroxylum carthagenense
GCCATTGAAATTATTATTGACTGTATGTGATGATTGGCTTCCGCATAGTGTGTGTTTGTGATTTCAAGAGAAAAAATTTATACTGACTTTTGAATGATTGAGTGCATTAACACGTCACCCTCGTGGGGCACGGACTCGGATATCACCATCGATGTCAGGTTCGGGTCTTGCAGGAGTAGGGTGCTATACTTAATCACAATAGATATTCATTAGCATCTTTAAATCAATCGGGACTTAACGGAGTGCAAATACACATTTCAAAAACAAATTAGGATCATCCCCCTATAGTCCCCTCCGTCTCAAAAGAGTGCTTGGTGACAAATTTATTAATCAATATTATTATTCCCCAGTAACACATGCCTCAAAGGGGTACCTCATTAGATACTTCCCCTGTAGCTTGCATCTCAAAGGAGTACTAAAGACCAATAACACCCTCAATTGTTTCGAGTCATTAAACGGCCCAAAAAGGAACTCAACTTCCCAATTGCTAGTTGCTTCGTACATAAGCCACTTAAGGAGCAAATGTCGTGTCATTCATGTCGGCTAGAATTGGTATACCAAAGGTATGTGATTTTACGAAAATTGTAACAACCCAAAAGGGGAAGTTCCTCCCAATACTAGCGACTCCATCCATTCAAGAACTTAAGGGAAGATGGTGTCATTCCACCAATTTCAACCAATATTGGTGTTCTCATAGGTAACCAAAATTTTTGATTGTTTTTTTAACAAGTTTTTTTTTTATATTTAAAAGGGAGCCAAGCAAGCAATTCTCCAGTAATAGAATAGAAACAACAACAGGGTCCCCAATGAAGATAAATTAGTTAGTCCCTTTCGACTTAAAGAGCTAACTAAAAGAATTTGGATAGAAGGTCAATTTATCTCAAAGCTAAGCCTAGTTATGAATACGCTTCCACCATTACTATGGAGTTAGTAACGGAAAAAGGTGAGTACATTAGGAAAACACAATAACAAACCACCCTAATGTTCTAAAAGAACTAAAAAAACCAAACAAAACAGAAAAAAGATAGAAATAGTTACAAAACAAACAAAGTAGCAAAATAACTTAACTCCCTTATGGTAAAACGAAACTTTGTCCCCAATGAATAGAGTAGTGGGAAAAAGTCAATCATGGAGAAGATGGGGGGCAGGTGGGGGGAGGGTTGGAAGTGAGGTTGAAGATGATGATGGAGTGAAGAATGGTGGAGTGAAGAGTAGAGAATGCTAGAATGTGATTTTTAGGGTTAAGAAGATGAGAGAAGAAAGAGGAAGAAATGACATGTAAAGAGAGAGAGAGTAAAGAGAGGGTTTTGAATGATGCTGGAAGTGGAAGAGTGTCACACGGTCCGTGTGATTTAACACGGTCAGCCCATGTATCTTTTTGGCTGGAATTGAAATGGGAAGCAGCGACACACGAGCTGTGTGAATTCACAAGGGTAGACGTGTGTCTTTCAGGTGAAAATCGAATTTCAGGTTGGAAGTTACATGGTTCATGTGAATTCACACGAGGTTGGAAGTTATATGGTCCGTGTGAATTCACACGAGTAGACCGTGTAACTTTTGGGTGAAAATTGAATTTCAGGCTGGAAGTTACATGGTCCGTGTGAATATACACAGTCAGACCATGTAACTTTCGACTAAAAATCACCCCAGAGATACACGGTCATGTGAATTCACACAGGAAGACTGTGTAAGTTACAGAACCCTTTTTTTTACTTGACAAACTTGAAAGAAATAAAGCAAATGAAAAAGAAATAACTTAAACAAATGCATAAAAACAAGGCTCATTAAATGGTATGAGCAAACTGTGAAATGATGTCAATTTAGTTGTGGTTCGGAAAGTGCCAAAGTTGTTGTGGCACCTAATGGATGTCCAGCAAAATAGGGCTTCAGACGCTGTTTATTAACCTTGAAGGCTCTGAAAATTTTACTCCAAACCTCGACCGCGCCATGTGAAAACACTTGTAGAACTCAAAATGGACCAGACCATCTAGACTTGAGTTTACCTGGAAAAAGATGAAGACGAGGGTTAAATAACAAAACGAAATCACCTTCTTCAAACTGCTTCTTGGTAATATGTTTGTCATGCCACAACTTCGTCTTTTCTTTGTACAAGCGAGAACTCTTATAAGCTTCCAATCTTAAAATATCCAACTCATTCAATTGTATTGCCCTCCTTTTACTAGCAGATTTCATGTCAAAGTTTAAAGTTTTGACAGCCCAACAAGCTTTGTGTTCTAACTCCACTAGTCAATGACATGCTTTGTCGAACACAATCCTATATGGTGTGGTACCCAAAGGTGTTTTAAAAGCTGTACGGTAGGCCCAAAGAGCATTGTCAAGTTTTAAAGACCAGTCCTTCCTTGACTTATCAACTATCTTTGCGAAAATACCCTTGATTTCTCGATTAGAAACTTCAACCTACCCACTTGTTTGAGGGTGATAAGGCATAGCAATGACACCATATTTTTGCAAAAGATTCTCAAGGGGCTTATTACAAAAGTGAGTACCATTATCACTCAAAAGGGCTCTTGGAAGTCCGAAACGAGTGAATATATGTTTCTTCAAAAACTTGATTACCACCTTAGCATCATTTGTGGAAGTCGTAACGGCCTCTACCTATTTTGAAACATAATCTACTGCTACTAAAATGTAGAGATTGTTATGGGATTTAGGAAACGAACCTATAAAGTCAATTCCCTAAACATCAAACAATTCAACCTCCAATATTCCAATTTGTAGCATCTCAGCTCTCTTTGATATGTTTCCCAATCTCTGGCAATTATCACATGTAGCCACATAGTGCCTTACATCACGGAACAAATTAGGCCAAAAAAACCTACTTAGAAAACCTTGGCAGCTGTCTTATCTGGACCAAAATGACCACCATAAACTGTTGAATAGCAATGGTGAAGAACACTCTGGACTTCATCTTCAGGTAAGCATCATCGAAAAATATCATCGCCACAATATTTATACAGTATTGGCTCTTCCCAGACGTAGTATTTAGCATCACAGATGAGTTTCTTCTTCTATTGATAAGTAATTTCTGGTGGGAACACTCCACAAACGATGTAATTGACCAAGTTGGCATACCATGGTGATGTAAGAGATAATATAGCTAATAGTTGTTCTCCCGGAATGGAATCATCAATAGGACATTCTTTACTGGGAACATTAATCCAAGAATGGTGATCAGCTAATACATTCTCAGTACCAACTTTATCCTTAATTTCTAAATCGAATTCTTGTAGTAATAAGACCCATCGGATAAGAAGTGGCTTAGAGTCCTTCTTCTTCAACAGATGTCGTATAGTTGCGTGATCTGTGAAAACAACAAGTTTAGAATTAATTAGGTAAGACCTAAACTTCTCAAGAGCAAAAATAACAGCTAAAAATTCTTTTTCTATGGTGGCGTAGTTGATCTGAGCCTCATCTAAAGTACGACTAGCGTAGTAGATGGCATACGGCTTGTTGTCCTTTCTTTGTCCCAAAACAGCTCCCAAAGCGTGATCACTTGCATCGCACATCACTTCAAATGGAAGATTCCAATTAGGTGCTTGCATAATTGGAGCTATAAAAAAAGTATCTTTCAACCTGTAACAAGCACTCAAACAATCCTCATTCAATTCAAAAGGTACATCTTTGACAAGTAAACATGTTAGAGGTTTTGCTATTTTAGAAAAATCTTTGATGAATCGTCAGTAAAAACCAACACGTCCAAGAAAACTTCTCACACCTTTTACTGAAGTAGGTGGGGGCAATTTTTCAATTACTTCCACTTTTGCTCTATTAACTTCAATACCTTTACTGGAAACCAAATGACCCAGTACAATCCCCTCTTGGACCATAAAATGGCACTTCTCCCAATTCAAAACTAAATTAGCTTCTTCACATTTTTCCAATGCTTTTGACAAAATTTTCAAACAATCATCAAATGACAAGCCATAAACAGAGAAATCTTCCATGAACACTTCCATTATATTTCCAATGAAATCGGAAAATATGGCCATCATACAACGCTGGAAAGTAGAAGGGGAATTACAAAGACCAAAAGGCACTCTCCTATTTGCAAAGGTACTATATGGGCATGTAAAAGTAGTTTTTTCCTAATCTTGTGGTTGAATGGGAATCTAGAAGAAACCCGAATACCTGTCAAGATAACAAACATGAGAATTCCTAGCAAGTCTTTCTAACATCTGGTCAATGAAGGGAAGGGGAAAATGATCTTTTCTAGTTACAAAATTCAATTTACGGTAATCTATGCACATTCTCCACCTGGTGACAGTCCTAGTTGGAATGAGTTCATTCTTTTCATCCCTCCTTTTTTAGGAACTACATGAATTGGACTAACCCACTTACTATCCAAAATAGGATAAATTATGCCAGCCTTAAGCAATTTCAAAATTTCCTTTTTGACCACTTCTTCCATACTAGGATTTAATCTCCTTTGACATTCAATGGTGGGCTTATGGTCGTCCTCCATTAAGATTTTATGCATGCACATAGAAGGATGAATTCCCTTAAGGTGATTTAAAGAATAACCTATGGCCTTTCTATGCTTTCTTAAAACACTAACAAGTTTTTCAATATCAACAGCATCCAAGTTAGCATTCACAACCACGAGATAAGTAGAATCAAGGCTTAAAAATTCATACCTTAAATTGGAGGGAAGTGGTTTGAGTTCTACCTCAGGTGCTTTCACCTCAATTTGTTAATCCACTTCTAGAACTTCAAATTGCTCTTCTTTAGCCTTGTAGTTTGTAGGGCATGGCGACTTTTTGAATCTCATCACTTGGTGTTCCATTAGTAATTAAACAATGCTCAAGAAAATCATCCGAATGTTGGTTAGACAAATGGGTATTTACAATGGAATCAATAATAACAATTCTAAAACAATTATCAGACATGCTCAAAAATTTAGTAGCTTTTGAAAGGTCAAACTGAACACAATCCTCACCAATCTCAAAAGATAATTTGCCATTTTTCACATCTATCTGACATCCTGTTGTAGCCAAAAATGGCCTCCTAAGAATGATTGGGGTGTGGATGTCTTCCTCCATTTCCAAGATAACAAAATCAACAAGCACATACAATTTACCTACTTTAATAGGCACATCTTCTAATACACCAACAGAACATTTAACAGATCGATCTACTAATTGCAAAGCAACAATAGTAGGTATCAATTCTCCTAGATCAAGCTTCTTACACAAAGAAAGTGGCATTAGGCTCACACTTGATCCTAAATCACATAAATCATGTTTAATTGTTACTTTACCAATTTGGCAAGGGATTGAAAAACTACCAGGATCTTTAAGTTTCGGAGGAAGCTTGTTTTGAATGGCAGTACTACATTCAATAGTCAAGGCAACAGTTTCATTCTCTTCTAACTTTCTTTTATTTGACCAAATTTCTTTTAAGAACTTAGCATAAGAAGGCATTTGAGAAAGTGCATCGGTGAAAGGAATGTTAATGTAAAGCTTTTTAAGAACTTCTAAGAATTTCCTAAATTAAGCATCTGACTTGGCTTTGGCCATCCTACGAGGAAAGGGTATTAGTGGAGTGTAAGGATTTTGGAAGGGCTTTTATGGTTCCTTAGACAGATGATTATCCTCACTCTCCTTTTCCAACTCAACTTCTGTTTCTCTACTAGTCCTGTCTTGAGTTTCAACTGTGCTCTCTTTTACAGATTCATTCCTAGGATCATGGGGTCCTACCATTTGCATTCCACTTCTCAATGTCATAACTTTACAATGTTCCCTAAGATTGGTTTCAGGTTGACTAGGTAATTTACCTAGTGGTGTGATCGATGAATTAGCCTGATTTGCTATTTGGTTCTCAAACAAATTGTTATGAGCAGCCAACAAGTCTACCTTAGAGGTTAATTGCTTGATGGTTTCATCTTGTTGTCTTTGGGGTAGTAACATAGATTCTATCATACTTTCCAAGTTTGATTTTTGAGGTCCTGATGGATTGGAAGGTCTTTGAAAACCAGGAGGTGGCCTAATGTTTGGCTAAAATGGGGGGTTTTGGTTATTCCTCCTGGAGATATTTGAATTGTTCCGCCAACCTGGGTTGTAAGTGTTTGAGTATGGGTCAAATTGAGGTCATTAGTTAAGATTGTTAATGGCGTGAACTTGATCACTACCCTGGTTTTGGGAAAAAGGGCTACCAATTTGACAATTAACAGACACATGATCAACAGAACCACAAATTTCACATGCAGAAGAAAAAGTACTAGCATTCACAAAATTAACATTCAAACGATCTAACCTGTGAGTCATGGCATCAACTTTAGCAGCAAGTATAGTAAGTGCATCAACATCATACTTACCTGGAGTACATTTTGCTACTCCTCACTCACTAGACCATTGGTAGTGATTGAGAGCCATCTCTTCAATGAGATTGTATGCATCAGCATAAGTTTTATTCAAAATTGCTCCACCAGCTATAGCATCGATTAAGGTCCTTATTGACTGGAGTAATTCATTATAGAAATTATGAAGGACCATCCAAGATGGTAAGCCATAGTGTGGACACAACCAAAGTAAATCTTTATAATGCCCCCACGCTTCATACAGTGTTTCATCATCTTTCTATGTGAATGTTGAGATTTGATTCCTGAGATTTGCCTTTTTTCTTGGAGGAAAATACTTGGCTAAAAATGTCCTAGAGAGTTGATCCCATGTAGTAATAGATCCAGCTGGAAGTGAATGAAGCCACGCTCTTGCCTTATCCCTTAAAGAGAATGGGAAAAGGCGAAGACAAATGGCATCAGGAGTGACTCCATTCATTTTCAAAGTGTCACAAACTTCAAGGAAGACCGTTAAATGTATATTTGGATCTTCGACAGGTGACACTCCAAACTACGACTTCTGAACCATAGAAATAAGAGCTGGTTTCAACTCAAAATTATTTGCTTCCACAGTTCGATTCTGAATCCCCGAAGTGTTTTCTTGGACTCTAAGCTTTGCATAATCACGGAGCTGCGGTCCTACTCCTTCTGCCATTGTATTGCTACTGTTGACAGGAGTCACTTTCTTCTTATCTACAAACCTCTGTTTCTTTCTCCTGTGGTATGTTCTTTCGATCTCAGGATCAAATGGGGCTATGAAAATAAATTGCATATAAATCTCAGTTCACCACTGCACGAGAAACACAAATGAGAGTGAACAAATTTATATACAAAGTAAATTTAAATAAACCTATAACTAAAATAGAATTAAGTAAAGCTTAGTCAACTTTGTTTAGAAAAAATCAATATTTGACAAAAATCTCCGGCAGCGGTGCCAAAAACTTGATAACCTCCGCAAGTGTATAGGTTTAGTTGCAGTAATCAAGTGTCAATCCATAAGGACTAAATTTATACCTTCTAAATTTGCTAAGCAATCAAATATGAAAATTCAGTTGTTAAAGAAGTATCAATGCATGATTAACATAATTTGAGCTAATATTCTAATAATTCATCTCAACAAAGAAATCATGTAGTCCTTATGAAATAAAATATTGATCCAAGTGCATTAACCCACTCTTATCAATTAGGTCTTTCGAAGTCATTAATGTATTGATTCCAATTTTTAAACCATTTTCCTAGACCAAAAATCAAATCCAACCCAATGAACACAGTGGTCAATCTCAAATACTCCTAATGAAGAATTCTATTTCTAGATATTCTTTCAAATAAGTCTAATCTAGCAATTCAGACATTAAACATCACTTTTCAATACTTAGTTTAACATCTATCATTATTCAATAAGAAACACTAGATTAGAAAAATCAAATCAATATTAGACAAAATTACTTTACTAAAATCAAGTCAACATTGAATTTAGAAGTAAAGACATAAGGTTTAATACATAAATCCTAAGTTGAAACAAACATCCTAGAATAAGAAAATTTACATATTCATAACTGAATTCAACCTAAAAGTAAAAATTATAAACATGAACATTGAAGATAAATAATAAATGAAAAGAGGAAGAAAAGGAACTCCAATTGCTTCTTGAATCTTGATCTCTCAATCTCCAAGCTTTTCTTCTTCTTCGATTGCTCTTAGTTTTTCTCCTCCTTCCTGAATCTCACTGTTCAACTCTCTCCAAAAAAAATCCTCCCCCCTTTTGTCTCTCAAAAATTATCTTTTAATCACCAAAAACTGTCATGAAAATTTATCATACACGATCCGTGTGAATCTACACAGTCTGACCATGTGACTTTCAGATCTTCAACTTTAAATTTCTACTTTACACAGGCTATGTGAATTTACACAAGTAGATCGTGTTTTCCTTAGGTTTACTTCATTTTTTCTCAAATCATCTGCAAATACCAAGAATAAAGGAGCAATACCAAATTCACAAAACTAAAGGCAATTTAACATCATTCAATGCAAAAACGATGACAAAATAGAGCTAAAATGTATCAAGAACAACAATTTATCACCTATCCATTATAACCCATACTACATAGCTTCTCTGTGTGAGGGGTAGACCTACTACAAATTCCATAGTGATATTATCCCATTTACACTGTGGAATTGAAATGGGATTCAATAGGCCAGATAGAACTTGATGTTTAGTTTTCATCTGTTGATAAGTCAAGCATTTGGACATATAGTCCACTACATCACGCTTCATTCCTAGCCACTAGTAATATTGTTTCAAGTCTTGGTACATCTTGTTACCCCCATGATGTATAGTGAACATAGTATTATAGGCTTCATGTAATAACTTCTTCTTCAAGTCCTTTACTATCGTCGCACATGATCTACTCTTAAAGTACAAACTTCTGTCATCTTTCACTACAAAATCAATTTGTTTCCCTTCTTTCACCACTCATAAATGTTGTTACAACTTTACATCATCCTTTTGTGCATGTACCATCATCGGTCTTAAGTTAGGACTCACTTTTAACTAAGCTATAAAAGCTCTATCTGGAGCAAATCTCCATCTACTATGTTGTAATGATAGAGCTAAAATAGACTTCCTACTCAAAGCATTTGTTAACACATTAGCTTTTCCCGGGTGATAGTCAACTATGTAATGATAGTCCTTACACAATTATAGCCAATGTCATTGCCTCAAATTTTGCTCTTTTTATGTGAGCAAGTACCTCAGACTCTTGTGATCCATGTATACTCCACATCTTTCCCCATGTAAGTAGTGCCACCAAATTTTCAAGGCAAACACCACTACTGCTAATTCTAAATCATGTATAGGGTAGTTTTGTTCATGTGGTTTTAACTGTCTAGAGGCATAAGCCACCACTTTCCCATCTTGCATCAGTACACAACCTAGACCATTCTTAGAAGCATCACTGTATATGACATACTCTTTGCTTGGAATTAGCTGTGTCAACATTGAAGCTTCAGTGAACTTCTTCATTAATTGCTCAAAACTAGCTTGACGTCTATCATTCCATTCAAACTTTGTACCTTTCTAAAGTAACTTTGCGATTGGAGAAGCAATTATTGAGATCCCTTTGATAAAGCACCGATAATAACTAACTAAGAAAACTTCTCACTTTTGCCACATTATGAGGCTCCAATTGACAATTATCTCAATTTCCTGGGATTTACCCTGATACCTTTTGAAGACATGATGTGATCGAAGAAAGAAACATCCCTTAGCCAAAATTCACATTTGCTCAATTTGGAAAATAATTGCTTCTCCATTAAAGTCTATAACAAAATTCTCAAATACTGACCATATTCCTCTTCATTCCTCAAATAGACCAATATGTCATCACTAATCACCACAAAAAATTGGTCTAAATATGGTCGAAATATCTTATTCCTCAAATACATGAAAGCAACTAGTGAATTAGTTAGCTCAAAAGGCATCACCAGGAACTCGTAATAACCATATCAAGTCCTGAATATAGTCTTTGGAACATCTACATCTTTTACCCGATGTTGGTAATAACCCGACCGCAAATCAATCTTGCAGAACACTCCTTCACCTTTCAACTGATCAAACAAATCTTCTATTCTGGGCAATGGATACTTATTCTTTACAGTCACTTTGTTCAACTGTCTACAGTCTATACACATTCGCAGGGTGTCATCCTTTTTTTTTTTACAATAAGGATTGGCGCTCCCTATTTTGACACACTGGGCTGGATAAATCCATTATCCAAAAGCTCCTATCATTGAGCCTTTAATTCTTTTAACTCTGTAGGAGCCATTCTATAAGGAGCCCTTGAAATAGGAGTAGTACCAAATAAAATTTCAATAGATAATTATACCTTCCTATCAAATGGCAAACCTGGTAACTCTTCTAGAAACACATAAGGAAACTCATTTACTACAATATGTCTTGTAAGTTCACCTTATCCCTTTTTGAGTCAAATACTAAAGCCAAATACGCTTCACAACCTTTTCTAAGAATTCGTCTTACTTGCATAACTAATATCACATTAGTCAAAAGGCTAAACTTAATACTATACACCAATGTTTCTGAACCATCAGAATCTTTAAGCACAACTATTTTCAACCCACAATCAACTATAGCTAGGCATTTGGACAACCAATCCATACCTAAGATCAAGTCAAATTGATGGAAGGGTAGCTCTATCAAATTAATAGCAAACTATTTCCTATGGATCATAATAGGGCAATCTTTATACACTCTATTCACATATACATTATAGTCTAATGGACTAGTTACACTCTATCACACACTTCCCCAGTGCAAATGTATGAATGAGTAGAATTGGGATTTATCAATGCATGTATATCAAGATCAAAGAGAGAGAAGGTACCAGTTATAACTTCTAGGGCGTCATGTTCCTTATGAGCCTTCATAACATACTTTCATACTTGACCAGCTGATGTCGTAGGTTGCCAACAGACTTAGATACTATACCGGAGTGGCCTTAGGCTAGCCTGGTCCACCTCTGCCTCTGGATCATCCTCCAGATGCAATAGGTGCATTAGATGCCCCTCTACTCCTTTGAAATGCTTTAATATATCCTGAGCGTTGTGGATAATTAGCCATCAGGTGATCCATACCCCCATATTTAAAATAGGCCCCAGTCAATCACTCCAATGTCTCCTGGTACAGTGTGGACACTTTGGTGGTCCATCTCCCTGTCTAGCTGAAAAGGCTCTATCAGTATTAGATGTTGCGAACTACTGATGATGTCTTCCTTTGGAGGTTGGGCTATAGATTGACTCTGTTGGGGACATAACTTGTAAGTATCTAGTTCTCTTACCCAAAGATGAGCCACCTCTAAAGAAATTCCTCCTTTTTTTCCTTTCTCTCTTAGTTATCTCTTGCTTCTCTACTCTAATAGCTACTTCAACCAGTTGATATCTAAGTAGAGAAGTTATTGCCACTAAATACTCTTTGATGGACACATTTAATCCATCCTAAAATTGTTGACATCGGAAGGCCTCTATTAGAACAGGCTCTGGAGCATACCCACTAAGCTAGCTGAACTCTTTTTCACACTCAGCCACAGATAGGTTTCTTTGTCTCAAATTCAGGAACTACTTCAATTGAGCTACTTTATAAGCTTCTGTGACATACTTCTTTCTGAACTCCTGAGTAAAGCACTCCCAAGTCGGAGGGTTAGGCAGCGGAGGATGCAATAAAACTAATTTCCACAAATTATGGGTTGCCCTTTATAGGGGAGAGATAAGACAAGTAACCATTTCTTGAGGTGAACACTTGATCTCATCCAAAATCCTTTGTGCTTGCTCTAACCAGTATTTTGCTTTATCTAATTCTTCTAGACTCACGCCCATAAATTATTTCACCCCATGCTTTCTCAAAGCTTCTATGGAAGCTTTAGGCAGGGTCATTCTATCCATCAATCTTAGCATATCATAGGAGAGCTTTAGAAACATCTCCCCAGGTATTGTCGATACTGATATTTCATCCCCTTAAAGCTGTTAAGCCCAAATGACTTTACTTAGATATGATTTTGATGTATAACAAAGAGAATCAATAAAAAGAAAAGCAATAC
>JANZLD010000006.1:63641650-63684618 GCA_026413575.1 Erythroxylum carthagenense
TTATCCCAAAATTGTAAAGGATTTTCAGTATAACATTTTTCTAGTTTTGTTGTCACATTATCTATGGCTAAATCAAGCTCTCTTAATTCAATCGGGTATTGTAATATATATATAGATAGAATTAATTTATTTTTATTATTTATCACTTCATTTTTATCATATTCTGTTCCTTTTGATCGTAAACGTTCGGATATATCCATTGATAACCCCGACCAAACTTATACTAAGCTCCCGGGGCGAAAGTTTATTTAACCTGTTGCATCGCTCGTCTTCTCGCACGCTTCAGTTGCCAACTATTGACTTTTTCTATCAAATTTTCCCAAGAAACTGAATCAGCAGAATCCAACCCTAAACAATGTTAATGCAGCTTCCTCGCTTGACCAACTCTCTTAGAGAGCCATTTGACGTCGACCAGGCTTATCTCCAACGCAAGATCACCCTTCAACACCACCTCAAGCCTTCCAAGTAAGTATAACTCAAATCAAATTTTGTTTTACGGAAAGATGTTGACTGACTGTGTATTGTGCGACATGTACTCTTATTTGAACGACCTTCTTGATAAAATTGAATTGGTTTGTTGATGTATTCATGTTTGGTAATTGACGAATTTCCTTCTATTCAATTTTGTTTTGGTGGTTTAGTACTGGAAATTCGGTTGACGAGTCGGAACTTGCCAGGAAGATTGTTGATCGATGGGAGGAAGGTATTATTACTTTTGTTGTACATACGTATTACATTCCTAGGTTCTATGGACTGAGTTAAGTGAAATGGAAATGGTGGAACAGCCTCAACTGAAGTGCGGCAAGCCTACAAGCAGTTTATTGGGGCTGTTGCGGAATTAATAGATGGAGAAATTCCCTCTGAGGAGTTCCGCGAAGTGGCGCTTGCTGTCTACCGTTTATTTGGCAGCCCAGGGCCAGGACCGGGAGATGGAGGGAATGTTAATGGCACTCTTCATGAGAAGAAGTAAGAATATGAAGTCTTAACACATTCTTTTTCTGTTTTCTTTTTTCAATTTAGATTGACTATCAAGTCACAAATTTGGGGCGGTATATGTTTATTATGAAACAGGTTTTGGTTATACACTAGAACCTTATGGGAATACTGTTTGTTCATTTATATACAATTGGGTTGACCAATCAATATCTAAGAAATTTGTTTCAAGATGCTATCATGTGATTCGGAGTGTTATTGTATTTATTGATGTTGACATGCAGGTTGACATTGCAGAGGCTCATTGGTCATGCAATTTCAGATACCAACATACAGAAAGCTGCAACTCTATCAGGGAAGCTCTCTGGTTTGCAACGTGGCAATTATGGGGCTGCATTTATTTTAGAAAAACATGTAAACGATGTTGACAATGAACTAGAATTTGGTTCTGACCTTGTTTTTCAAGCACCGTCTCGATTTCTGGTGGATGTCGATTTGGACAATTTGGAACTACTGAGTGATGATCGACCTTTGTTTCATAACAATGGCTGGTATGATCATAATGATAATGTAAATAATCATTCTGTTGTTGATGGAGGAAATTTTAATCTGAGTTGGTTGAGAGATGCTTGCAATCGGATAGTCAATGGGAGCAATTCACAGCTTTCTCGTGATGATCTAGCCATGGCTATATGTCGTGTAGTCGATTCGGACAAGCCTGGTGAGGAGGTACTTGCTACTATTTTCCTTTTTCTCTTAATTTCTTGATGAGTATTTTGAACCTATGTTTAATGACAATATCTAAGTTTCGTTTCCTTTATCTACTTTGTTTTTCAATTTCAGATAGCCAGTGATTTATTGGATCTTGTTGGTGATAATGCATTTGAAATTGTTCAAGAAATTTTGCTGGTAAGAAATAAGATTATTCATCTAGCCTGTAACTTTGATGTGGACAATTTGTCAAGTTGCTTGTGAGCTGATTTGAATTATGAGACATAAATTTTTTGATGATAATTCATATTTTTGAGGAAATTATAGTTTGTGGAGTAGTAATTTGTCGTTTTAACAAAAACTTAGTCTAATTTGTTCTGAAATTTATTGATAACTTTTTTTCATGGCAATTGCTACTCACCTTTGTGTCTAGTTTGATGTTATTGATTTGCAAAAACCTAAAATTTGTTTGTCCAAGTTTCTCATCTCACTCTCTTCCTCTTCCTTTCACACACTCTTACACACCAACAAACACCATTTTATAGTGATTGACTGGCTTGAATTAAAAGAAATCTATTCCTTTTATATGTTCTTGGGATTACGGTTCTATCTTTTTATCTAGTTGATTGATTGTTGCCATTTTGAGGAAAATTTTAAAATATTTGGGAGCTAGGGTTGAGATTTTCTTCTCCATATTCAGCATCGGAAGGAACTTGTTAATGCTATCCACCGTGGCTTCTCAGTACTGAGATCAGATAAGTTGGCTATGAACACACAATTAAAGATGCCTAGCTATGGCACCCAGGTATAGTTGTTTTTCTTGTTCCTACTATTGGGCCTTTTGGAGTTGAGTATTTCATCAATTAGAAAGTTGGAACTACCACAAAAGTAACAAATAAGCGTTGCTATTAGGTTACTGTCCAGACAGAAACTGAAAGGCAAATTGATAAACTTCGGCGAAAGGAGGAAAAGCGACATAGACGTGGGACTGAGTATGGAGTTGAGAATGAAGCTTCGGGCACAAGTTTTTCTTCTTTACTTGAAGCTAGTGAGCGAAGGAATCTTCTTGATGATGCAATTGGGTCAGGCCTTGGGCCACATTCAATGTTAGTAACTGCTCTACCACAAGGTACTCTAAGGAAACACTACAAGGGCTATGAGGAAGTTGTTATTCCACCAACACCAACTGCGCAAATGAAACCTGGAGAAAAGCTGGTAATTTATGTTGATCTAGATTTCTCACTCTTGTCGTAGATTCTTTGGATGGTTCTAACTAGAACTTGCTAGCGTCTTCGTTATTGAGAGTAACATCATTATATTTGTTGAAGAGAATATCTTCAAATTTGAACTATAGAAACATCTGCAAATTTATCTTTTTAATTCATTTCTTCACTCATTCTTAGGCTAGTGTTTTGTTCTTCCCAAATTCAACTGGCTGACTCACAAATTTAAAGAGAGTAAATATATTGATAAGTTTGAAATCTTCTACCACAATTTATACCTGAAAAGACAATGCTTAAAAAGAAGTGTCAATGAAAATGATAAATTCTTGTGATAAGTTTTATCAACAATTTTCTTGAAGATGTGAATCTTGTGAATGATTTTGATGCTACAAATCTCACAAGAAATCTTTGGTGATATATTAGGAATGAACTTGCTTTGCAATCATGTTGCCTTTGGAAATCCAAATTCCTATTTGTTTCGTATCGTATTCATTTATTGGGCAAAGCATGTCTAGATTTAAACCTCTTCCTCCAAGAAGGGCAACCTTCTCCTGAGCTACAAATAGATAACTATGCATGTGTCTATGGTGAGCAGTAGGGGTTGGGGTGTGTGGGAATGGTGTCACCCAATAACAAATCAATAATTTCTGTTTTCTTATGGTTTTGTTTCTCTGATTTAGTCATTTACATTGTTTTCACCTGTCTGATTTACTCATGATCGATTTTATATGGTTGAATTATTTCCTAATGTTGTACCTGTATGATATCAAGCTCAAACTACACTTCCTTTGATTTATGTCAAGATTAAGTTTAATTGTAACATAACATGTTGTAGGGCCCTTGCTTTCTCCACATTTTCAGCATAATGGACTTTGTGTGTGAAGGCTTATTTGAGTTAGTCCTGGACCTCATCCAAGAACTTAAGCATAGGCTTTGAAGAAACTGCTCTCTAAAATTCTGGATGGCTTTGCAAATTTAATATTTCAGAGATATTTAGTAGAAGTGAGGCATATTCAAGAAACTAAATATTGATCATATTAGGAAATTATGCAAATTCACTGTTTCAGAGATTTTTAGGTGGAAGTGAGTTATGTTTGTGCCAAGAAATTGCATGTCGTAAATATTGTTTCATTATCCGAGTATAAGTAATAGCCATTTTAAGCCCATTTTTTATTTAATTCTCAATATTGCTCTCTCACACTTCCCCTTTCTCTCTTTCTGAACATGACTCTAGAACATGAGTGTATGATGGCAGTGTAAATCATCTATTGTAGCTTTGGTAATGCAATGTAGACACTTTGCCATGTTGCGTTTATCTGGATTTTCCATAACCTGTTTCTCTTTGGGATTTTGTTGTCAGATTGAGATAAAGGAGTTAGATGACTTTGCTCAAGCTGCTTTTCATGGCTACAAAACTCTGAATCGTATTCAAAGCCGAATATTTCAGACTGTTTATTTCACTAATGAAAACATTCTTGTGAGTTACTTAAACTGTATTTAAGCTCTTATATATATAACAGAGGAAGGAAGTATTAGTTGACATGTATTACTAATTCTAAAGAGCTTGTTATTTTACATTTGATAACTAAGAAAGAGTTGCATGTTTGGGGAAACTTTTTAAGTTCAACTTAATAGATTTACCCATTCAAGCTTCTATTTTGCCCACTCCTTCCCTTTACCTTTGGTTCTATTAGCAAAGGCCAGCATGCACATTTTGCGGACAAGTTCCTGATTTCTCATCTTCAATTTTGTCTATCAAAGTCATTGGTTTGAAACAAATGTTTTCTATCTTCTGCTTTTGCTGTAAATAACCTAGGGAAATGCAATTTCCTAAGAAAACTAGTGCAGCTAAGTTAGTGAAAATGTGTTGAATGGTGAGTTTAATTTTATGTTCAACAACTTGCTCTGCCTAAAATGAAAGTCAGAGAGTGTTGATGAATTGTCATATGATCCGTTAGCAATAGATAATTCTTTAATTCTGGTTGGTTTAAGAGACATCCAACCATGCATTGAACTTATGGCTGAAAGAACTTTTTAAGAAATCTATAGCTTTAACCTATCTGCAGGTTTGTGCACCTACTGGCGCTGGCAAAACAAATATAGCAATGATCTCTATTTTACATGAGGTATTTTGAATTTTGTGCTTGCGAATGTGTAATTGAAGGCTTCCTCTCATCCTAGTTTCTGTACGATGGAATTATACCCGTGCTATGTTATGTCATGCATTTTCATATGAGGCAAGTAACAACTTTCTTTCTATTATCGTGTGGGGAGCATTGCAGGTGACACTGCATTGAGGGTAAACTACTGCGTAGTTTATTACAAAGGATTTGAAAAATATTAGCAAGCTTACTGCGAATATGCACAATTTTTGATGATCGATTATTTTCGTGATTTTTACATCTAAATAAATTAACAAAATTGCAAAAAATTGGTGATACTGTTATATGCTCCAAATTCAAAAAATCCAATTGTTCGAACAAAGGTTTAGTGATTGACTTGCAAATGTTTTGTTTATCCCTTAGTGGTATTTACTTTAGCTCATGATGTTGGCAAATCACTTCGCCAGGGGCATCATATGATCACTATGCATTTCCCATGTGTATTGTAAAGCATATATATATATTTTTGACATTCTGAAGCATCTTGTGTACTTTTCTATTGTTTAAGATAGTTTATCTAGATAGCGTAGCTTTTTGGGATAATGATTCTTTGTTTGTCGGTTAAATATAAGCTTGCTATCTTGGTCTAATTAGTAGTCCCAAGTACAGAGTATAGCTTCTGGTGGTGTGTTGATAGATGTGTTAAGCATTTCAGTTGAACATGTTTTCCTTTCCTGTTTTTCAGATTGGACAACATTTCAGGGATGGTTACTTGCATAAAGATGAATTTAAGATAGTTTACGTTGCTCCTATGAAGGTACATGCAACATATAGCTTGGTGGTTGCGAGCTGGTTGTAATGTTTGGTGAATTGCTTATCTCTTGAACTTTCTATAGGCATTAGCTGCGGAGGTCACGTCAACATTTGGCCATCGACTATCACCATTGAATATGACAGTGAGAGAACTTACCGGGGACATGCAACTTTCTAAGAGTGAACTGGAAGAAACACAGGTTATACTTGTTTATTTTGTTTTTGATAGTTTAAAGCATGGTTTTAGTGTTGTGGTAGTCTCTGTGGTGCTAAGAACTGATCATTTAAATTTGCAATTAATTTGACTCAGATGATTGTGACAACACCTGAGAAATGGGATGTCATTACTCGCAAAAGCAGTGACATGTCACTTTCAATGCTGGTGAAGCTCTTAATAATTGATGAAGTGCACCTTTTAAACGATGATAGAGGTCCTGTAATAGAAGCACTAGTGGCTAGGACCCTACGTCAGGTAAGCTCTTGCTGAGTTATCTGTATGGTGGAATTCAAACCTAATCTCTTCAGCATTTTATCGTTTAGTTGTTCCATCCATGCTGAAATTGGTTTCCCTTAATGTCTTCATAGTGATATTACTTCTTGCATGATAACTTGATTTATGCACGTGAAAGATTGGCAAGCTAAGAGTCATTCACATGTTCCTTCTAATGGGTGACAGGTGGAGTCAACACAGACAATGATACGCATTGTGGGACTTTCAGCCACTCTACCTAATTATTTGGAGGTCTTTACTGCAACATAAATCAGTACCTTTTCATCCATATGAATTGGTTTACTTGAAATTGAAATCTTTAACATTGACTTTTTAAGGTTGCTCAATTTCTGAGAGTGAATCCAGAGACTGGCCTCTTCTTTTTTGATTCTAGTTATCGTCCTGTACCTCTTGCACAACAATATATTGGAATTAGTGAGCATAACTTTGCTGCTCGTAATGAGTTGCTGAATGAAATTTGCTATAAGAAGGTAGCTGTTTGCATGAATCCTTTTTGTTTATTAACCAATTAATCAGTGTTATAGATGGAGGATAATCAATTGATGACACCTTTTTGTTAAGGTTATTGATTCATTAAGACAGGGTCATCAGGCCATGGTGTTTGTTCATTCACGAAAAGATACAGCAAAAACAGCTCAGAAGTTGGTACTTTTTTTTTTTTTCTGCATGCTTATTAAAAGTAAACTTCTATGCGTTTTGCTTCTATATATTGGTCTAACTTGTCTGCTCCTTAATCTCCTTATTTCCATTAGTGCTGCATTGTTCTGCCGCATAGTTTTAGTACTATCTTTTCCCTGATGATCTTCCATTGATTATTTGACACCCACTTATCACATGGGAATGGGAGAGGGATATCAGTACTCATACTTGCACGGTCATTAATATTAGAGGCATTGAGGATGTTAATGTTGACTTCTGGTGATATTGGACATATCAAATATTATGATCTTGATAATAATCATTCTAAAATACATACTACATGAACATTGTGAATTGTTGAATTTTGCCTAAACCCAAAGGAGTCGGAATATTTATAGGCAAGAATTATACAGATTGATGGTGCCGATTCAATCTTCAAGGATGGTATCAATAAACATGTGGAATTTTAGTAGGTGCATTCCTGCTATTTATATAAACTGCCTTTTAGTAGGTGTATTACTGCTATTGAAGGAGGCTATCTTTCACTTATGTAATTGAAAGAGGCTATCTTTCACTTATGTAATTGAAAGAGGCTATCTTTCACTTATGTAAACACACTACAGTTAAAATGATCCTGCACTTGTGGACAAAAATTTGAATATCTAGAACTCCTGGGGGACAACACACTAATATAAATACTAGAGAATATGCTATTTATCTTTATCTATTTATTGTTGCATCATTTTAAGGCACCTTAGCCATCTTTTTGAATAGGTTGAACTTGCTCAGAAGCATGATGATCTGGAGCTCTTAAAAAATGATGAACATCCACAATTTGGCCTAATCAAGGTGAGGGATAGAACTTATTTTTTTATGGAAATGACATGGTCATTGATTTCCTTAATTTGTGATTTCAGAAAGAAGTGGTTAAGTCTAGAAACAAAGATCTAGTCGAACTTTTTGGATATGGAATAGGTGTTCATCACGCAGGGATGCTACGTGCAGATAGAGGCCTGACCGAGCGCCTCTTCTCTGATGGACTCTTGAAGGTAAAAGTGCTCAGATTAACCTGTTTAACATGTTGACTTGGTGTCTTTTCTGAAGTTAGATATATTACTGTTCCAGATACTAGTTTGCACAGCAACTTTAGCATGGGGCGTAAACCTACCTGCACACACAGTTGTGATCAAGGTTTGTGCTTCCCTCTTTTCTCTCCCTTCTTCTCCTTTTCTATCTGTTTTTTAACCTACATATCCTACTTTTCCTTCCAAATCAGAAAGCCTACACTAAATGTAATTTACTGGATAAGATAGTCTCACTTTTACTCATAATATAGTCTCACTTGTACTCATGTTTGAAATTTAAAGGTTGACCAATGACCTTGCCATAAGGAAGATAGAGGGTCAATATGACATGGAATTGAAGTGGATTAATTCATTTATGTAACAAAAATAAAATTTGAAAGATTAAAAAATAAGGAATCTGTTGGGAAATATCCAGCTGAATATTTTCTTGATATGATTGACTCCTAAATAGTTAGGAGATCAGATCTAATATTGGAAATCAGATCTGATATTATGTACAGATATTAGGAGATTATGTAAAGATATTAGTTTCCTAGGATAGCTCTATCTATTTCTATATATACTTGTATCTATGTACTGATGTAAATTACGTGAAACACAAACAATATTGAAATTCTGCATGGTATCAAAGCTATACCTGGAAAGTTAAACCCTAGCCGCTACCTATCGTCCCTCATACTACTTCTAACCCTAGCCACCCCACCTATCGTCCTAATCCTGTAGAACTATAACTATGTCAACCATGTCTGACATTGGTGAATCCTCTAACCCAGTCCATACACCTCCCCGCACACTTCCTTAGATTCTCATTCCATTTGGATCACTACTATACGATTGAATGGAGATAACTTCTTTCGCTAGTCCCAATTAGTGAGAATGTACAT
Source organism: Erythroxylum carthagenense (assembly GCA_026413575.1). Taxonomy (NCBI): domain Eukaryota; kingdom Viridiplantae; phylum Streptophyta; class Magnoliopsida; order Malpighiales; family Erythroxylaceae; genus Erythroxylum; species Erythroxylum carthagenense. The sequence goes on from JANZLD010000006.1 coordinate 63,650,552, forward strand.
TCGGGGGAGAGGAAAGATTGGATATTTGACTGGTGACAAAAAGAAACCCACGGCAAAGGATCTTACACACAAAATATGGGATGCTGAAAATTCTATGGTGATAACATGGCTGGTAAATTCGATGGAGGAAGATATTAGCTCCAACTATATGTGTTATCACACAGCTAAGGAGCTATGGGACAATGTGAATCAGATGTACTCTGATTTGGGAAATCAGTCCCAAGTCTGTGAACTTACTCTCAAATTGGGTGAGATTAACCAAGGTGAGGATAGTGTTACTAAGTACTTTAATTCTCTGTGGCAAGACGTAGACTTATTTAATGACTATGAATCGAAATCCCCTGATAATTGTAACTATTTTCGAAAAACAGTAGAGGATAATCAAATTTTTAAGTTCTTAATTGGACTTAATGTTGAGTTTGATGAGGTTAGAGGCAGGATTATTGGAAGACAACCACTCCCTTCCATTAGAGAAGTCTTTGCCGAAGTCCGGCGTGAAGAGAGCAGATAGTTTGTGATGCTTGGTAAACGAAATCCTACGTCTACTATTAAAAACACAGCACTAGTTGTTGGGAACACTACTAGTCGTACTAGGAAGAATGATGAATAGTCACATTTTTGGTGTGACTATGGCAATAAAGCATGGCATACCTGTGAAACATGCTAGAAACTTCACGAAAAGCCAGCCAATTGGAAGGGATCGCATGAAGGGAGATTTATTAAAACTTCCTCTAGTGATTCAACTCACTATGAGTCACGGAAAATCCCATCAGCACGTCGACCGTGCCCTAGGGGATAGTTTTAGTCCATATAATGACTTGCTTAGCTTGCACACCTTATTTCTCCCATAGGTATCCTCAAAACCTAGAGGTAAGCTCATGAAGACTTCTTCTTCAAGGTCTCCATTAAGAAAGACATTTTTTACATATAGTTGATGTAAAATCCACTCATAGTTTACAGCCAAGGAAAGTAATACTCGTATTGTATTTACCTTTGCAACAGGCGCAAATGTCTTTTGGTAGTCAATGCCATAGGTTTGTGTAAATCCCTAAGCAACTAATCTTGCCTTCAACCTTTCCATACTCCCATCGACCTTAGACTTAATAGTTAAAAGTCATTTGCACCTACCAAACTTTTATCTCTAGGTGAGTTCACAAATTCCCAAGTTTTATTCTTCTCAAGAGCATTTACTTCTTCCATAATAGTTGAGCACCAATCTGGATGTCGAAGTGCTTCTTGAATGTTTCTTGGCACAAACATATTAGTGATTTTAGAAATAAATGATTTATGTTTGTGTGATAGTTTCCCATAAGATAGATACTTTGAGATGGGATGATTGGTGCGGGCCCGTTTCCCTTTTCTAAATGCTATGGGTAGGTAATTTTCAGCAGGGAGATTAGTAGGAATATCAGTTGTACTTTGTGGGTTAGTAGGTATGTGCTGATCATCACTAGACACAAGAAGGGGTAGAGTAGCATGAGGGTTACTTGAATCGTTCCCAAGTTCCTTCTCCGAGGGATTTGAGAGGTTGTGCATTGTAGGTTGTTCTCTACTTCTCACTTGAGTGTTCCTCTTAGAATAAACACGAAGCTCAGTATTCCGTTCCTTAGGAGTGGATCATAGTATTTCTCCCCCTGTGGATGAATCTGGATTTTCTGGCATGGACAGGTTTAAAGAAGTGGCTTCATTGTCAGAAATTATATTGTGATCAATAATGACCTTCGGTAAGGGTTTAGGAGTAACCCAAAAATTTTCTGCTTCATTAGAGTTCTACCCCTGAAGGAATTTTTTTTAAATATTCTTGGAATGTGACATCCACGGAGACAACCATTAGGAGCATACCCAATGAAGACATATTTTTCAGCTCTTGGATCTAGTTTAGAGTTTCCTTTACCTGAGTTGTGAATATAAGCAGTACACTTAAATACCGGAAGAGGAAGAGTAGAGTAAAGTTTATTTTCAGAAAAGGATTGTTTAAACATATCTAAGGGTGTTGCATAATGTAAAACACGACTAGGCATTCGATTAATTAAGTATGAAGCAGTCAAAACAGCCTCGCCCCAAAGGTATCTTGGCACATTCATTGTAAACATAATAAACTGAGCAACTTCTAGTAAATGTTTATTTTTTCTCTCGACAATACCATTTTGTTGAGGAGTGTTAACACACGTAGATTGATGAACAATGCCTTTAAACTTAAGAAATTTTCCAAGGACTTAATTAAAATACTTGGTACCATTGTTAGAGTGAAGTATACCAATGCATGTGTGAAATTGATTTTCAACCATGGTATAGAAGTTTTGAAAGATTTGAGCAACTTCAGAATTTTCACGTATCAAATAGACCCAACATAACCGAGTATGATAATCAATAAACGTTACGGAAGAGTTTTAACACGGGATGGACCCCAAACATCACTATGAATTAGGTAAAACGGTTTGGATGGTTGATATGATTTTGTAGGGTACGAAATCTTATGACTTTTAGATCAAATGCACTGCTCACAATGAAGTTTTGAACAATCCACAAATTTAAACAAATGAGGGAAAATTATTTTTGGGTAAGAGAAATTAGGATGTCCTAATCTATTATGCCAAAGTAAAATCTGTTCTTTAGCATGGCTAGAACGAATAATACTTAGACCTTGAGCTTCTTTATTCTTCAAGTTATCATTAACTAAATAGTAGAGACCGTCTATCAACTTAGCATTGCCAATCATCTTCCTTGTAGTTAGGTCCTGAAAAACACAATATGAATCAAAAAAAGGTAATGGTACAATTATAGGGTCAGTTTACTAACGGACAACAGATTACAAGCTAGTTTTGGAGCATGTAGGACATATTTAAGGCAGATTTTTGAGGGTAGAGGTATTGAACCTTTACCAGCCACAACAGAAAATGATCCATCGGCTATGCGAATTTTTTCATGACCAGAACAAGGTTCATAAGTATGAAATAAGTTAAAAGAACAGGTCATATGATCAGATGCTCCTGAATCAATGATCCAAGGAGTAGAATTATATGGAAAGGTACATGTTAAAGCAGTAAAATCCCTACCTATTTGTGCCATAGAGGCATTAAGAATCACGTCAAGATCCAGATTCAGCTGTTACAGAAGAGGTAAATGCTCTTGAGAAGTATAAAACTTGGGAACTTGTGAACTCACCTAGAGATAAAAGTTTGGTAGGGTGCAAATGACTTTTCAATATTAAGTCTAAGGCCTATGGGAGTGTGGAAAGGTTGAAGGCAAGATTAGTTGCTAAGGGATTTACACAATCCTATGGCATTGACTACCAAGAGATATTTGCGCCTGTTGCAAAGGTAAATACAATACGAGTATTACTTTCCTTGGTTGTAAACTGTGAGTGGACTTTACATCAACTAGATGTTAAAAAATGCCTTTTTTAATGGAGACCTTAAAGAAGAAGTCTTTATGAGCTTACCACCAGGTGTTGAGGATACCTATGGGAGAAATAAGGTGTGCAAGCTAATGAAGTCATTATATGGACTAAAACAGTCCCCTAGGGCATGGTTTGACAAATTTGGAAGGGCTATGAAGAGCTACGACTATTGTCAAAGCCAAGCTGATCATACATTGTTCTAGAAGCAATCCAAAGTAGGTATGAAATCGATTCTTATTGTTTAGTTAGATGACATTATCATAACAGGAGATGATGTATTTGAAATAGTAGAGTTGAAGAAGAGATTAGCCAAAGAATTTGAGATCAAAGATCTTGGACCTCTAAAATACTTCCTCGAAATGGAATTTGCCAGATCCAAGGATGGACTATTTATGAACCAAAGGAAATATATTCTGGACCAATTGAATGAGACCGGATTACTAGGATGCAAGGTAGTTGATACTCCTATTGAGACTGGTGTAAATTTCAGACCAGTTCAACCTGAAAATGTTATTAATATGGAGAGGTATCAGCAACTAGTTGGGAGATTAATATACCTATCACATACCAGACCTGATATTGCCTTTGCTATGAGCTTAGTGAGTCAATTTATGCACTCACCAGGCCAAGAACATCTGGATGCTATATACAGGATACTAAGATATCTAAAAGGAACTCCTGGACAAGGTTTAATGTTTTGGAAGCAGAACAATCTTCAAATAGAAGTCTATACTGATGTTGATTGGGCAGGGAGTACTACAAATAGAAGATCAATTTCAGGTTATTGCACATTTGTTGGTGGTAACTTGGAGGAGTAAGAAACAAAGTGTGTTTGCAAGAAGTAGTGCTGAAGTTGAGTTTCGTGCAATGGCACATGGAATCTGTGAAGTCCTATGGATTAAAAGAATACTGGAGGAACTACAGATTCCTATTTCAGTTCCTATGAAAGTATATTGTGACAATAAAGCTGCAATTTCTATTGCTCACAACCCGGTTCTTCATGATAGAACAAGACATGTTGAGGTTGACAAGCACTTCATCGAGGAAAAAATTGAAGAAGGATTAATTTGTGTTCCCAATATTCCAACATCACAACAGATAGCTGATATTCTTACAAAGAGATTACACAAGAGGCAGTTCAATGTTCTAGTAATCAAGTTGGCTATGGATGAAATATACAAGTCAACGTGAGGGGGAGTGTTGGGAAAAATCCAGCTGGATATTTTCTTGATATGATTGACTCCGAAATAGTTATGAGATTAGATCTGATATTAGAAATCAGATCTGATATTATGTACAGATATTAAGAGATTATGTAAAGATATTAGTTTCCTAGAATAGCTCTATCTATTTCTATATATACTTGTATCTATGTACTGATGTAAATTACGTGAAATACAAACAATATTGAAATCCTGCAGAATCACTTCAAACAAATAAATGAGGACTTAATTTAATATAAAAGGACTATCAGTTGAATTTATAAATTTAAGGTGATAACATAATAATTAAACAATTTAAAGGATACCTATTGTTACATCTTAAGCTTATGTATATGCATTTTAAATAATTCTATCAATATGAAGTTTCCAGAATCACTTCGAGTCATTTAAAACACTTGATAAAGACTAGGAATTTGAAGAAATTTTAAATTTTACTTTAGCTGATGGATAACATGATATGTTTATGTTGAATCACATGTATCAGAGTATCTTGCATATATTTAAAGTTGGAACTTTGAGACTATAAATTCAGGCTTTATGTGATTGTCAAAAGGTCTAAAATTAGACCCTTTTATTATCAATATTGGTCAATTCATGGACAAGAAGAAAAGATCTCCTTAGGTATGGCAATATTATCATGTGATATTTAGAAAACAAGAGCATCATTGCCTTAAGAGCCACTAATCCATCAAGGATTAAGGTTGAGTTGGAGTTAAAGCAGTTGTTGATGATAGATATATGTTAATATAATTCCATTTTTTCACCATGTTTCAAATAGACTTTAATGATAGTACATAACATTTAAATATTTTTTTTAAAAATCATTTAAATTGGTGAATATTAAAAATATTCAGTCACTGAAAAGGTCATATTTGTAGCAATTTGGCAATTAAGATAATATAAAACTGTTTATAGTTACAAACTAGGTTGTAATATGTAACTTCTAGTTGAGAAACTGCAGAAAAAATTATTATTATTATTATTTATGTAATTGTGCCAAATATCATACAGAAAACTAGATCTATTAAAAGTAAGATTAAAGCTTTTAATGCAATTAATTAGTCATATTTATGTCGAATTAATGACTTGAAGCACTTAGATAGCCTCTTGACAGTCATTAAAGTTTTGTCAAGTTATTATGGGAGAAAACATGGTTTTATAAAACTAAAGGACTTGAATGAATTCTTAAAAGAATTAAAACTGAAACTTGATTCGTTGAATTGTTTGTGTTCTCTTGATTCCTTGGCCCGCCAATTATTTATGTGTTATTATGACAGCCAGCTTTTTTGTTTGCAACAGGGCTGGTTGTTTGCTTAAGTGGTCCAACTGAATAGTTTCCCCTGGCTTTTGTTTTACAAAGAGACTGGTTCTTTGATATGTGCTTATAGTTTGCCTCATAGAAAATGTGCATGAATTATCTTTCTTGGAGTAATGCTATAAAATGATCAAAACTTACTACTGAACCTAACTAGCAACTATAGCATGGAAATTATAATGCCATACAAAAAATGCTGTAGAATCTCAAATCTTTCAAATGAAACATTTTTCTTCCATATTTTTTTAAATGTTTTTCTAAAGTTTTGTGAGATGTCTTTAGTTTATTTTCGTTTCTTGCAGTAAGTCCAATATTTTTGTTGTGTCACTCTTCAGGGAACCCAATTGTATGATCCAAAGGCTGGTGGATGGCGTGACCTTGGGATGCTTGATGTTATGCAGGTTAGACTCTATATATGTCTTGAAACATGGAAGTGGCTCCCTTGTTCATTTAATGGCTACTATTCTTTTGTCTAATTGCATCAGATCTTTGGAAGGGCTGGGAGGCCTCAATTTGACAAGAGTGGTGAAGGCATCATAATCACATCTCATGATAAGTTAGCGTACTATTTAAGGTTGCTGACAAGCCAACTTCCGATAGAAAGTCAGGTTGCTATTTTTTGTTTGACTTGGGACATGGTTGTTAGAGTGGTTGTTTTCGTACCTTTTAAACAAGATTATTGTTCTCAATTTTGTTTTAGTATTCTACGCCAAAAATTTCATGGTGTCTATCAATTTAGAAGCCTAATGTGTTTCAGAACCTTATAGTTTACTTGGCTAAGTGATGCATTATATGAAATTATTGTCAGATGTTCAGATTTTGAACTAGGCCTAGCTTTACCTGGATGTCTACAACCTTATTTAGCTTTTCCACCGCAACAATGTACATGTTGCTTATCTGTAAAATGGATTTATGTTTTTTAATTTTAATGTGGCAGATGATATTAGATGCGTTGCAATTGTAATAGCCATTTTGATCTTGATTATTAGTTAAAGTTATGCTGCTTTTGTAAGTACAGATTCTGGATCAATTTTGTTCATGTGCCATGTGATGGTACAAGTTGAATGAGTTATTGTACTGGAAAGCTATTTGGAATGTGTTGCACTAATTGAGAAAGTACTCGGTCCCAACTTGTCACATTTCCATTTCAATCATTTCATGTTTTGGATTATTTGTCCTGAACTCATCTTTGTTCCCAAGTCATGCACATAATTTATTTGAGATGTGTTGCCCTAATTGTGAAAGTACTTGGTCCCAACTTGTCACATTTCCGTTTCAATCATTTCATGTTTTGGATTATTTGTCTTGAACTTCTCTTTGTTCCCAAGTCATACATAGAATTTAATTGGGACTTCATAATTGTGGAGGAAAGGTATTACATATATTGGCACAAAATTGAAGGGAAATGAATTGTCTTCTTACAATTGAATTAGAATTATATGGTTATATACATTTTAGTGTAGGAGAAAAATATGAATCAATCTCTTATAATTCTACACTCTCCTAGGAAAAGAAAACAGTTTCATAGGATTCAACTTTCCTAGGTAAAGAAAACAATTTCCTAGGATTACAAATTCTTTTCCACACTTTCCTGGGAAGGAATACTTAGGATCCCACAATCTTTGAAATACCAAGAAATTGAGTTTCCTAAACAAGTTTGTAGCTAATATACAACTCGACACTCCCCCTTAAGTTGAGGAATAGATGTCTTCCATTCCCAGCTTGGAAATCATGTTTTCTATTTGGTTTTTGTGGTGGAGTTGAGTATCTTCTACTTGAAATAGTGGTGGTTGGGGGTGGTGATGGTCGTGAACGTGGCTGTGGTTGTGTAACATTTGGGTAAGTGCTAGGATTGGTGGACATAGATATGGAAGTGATATTTGCAGAGGGAACTATGGTGGCTAGTGGTGACAAGAGGGGTTTGGTGAGGGTGTTGGAGGTTGGTAGGAGGAAGGGGAGTATAGGGTGTAATGTGTGTATCTGGAGACGTTCAGACAGTGACTACAATGGGAGCTCTGGATGATGTTGTGCAAGGCCTTTTAAATATGGTTAGTGGAAAATCCAGGTGGCTTCTATGTTCATTTATTTGATGATATGGATTGCTACATATGCACTTCTATTAAGGGAGTTAATGAACAGGACTGAAATAGGAAAAATTTCAACGTTGGAGACTCAAAGAAAAGGTAGGGGTACTGAAAATAGGAAATTGCCTATAGTAGGAGGATTAAAAATATAGTTATCTCAATATCAACTTGCAATATGTATCACTGTTGGATCATCTGACCATTTTCTCTCTGGTCTTGTTGAGTTTAGATGTTCAAAGGATTTTTTGTTATCATTTGTATTAAGAAGTTAACTTTCTGTAATCCTGTTGCGAGCATTTATCTTTTGTTTTTCTTCAGATTGTAGGTTAATTACTGCTATATGCAGATGATAGTTGGTTTAGATTTTAATTTGTGATTTTTCCTTTGTGTTTGCAGTTTATTGGCTCCTTGAAAGATAATCTAAATGCAGAGGTGGCATTGGGTACTGTTACTAATGTCAAAGAAGCTTGTGCTTGGCTTGGCTATACGTATCTTGCTATCAGGATGAGGCAGAATCCTTTGGCATATGGTATTGGATGGGATGAGGTATAGTATGGCTATTTATGTCTGGCAAATAAAAGATGCATTTGACTGCACATGCTTAAAAAGTTGCAGTAATGTGCACAGGATTATAAATCAATCTTTTTTGACTTGCAACCAAAGGTTTTCCTTATTTTCTTCGATCTGCACTTTTTGGGGTTCAAAAACTGGAATATTACAGCATTCTAGATTTAATCAGTTATGTGTATGTTGTTCAATTACTAGGTTATTCATATGGTTTATATATGTTTGGTAGGTGATGGCAGATCCCTCTTTGAGTTTAAAGCAACGAGCTCTCATAGCAGATGCTGCACGTGCTCTTGATAAAGCGAAAATGATGCGGTTTGATGAGAAAAGTGGCAATTTTTATTGTACAGAGCTTGGTCGCATTGCAAGCCACTTCTATATCCACTACTCAAGTGTTGAAACTTACAATGAAATGTTGAAACGCTACATGAATGATAGTGAGGTTATTCTTTATAGCATTGACATCTCCATTTTGATCATGTAGAAGTCCTTCGCATATATTAATCAGCTAGCTATTTTCTGGATTATTTGACTGGAAAATTTATTGCAATCACTCTTGGACTTAAATTATATTATGTTAGTATTTTCACAATTATCTTGATGCATTTTCACTTTGTTGTAGGTAATTGATATGGTTGCCCACTCTTCTGAATTTGAGAATATTGTTGTTCGAGAAGAGGAGCAGAATGAACTAGAGATGTTATTGCGCACTTCTTGTCCTTTAGAAGTTAAGGGTGGTCCTTCAAACAAATATGGAAAGATTTCAATTCTTATCCAGGTTTTTGGTCCTTTGCTTAATAACGGACACTTCGTCTATACCGAGTAAAAGTATGGAAACAGTAAATGCCTAATATGCTGTTTAAATGACTTTGCAGTTGTACATCTCCCGTGGTTCAATTGATACATTTTCTCTGGTCTCTGATGCTGCATATATAAGTGCAAGCTTGGCTCGCATAATGCGGGCATTATTTGAAATTTGCTTACGGAGAGGATGGCCTCAAATGTCATTATTCATGTTGGAATATTGCAAGGCTGTGGATCGCCAAATTTGGCCTCATCAACACCCCCTTAGACAATTTGACAAGGATATTTCAGCAGAAGTTGGTCTAGCATATTTTTGTTGTTCTTTTACTTGATTTTTATGCAGAGCGCATGTATAATTCTATATCTTAACTGGTTTAGATATTGCGGAAGCTTGAAGAACGAGGGGTGGACCTAGATCATCTGCTTGAGATGGAGGAAAAGGATATTGGAGCTCTTATTCGATATGCACATGGAGGAAAGGTATATATATAGCACTGAGTTTTTTAACTCTTTAGTATTTCCACTATGTTGACTTGGACATCTGTGATTGTAATCACTTCGTTTTCTTTCCTTTTTCTCTTTTTGCGGTGTTTGGGTTGGGCTACTGTCTCTGAAGTTGGTTAAACAATACATGGGTTATTTTCCATCAATTCAGTTATCAGCAACTGTAAGTCCAATCACCAGAACTGTTTTGAAGGTAATGATTTGATGTCTTTACAAAAATATTTTCTCTTGATCATTGCAAATTGGGAAGTTGAGGATCCTCTTGCTGATATTGAACTTTTAGGTGGATTTGCTCATAATTCCAAATTTCTCATGGAAAGACCGTTTCCATGGTGCTGCACAACGTTGGTGGATTCTTGTCGAGGTATCTACTATTACTCGCATGTTAATGTCTCAAAGAAGCAGTATTGGATGTGAAATTATCTTTTGTTCTAGTTTTGTGACAAAGAATTTACCTAAAACCTGCAGGAAGCTTTCAGGTCTAATGTTGACTTTTTAAAAGTATAAGTTTGCCTTTATGTGTCATAGAGGTGTACCGATTATGTAATTATGAACCAGTGCTTATTAGCAATTAATAGTGATCTGTGCCATCTTAAGTGCTACTTAGTATGTTAATTATAAATTCTACACCTGGTATTTCGTATACAGGAATATGTAATAAATGATATTACTGAATTATCTCAATCTTAGTTTGAACTTCCAAGCTAGTTTGACTTTGCTACAGTGATCCTCTTCTCCTTTTATGTTGAGACTCAGAGAGTTGGTAATGCAGGTTCATTTTGCTCCTATTTAAGCATCCCATTTTTGTGTTTTTCCCCTCCCTTCCTAGTTTTTCTCCTATACTTGAGCTGTTGCAATTGAATATAAGAAGGTTTCCTCTTGTAGTTATAAAACACATAGGAAGTACCAATATCAACGTACCGAGGATTTTCGTTTACTTAGTCATGTCATTTGTATCCCTACGTGAAAACTCATGATCATTTCTAAAATTTTGATTTCTTACAATGAGTGTTTTAGATGATTATAGTGTCAGTTTTGGAGCCAGGGGCCATGGCTTCAGAAATCATTTACTACTGTTAAAAATAAGGTGCCTAATTTGGATAATCTATAACTAGAGCATCGGTAACTTTGTCAGGACTCAGAAAATGACCACATCTACCATTCAGAGCTTTTCACTCTTACAAAGAAGATGGCTCGGGGAGAACCTCAAAAACTTTCCTTCACTGTGCCAATATTCGAACCACATCCAGCACAATACTACATTCGTGCTGTTTCCGATTCTTGGTTGCACGCGGAAGCTTTCTACACTATATCATTTCATAACTTGGCACTGCCTGAGGTGCATTCTCTTATTCTAATTTATTTTGGAGAATGTTGAGTGATTTACATTTTCAGTTTGGTATGTCACTGTTTTCCTTCAAAGGTCTTATGAAATATTATTCTTGGTTTAGGCTCGTACCTCTCACACAGAGCTTCTAGATCTAAAGCCTCTTCCTGTTACTTCACTCGGAAACAGTACTTATGAAGCCTTGTACAAGTTTTCCCATTTCAATCCTATACAAACACAGGTATGGTTTAATAAATCTAATTTTCCTTTCTCTTTTCACTTTGCACACATTATATAATGCTTTTATTTTGGAACTGCAGACTTTTCATGTATTATATCACACAGACAGCAATGTTTTATTAGGAGCTCCCACTGGAAGTGGGAAGACTATTTCTGCGGAAATTGCAATGCTTCGCCTCTTCAACACTCAGCCTGATATGAAGGTATTTTTTCTAATTCCCTGCCAATACAGAACAATTTAGCTGTTAGAAGAAGTTGTATTCAAGAAATAAAAATGAAAACATGCAGTGACCAGATTTTGTATCCAGCAGATGGCAATTCTAACTGAAACAAGTGCATTGGAAAAGATGAATCAGGATTTTCGGAGATACTGTTGATAGTGAAAACCAAATTATATGCTAATTTTGGAATATGAAGGAAACTGAACTAGGAAACAATGAATTATGATTAATGTTATGCTTCACCATAGATATCTTAGGTTAAATACTAGGACATAAATCAATTAGAAAAAAAAAAAAACTGCATTTTGGGTTGGTATGATACTTTCTCTTGTTAGATTGCTCAGTTTGCTTTCTTGTATTGGTTGAACATTTAATTCTACAACCTTTGTGTCCCTCTCTTATCTCATTTTCATGTATTTAATGCAGGTTATTTACATTGCACCATTGAAGGCTATTGTTCGAGAAAGAATGCACGATTGGAGAAAGGGTTTAGTCTCCCATCTAGGAAAACAAATGGTACTCCAATATATTGATAAAAGATTTTTGTATATTAGTGCTTTCAGTTCTCTCAGTTCTATTTTTGTGCTCACGTGTTTGTATGTATGTGTGCACCATGAAATTCTACTGAATTAAAAGAATGTTTACCAGGTTGAAATGACAGGAGATTATACACCAGACTTAACTGCCCTTTTGTCAGCGGATATCATTATCTCTACACCTGAGAAGTGGGATGGTATTAGTCGAAATTGGCATAGTAGAAATTATGTAACAAAGGTACATCTATGTGAGATTTAGCTGTTTTTTCACTATGGAAAGTTAGCATCATTATTCATGTTTTTCCTTATGCACGGCATGCACTAATTGTAAATGTTGCTTAATAGGTTGGACTCATGATCTTAGATGAGATTCACTTGCTGGGAGCTGATCGTGGACCAATTCTTGAGGTATTTCTTTCAGAGTTTGCAAGCATTTCTAAGAGCAAAGCACCTTAAGATGTTGAATCAATTTTGTGGCAATTAGTGATTGACGAAAAACATTATAAGAGGATCCAAATGTGAATGCTCTATAGCAAAATGCTTTTATGATAATGGTATGGGCTTGTCATTGGTCATTTAACCTGCCAACCTACATCATAATTTTATTGATCACTTTTTGAAAATGGCTCCTTATATTGAACACTCTATTTTTACACGATTATTAATAAGAAGTGGTGGACCCATTTGATAGTAGAGTTTAGGCTCTGCCTCACAACAATTAAGAGTGTGATTTAGTCATGCGTGATCCTAGCTTGGGGATAGGGAACCAATATTGGCTATAGAGATAAAAATTAAGATGTCTTATGAAAGTTCACTTTTGCGTACACTAAAAGAGGAGTTCCTTATTTTTAAGGGAAAAAAAACACATTTTATATTTTTAATTTCAAAAAAATTTTCTTACCTAAAGGTTAATTACAAGTCCCTCTATATATGTTTGTCAAAAAGCGCCCTCTAGATTGAATTTTGCCTATGTGACTGATTATTTAACAAGAGGGGACTTTTTGAAAAAACTGCAAAGAGGCTTAGTGTAATTAACTATTTAACAAAAAATTCAGCTGGAAATTGGTTTACACATCTACTTATGCAAGAATTGGAATGGATTGGCTTTATATTTATAAGTTACAAATCACATAACCAACAAGGTCAAACTTTGACTAATGAATATACCCAAATTTCTAGTATTTATTGCATTTGAGTAAAATAACATTATGAAATTTTTTTTCTCAAATTAAACATTACTTGTAAAACAAGTTTTTAGAATCACCAAAATTCCTATTTTCTAGAGTAACATATGACTTCTTAAAGTTAATGGACATGTACCTTTTTTTGTATAATTTTTCACACATGCTCGATATCTTGCCTCTTAATGTAGAAAAGCACTTTGCTATGAAATTAGAATTATATAGTATTATACTTGTGTATATTTTTGTAATATATTATAAAAACTAAAAACTGTGCACTCAAGTTAGATCGCAAAAGACTGTGCACTCAAGTTAGATCGCAAAAGTGAGTTCAAACTCTATTTATTATCTTCATTATTGGATGAATAGCAACGTAAAAATTAGCTGAGTTTTGTGTATGCCAAAAAGAACACCTTGAAACATAATTATTTCCTCATTCAAAATCATACAACTTATAATTTATCTGTAATGCAAGTATATAATTCTATAATCGTTCATTATCTAGTTTCATTCAAAGATACAATTCGTTGTGAAATGTGGCATATATTTTTTTATGTTATTATAGAATGTTAAAATCATCGTAAATGGATATAACTATGTTGAACTAGGTATACTAATGGGACAATTTAGAGGCTTCGAGAGGGAATTGTACAAGTTTATGATGGTATTATGACATTGATATATTGTGAATATTAAACTTTGTTCCTAGTGAAAAGTTTTGGATTGTATTCTGTTTTTGTTTATCCTTATGTGATGTTAGTAGAACCTGCATTGTTGAATTCTGACATGGCTTGTTCTAGATAAAAGTCGGTAAACTTAGTCAATCAATTAAGTTGGAGAATTATGTCTATTGTAATGCCTTATTTGAAACAAAGACATTTCATTGTTGGATCATCTTTCTTTAGAAAATTGATCTTCATTTCATCTTGTTTGATATTTACTTTATTTACTTAGTGATCTCAACCTTAGAACTTTGTTGTTCCAGGTCATTGTTTCAAGAATGAGATACATTTCATCTCAAACAGAGCGTATGGTACGTTTTGTCGGTCTTTCTACAGCTTTGGCAAATGCAAGGTAAGGGTGTGAGAAAAAATCCATAAATTTGATATTGATTCCTCTTGCCACAGTAGTTAAAGTACATTTTGATCTATTCCATACGTATGGAACTTCATGTTTTGACAAATTGCTTAGCTTCGCAATCAACACTTTTTTCTAATTGTTGGACCTTCTATTCTTTATTTTATCAACTCTATCTTTACTTTGTTGTTGTGTAGTTCTGTCTATTCTCATCCCTTTGTATAATTGAATCTAGCTAATAAGGAGTCGCTTTGGGAATATTTTGCACCAAATTCTAACGTCTCCTTCACTATACTTGTTGCTTTTATAATTTTATTGCATGTCATTTTGAAATCTATTACTTGTGTGTTGCAACCAAAGTTTTTTCTTATGTATTAAAATAGCTGAATACATTTGTAAATGCACATGTTATACAATATGCTTAAGCATGTGTATCTTACCATCTATTTGCATTGTTTTTCGGAGGCCTAACCTTTTCACCTTTGTAAAATAGATTTTGTTTGTGTAACAATATTTTGACAAAGACGTCTCTATAGACTATGGTGTCATTAGGATTAAGTTTATGATGTTTGTGAACTAGCATTCTTTGTTATTGTTAGTTCAGTGGGTTTCATATATATCATATCATTTTTGTTAGAATTATAATTTAATGACGAAGGAACCTAAAATAAAGCTCATAGGATTCTAGCATGCAAATTGGCATGGAAAATTTTATCAGGAAAAGGTTTTTTTTAGAATTAAATTTTTTTAAAGAATTATCAGGAAAAGGTTGAGATGAGTTTCTTGGTAGGAATTGAGAAAATTAATTTTGAGTAGAATTTCTGAACGCGCATTGCACAATGAAGTATGGTAAAATTTGGCTATGTTACATTCAAGGATGAGGAACATAACTAAGCACCAAAAGATTGAGATTAGTGATGTTGTATGCATAGAAGAAGACATATTGCAACCATGGAGATTTATCAATATGGGAATAGGTGGCAATTTGGTATAACACAGTACCTTTTGTTGATTTTTACTGTAATGAAAGGAGGAAAGGTATTGATTTCTCGTAATATTTTGTACAGAATAAGGTTACATATATATGTACAAGTAAATCAACACTAATTAGGGAATGTGATCCCTATAATCAAGCCTTAAGCCTTAAAATATTCTATCAGTTCCATATTCTTATCTATATAATCTGTAATAGTGCCCCTCAAGTTGGCGGATACATAATAATCATGCCTAGCTTGTTACAAATATAATTTACCCAAGAACCGTATAGAGCTTTTCTAGAAATATCTCCAAATTGTTCATCTGTTTTGACATCATTTAGATATCAAGTTTTACTGCATTTTTTCACAAATGAAGAGATAGTCAATCTAAATATGTTTAGTTCATTCATGAAACACGAGATTAGAACATCGTGCGTAGCTTGTTACAAATATAATTTACCCAAGCATCGTATGAGCTTTTCTGGAAATATCTCCAAATTGTTCACCAGTTTTGACATCCTGTAGATATCAAGTTTTATTGCACTTTTTCATGACTAAAGAGATAGTCAATCTATATATGTTTAGTTCAATCATGAAACACAAGATTAGAAGAGTATGTAGAGCAACTTGATTATCACACCACAATTTTGTTGGTATTGAAGCTTTAAGTCGAATTTTAGATAATATTTGATGTATCCACATTATCACATGTTGATTTTGCTATAGATTTGTATTCACATTCTACATTAGATTTGGATACAACATTTTGCTTCTTGCTTTTCCTTTAGGCCAAATTTTGTCCAATAAAGAGACAGTAGCTAGTAGTAGATTTTCGTTCAATCTTATAACTTGCCTAATCAGCATATGAAAAATATTCGATGTTAGTATGTCCATGATTTTCATTAGTATCCCTCATCTAGAAGCTCCAAGGTGGTTCCTCCATAAGCACTTCCTTTTAAAGGTCAACATGTAAGAAGACATTTTTTTTATGTCCAATTGTTGTAAATGCCAATCATAAGTAGTTGCCCTAAAAATGAATAGATAGATAGAGGTTAGTTTAGCAACAAGTGGGAAAGTATTAGAATATTCCATACCGTAAGTCTGAGCATAGTGTTCTACCACAAGTTGTGCTTTAAGTCGAGCCATTGATCCATCATAATTGACTTCGACTGCAAACACCATCATAATTGACTTCGACTGCAAACACCCATTTACATCCAATAGCCTTTTTTTGATAGGTAAGTTCGCTAAATCTCAGGTATCAGTAACATCTAAAATTATTCTTCTCTATCATAGCAACAAGCTAAATAGGATGAGATAAGGCTTCGTGAACAATTTTTAGGAGTCGTAGAATTAAGTGAGACAACAAAAGAATAAGAAGAGGAAGACAAACAACAATAAGAAACAAAAGAGGAAATAGGATACGTGCACTGACATTGACCTTTGCAAAGAGCAACTAGGAGATCATTGAGCGTTAGACTTGATGTCAAAGAAGAGATACGTATTGAACTTCTATCAAGATGATCCATTTTCTAGAAGAGACCAAGCGAATAGGCGTTGGTTGTGGTTGTGTAGAGGTAACATTTGTGGTTTGATAGGTGATTTGTAAACTAAAAAACTCATTGTCCTCCTTAGAAATTGAAGTAGTAGGGAAAAAAGGGAATGTGTTCCAAAAAGGTAATGTTGGCTTTCATAAAATATTTATTAAGATTTGGATAGTAGCACCGATATCCTTTTTGTAGATGAGAGTAGCCCCATAAAACACATTTTAAAGATTTTGGATCTAACTTAGTGACTTGAGGACGAATATCATGAATAAGAAGATTAATACTAAAAATTCATGGTGTAAGAGGGAACAAAGGTTTAGTTAGAACAAGAATATTATAAGGAATCTCACCACAAAGAATACATGAAGGCATGCAATTGATCAAAAAATAGGTTGCAAAGACTACATCTGCCAAAATGTTTGGTAACATGCAATTGGAACAAGAGTGCTCTGGCAGTTTCAAGGAGATGATAAAATTTTTCTTTTAGCTACATTATTTTGAGATGATTTGTCAACATATGAGGATTGATGTGATGTGGAAAATTTTTCTTTGGCATTATCGCTTCTCCAAGTATGGATAGATAGAGACATTAAATTGTGTTTTTATTTCAGCACAAAAAGCAGTAAAATGGAGAAATAATTCGAAGCGATGTTTCATTAAATAAAGCCAAGTCACACAAAGAAATCGTCAATAAAAAAATCAAAATATTGAAACTTAGTTTTGGACACAACAGGACATGGACTCCAAACATCATAATGTACTAATCACAAAGAAAACTAACTTGTTTAGTATCCTGAGAAGTGAAGACAGATGATAATGTCCGGTAAACTGATGAGACTCACAATCTAAGTAATATACATATGAAATTAGGGACATAACTTGTTCAATAGAGGTAAAGAGGTATGTCCTAATTGATAATGAGCTTTAAAGGGAATTAAAAACACACCTAAACAAGTTATTGGTCTTGGCAATTGGGTATCCAGAATGTAGAGACCTTGTGGGAAGAGGGAAAATAGAAAATCAACACCGATGATTTACATGGTTCGGTTAATATGATCTACGTCCATGGTAACTTTCTTCTTTCTTTTGCTTTTCTTATATCTCTTCTATACAATATTTACGTCCATATACATAGGATACAATCATGATCTAATTTAGGAACAAAATACAATATAAGGTAAGGAGAAAAATTTAGGGAAGTTTGCCTCCTAATGAGGAGCAAGCTAGGGAGACTGAAGTCCTACCTGATTTCTCATGATTTCATCAAACCTCTTGATTTAAGTCCTTTACCAATAATCTTCTTCGTCATAAGATCCTGAAAAGACAATGATTAGCAAAGAATAAGATACAACTATTTAAGGCACAAATGAATTTAATTTACTCATACATAGTAAATTAAAGGAAGTCCCAGTAGGTTCAAGACAAAGGACAAAGGTAGTAATGAAGTGGGGTTAAAAATGCCAGATCCAATAGTAGAGGA
Source organism: Erythroxylum carthagenense (assembly GCA_026413575.1). Lineage (NCBI taxonomy): Eukaryota > Viridiplantae > Streptophyta > Magnoliopsida > Malpighiales > Erythroxylaceae > Erythroxylum > Erythroxylum carthagenense. Next base: position 63,669,035 of record JANZLD010000006.1, read on the forward strand.
AGTGTATTCATAAGTTAAAGTAACATGGGAAGGAGATAGGTGTTTTTGGAGAGTAGAAAAAAGGTTAGAATTACCTATCGTATGATTTGAGGCGCCAAAATCAATAACCTTTTGTAAGGAAGAGCAAAGAGAGTTAGCAATAGCATTGATAGGGTGAGATGAATTTTCCAATGTTTCTTGTTATTGATTGAATTTTACAAATTCATCTACAGAAACTTTAATTGTCTTCTCAGCAGATGAGCTACGTGTAGTAGTAGTTGCAATATAAGCTGAATGAGATTTCTGATATTTATTTTACAGCTTGTAATAAGCACATTTGGTATGGTTCGACTAATGACAATATTGACAAATAATTTCCCTTGCATCTTGATTCTTATTATCTTAATTTCCTGTTCCTCAATTATTATTCATACGAGATGACTTTCCAATGTCAAATCTATTTTGACTCACTAGAGCACTAGAAGTTTGAATGCTAAGAGTAACAAATGCTCTAACATCTATGTGGAGTATTCGAGTAAAGACCTCGTGCATGGAGAAATCTTAGCCCTAGAAAGAATTTGAGACTTAAGAATCTCAAACTGAGAGTTAAGACTAGTCCAATTACTCATTATTGTCGTCTGCTCTTGTTGAACTTGTTGGACTTTAACATTAGAAACAAACAGTATCAAAGTTGATATAAAAAAGGGATTGAGAGAAATTGAGAAGGGGGATTGTGAGAGCTTAAAGAAATCGACAGCTCCCCCTCCTTTTATATACTAAATTATTTACCAATTACAATTATAATCAATCATAGTCCCTAAAAATCTTCTTAATCAAATAACAATCATAATCAACCATAATCTCCAAAAATTCTCTTAATCAAATCATAATCTTTGACACTCCCTCAAGCTGGAGCATATATATCATAAGCTCCAAGCTTGTTACACAGATGTGCTACACAACTTCCATCCAAAGACTTGGTGAATAGATCAGCCAATTGGTCATCAGATTTCACATGAATAGTTTTATCACATCTTATTGCACCTTCTCTCTGACAACATGATAGTCTACCTTAATATAGTTTTTATCACATCTTGTTGCACCTTCTCTCTGACAATGTGATAGTCTACCTTAATATACTTTGTCCTTTCATGAAAAACTGGAGTAGAAACAATGTAAATGATTGCTTGATTATCACACACTGGCTCCATAGGTTGAGTTTGTTGAAATCCAAGTTCCTACAACATATGTTTTCCCAGACAAGTTCTCGAGTTATATATGCCATGACTATATTCTGATTCTGCACTTGAACAAGAAACACTATTTGGTTCTTACTTTTCCATGAAATTAGATTGCCACTAACAAACATGCAATACCTTATAGTAGATCGTCGATTAGTCCTAGAACCAGCCCAGTTAGCATCGCTATAGGCCTGAACTAAACAATGCCCGTGCTTTTTATATGAGCCCTATTGCGCTTGAGGTGTTTCAAGATTCAAATAGAATGATGATGAGAAAGAGAAACATATCTAAAGAAAGGATTTTCCATTCTATCCTTTAAAGACGAAGACTACTTAGAAGGCTAAGAAAAAAGCACAGAAGAAAAAGCTGCTTTATCTTTATGTCTTTTGGTTTATATTTATATTTAAATATATATATATAAAGCAGGAAAATTGCGGAATAACCTGTAGGGTATTCACCAAATTACCATTTTTGGCTAGTTCGAGTCAATTTGCATAAATTGACTAACCACACTTATATTGAATGAGATGTCCAAAGTGACTATAGATTTGGAGGGGTGAAGCAACAATTGAGCAAGCGGTTCAACAACTATCAAAATGGTAGAGACCTCTAGATTCACGCCCTCCTCCAATTATCTTCTTTGTCTTCAAATCTTGGATAACAATAGAATGAGGGAAAAAGGAAACAGAACAATTCAATGATTTGGTTAGTTTATTAATAAACATTAAGTTGGAAGGAAATTTTGGAATATATAGTGTTGTTGTTGGTAACATCATTGAAGGAGAAGGAAATGCAATGCCAACCCCACTTATACTAGTACTGGAACCATTAGTAGCAGTAAGTTGGTTTGAGTTTGGTACAGGGATAATTTGATCACCTGTAGTATTGTCAGTGGCTCTAGAATCTATAACCCAAGTTTTAACAGAGGATGATATGCAAGTTGTGTGACTACATAGGTGAACAATTACCTAGGTGAGCAAACGACGCAATTGATATGGTTGCTTGGTTGGCTGCTTGATGCTGGAGAAAAGTTGTATATTTGTCTTCAGAAACCACCTTGTTTCCACTTGTTGAGGTAGAACCACTAGAGTCCTCCACAATATTAGCAAACTAAGAGAGCTTCGGGTGCAACTCTGGGTGTAAGTCCCCATATTAGTCCCGAAAATGCTCATCTTTGCCGCAATGGTCATATTTTCTTTGGCCTCGTCTACCCCTTCCTCTACGACCACCACAGTTACTTCGGCCTTACCTCTTCCACCGTTGTGAACTGCTAGAACAGACTTGTCACCGCTTTCTTATGTGGGTCCCTTCAAGGATCGAGATACTCATGAATGTATATCGGCAAGTGACAGGAGTTCAGTGCCACCTAGTATTTGGGTTCGAATTGGTTCATATTCTGATCTTAAGTAAGCCAAGTATCTCATAACGAATAACTCTTCTCTTTTTTCAGAAGTTGATCCTGCTTTGTTGTAATCAGTTGGGCTGCTGAATGTTCCACAAGTAGATTCTAAATTTTTGAAAATATTCGGTGTAGTTCTTCTCTCCCTTCTCACACTTGAACAGTTCCACATATAAATCATATATACTATTAACGTTATTGAAAAATAAAAGTCTCAAATACTCCCATAGTTCCTTTGCGAAATTCACATGTTGAGATATGTTAGCAATATTTGGCTCCATGACATTCTAAAGGCTTGTCATTATTTGGTTGTTATGTTGTTCCCGCGTCTTGTGCTTGGGTGACTTAATATCAAGAGTTGGATCCATGAGATGCTCATACTTGCCTAGGCCTTTGAGATATACAATGACCACCTTCTCCCAAGCAACATTTGATTCTATTCAATTTTTGATTTGTGATTTGTTGAATCGTAATGGGTGGCTATCGTTCAACATTTTCAGTTTTGGAGTCACTTATGATGCAACCTATATAGTAAGAAAGATGTTAATGAGAATTGAGTGAAGAACAATAGTGCAAAAAATTGAACGCCAAATATCAACAACTGTCCAATGACGAAAGAGGGACCGAGACAAATTCAAACCACTATGAGATACGACTACGACGGAACTAGCCATTATGGTTAAACACACAAACTCAATTTCAAGCAATTAAAGACAAAAAAACACATCACCAATAGCCTCTTGTAGTTGGTGCGACTCAGTCCATATCAGCAGGGTCAATAGAACGTCACCGGAAGGTGGCGCTTGCAGTACACGCATTGGCTGACTGGTGGTTGCTGATGACGTGTGGGAGCTTGTGAGGCACTCGTTGTTGTTGCCTCTTCCTCTGACTTTGGCATTGATGGCTGCTTAAGGTGTTTCTGGGATTAGATTGTTAAGGTTAGTCTTATTTTTTATTTTTTATATTGAGAAAGGTATGGTTGTGAGTCACCGGTTGTGAGAGTATGAAAGTAGAAATCAGGAACAGGATTTAGAGAACTTGCTCTAATACCATGATATAAATGAGGAATTTAGAGAAATTGAGAAGAGGGATTGTGAATTCTTAAAATCAGTAGCTCCTTATAATCAATCATAATCCCTAAAAATTTCTTAATAAAATCATAATCATAATCAATCATAATCTCCAAAAATTCTCTTAATCAAATCATAATCTATAGCAAAAGTATTTAATTCTTCATAGCTCTTTTTGAAAGTCATAAAATATGCTTGAAGAGATTGGTCTTATTGTTCAGCTTGATTAAACCCCATGCATACTTTATAAATATGTGAAATGTTCCCTTTTCTCGAATACAAAAAGTTCAAAATATTCTGTGATCTTTTTGACATACAGTGATTAATTAGACTGGCGACCTCATTGTCAATCGACTTTCAGATTTGTAAAAAATAATATGACATCATCTATAGCCCTTCCTTATGAATATGGTTTAATGGTGGATCATTATTGAGGTGATGGTCTTTTAAAATGCTTTTGAGTTAAATCTAAACTGTCTTGCACTAGACCAAATAATTGAGACCACTTATCTTATATTCTTCTATTTAGACATCACAAGAATAACATTAGTCACAACTAAGTGTTTTTGTTCATCAGCCATAGAGGCAAAATAGTAAAATGAATCAAGGGTATCCAAACAAGTTCCAAGACAACCAGAGTTGCAACTAAATTGGTCCTTAAGAAAACCAAAAAATTGATATTTAAAGCAATACTTCTTATGCTTCTAAACCAAACAAAACCCTGATGACTAGGAAAAGAAAAATAAGGGCTGTGGAAATAATAGCAGAGAAGAATAATTTCACTCTCATAATCAATAGGTTACAACCATATATATATATATATATATATATATATACAATTGTCTATACTAAATATACAACAGATTCCCTAAGATACATGGAAATCTGTATCTTATTATAATCTCTAAAAATCAGGGATTTATATGATTTCTATACAATCTTCTAGATACTGCTACATTATACGACACTACCCCTTAAGCTGGTAAGTGGATATCTTCCATTCCTAGCTTGTCAATAATATCTTGAAAATTTGTGCTTGTCAGTCCTTTTGTAAGAACATCTGCCAACTGATCTTTGGTTGACACAAATGGAGTGCATATTAAGCCACTGTCCAGTTTTTCCTTGATGAAGTGCCTATCAACTCTAATCTGCTTTGTTCGATCATGTTGTACTGGGTTATGTGCAATGCTGATAGCTGATTTGTTATCATAGTACAACCTCATGGGTCCTTCCCATTTTATTATCAAGTCATTAAGAATTATCTTCAGCCAAAGTAATTCACATATCCCCAATGCCATAGATCTAAACTTTGACTCTGCACTTGATCTTGCCACTACGTTCTACTTCTTACTTCTCCATGTAACAACATTACCACCTAGGAGAGTACAGTAACCAAATGTTGATCTCTTATCGACCAAATTCCTTGCATAATCTACATCGGTATAAGCCTCTAATGTCATACCTGTGATTGTTTGTCGCTTAAACAGAATTCCTCTTCCTGGGCTGCCTTTCAAGTATTGTAGTATTCTGTTTACTGTCTTGAGATGTGATTCTTTGGGATTGTGCATAAATTGACTAACCGTGCTCACTACAAATGCTATATTTGGTCTTTTGTGTGCCAAATATATCAACTTCCCAACAAGCTTCTGATATGATATTTTATCTACTGTTGAATCTTCTGGAGCATTACCTAATCTATGATTGAACTCAATCGGCGTATCTACTGGTTAACAACCCAATTTTCCTGTTTCTTTTAACAAGTCAAGTACATACTTTTGTTGAGAGAGAAAATCCCTTGCTTTGAGTGAGCTACTTCAATGCCTAGGGAGTACTTTAACTTTCCTGGCTCCTTGATATCAAATTCCTTCAAGAGACATTGCTTCAGATTTTTTATTTCTTCTGCATCATTACCCGTCACAATAATATCATCCACATAAACTAGCAATGCTGTGACTCCCCAAAACTTGAATGTCTAATGAACAAAGTATGGTCTCCTTGACTTTGCTTATATCCCAATGAAATCATCACCTTAGCAAACCTCCCAAACCAAGCTCGTGGGGATTGTTTGAGCCCGTAAAGATCTTTCTTCAGCTTGCATACCGTTCCTTCTTTCGATTCAAATCCGGGAGGAACTTCCATGTAAATTTTCTCTTCTAGATCACCATGGAGAAATGCATTGTTTACATCAAATTGCTGTAGATTCCACTCAAAATTAGAAGCTAATGATAACAGTATCCTTATCGTGTTCTTCTTAGCAAAAGGAGCAAGTGTCTCAAGATAATTGATGCCTTAGGTTTGAGTGAACCCTTTGGCCACCAATCTTGCCTTATATTTTTCTACCAATCCATCAGCCTTGTATCTTACGGTGAAAACCCACTTACACCCAACTAGTTTCTTCCCTCTCAGCAATTCCACTAACTCCCATGTCCTGTTCTTCTCAAAGGCCTCCATTTCAGCTTTCATAGCATCCTCCCATTTTTTGTTTTGGGATAGATTCTGATAAGACATGAAAGAAGACAATAGGTGTTTTGTGCAGGTTCTTGTTCCTTTCCTAAGTGCAATTGGTGGGTCATCAATACTTGTTTCTTTTGATTCTTCTGCTGGTTCAAATGACTCAACTCTTGGCTCACCATCTGGTGTGAAATTATCAACTGGAAATTAAGCATTAGCATGAATGGGAGACTGAACTTGTGCTGGTCGAGAGATTGGTCCCTTCCTCCTAGAATAGACTTGCAGTGGCTGTTTGTCAATTGATGAAGATGTGGATTTAGGAATGGTGGGTTGAGATTGATCAAAACTAGGATCTAAAAGAAACATATCATTTGCTTTATCTTCATTCAAGATCTCCCCCTGAAGATAGGTATGCTGAAAAAAAGATTCATGCTTAACAAAAGTGACATCAGCTGAGATAAAGAATTTTTTAGAAGGTGGATGAAAACATTTGTAACCCTTTTGTGTGGAGGAATATCCAATAAAAATGCATCTAAGAGCTCGTGAATCTAGTTTGCTCCTATTGTGAGAATGGATATGAACAAATGCAAAACAACCAAAGATTCGAGGTATCCGATCGTTTGACATAGAAAAATTTGGGAAAAATTTTGTGAGAATGTCAATTGAACTTTTAAACCCAAGAACCCGTGTTGGAAGTCTGTTAATAAGATGGGCAATAGTCAATACTTCTTCACCCCAGTATTGTTTTGGAAAACTTTTATGAAACAACAAAGCTCTAGTGAGCTCTAGGAGACGTCCATTTTTTCTCTTAGCTACCCCGTTTTGTTGTGGGGTAGTAACACATGATGACTCGCGAATAATTCCTCTTTTCTGGAAAAATGACGAAAGGGTTTGATTGAAATAGTCCTTGGCATTATCTGATCGAAATCTCTTAATTTTGACATCAAACTGAGTATGGATCATGTTGTAGAAACTAGGAAAAACAGTACTAACATCATATTTGTTTTTCAAGAGATAAAGCCATGTGACTCGGGTACAATCATCAATAAATGAAACAAACCACCTAGTACCTGAAACATTTGGAATGGTAGAAGGTCTCCAAATATCACTATGAATGAGAGAAAAAGGAACAAAGGTTTTATTGTTGCTTATTGGAAAGGAAGCACGTTTGTACTTTCCAAGTTCACAATCATCACAATGAAAAATTGCAGATGTAAGACCTTTAAACAATGAAGGAAACATCAACTTCAGAATTGTAAAAGATGAGTGACCTAAATGACGATGATGAAGCCAAATTTTATCTTGGTTTGACATGACAGATTCTGAGAAAAAAGATGTAGATAAGGATTTTCCAACTTCTGGTTTATTGTGTTTTCCAGAAAATAGAAACAGTCTCTCTGACTAGCACATCCAATCATCTTCTTTGTGCCTAGCTCCTGAAAGACACAATGTGAAGGAAAAAAGGTTATGCTGCAATTAGAATCTGTGGTTAATTTTTGAATGGAAATAACGTTTGCAAATAGTTTGGGAACATGGAGGACATTTCTTAGTGTAAGGTCCTTGTTTATGTAAATATCCCCTTGACCAACTACGGTGGTGATAGATCCATCAGCTATTATGATCTTTTTATGGCTACAGCTAGGGTTATAAGAGAAAGTATTTAGAGGAACAAGTCATATGGTCCATTGCTAGAAGAAATACCTGAAAATTCCAATGAACAAAAACTTGTTGGCTTCTCAAAGGACTCCAAAAAGGTTTTTAGTTTCTCCAATTCTTCGGTACTGAACTCAGGGATAGGTTTTTTGGAATTTTCTTCATTAGTTGACGAAGTACTCATCATATGTGCTTGACTGTGGTCGTTCCCACTTCGATTGGGCTTACCATGAAGTTTCCAGCATTTTTCCCTATTATGCCGATGCTTCTTGCAGTATGTGCAGAATAAGGAATCCCGATTAAAAGGTTTGGATGAGTCCACTCTAGGAACAACCATAGGATTGTTAGCCTCCTTCAATTTCGTGGCCTTCGTAATGAGTGCAGAACCATCCCCTCCTTGAGGTTCAAGCATAACACTTCGACGACCCTCTTCTGTACGTATAATAGCAATTGTCTCATTTAGAGATGGTAGTTCTTGTCTTCCCAAGATTTGCACCCTTACAGCATCAAATTCTACGTTTAAACCTGCCAAAAAATCATAAATACGATTCTTTTCCACAAAATGCTTCTGAATTGTTGCATCTTCACTACAACGCATTTGGATGCATTGATAATGATCCATCTCTTGCCACAAGCTTTGTAAGAGACTCGAATATTCAGTGATAGTCCGAGTCTCTTGTTTAGTTGCTAAAACTTTCGTCCTAATCTCATAGAGTTTGCAACATCATTAACTTTGGAATAAGTCTGTCGAATAGCCTCCCCAATCTCCTGGGCAGTTCTGAGGAATATACATGTGTCACTTATCTCTGGAAGCATTGAGTTCCATAACCAGGACATCACTATGGAGTCTTGTTCATCCCATGCCGCAAATCTTGGATCATCTTGTGAAGGACCAGTTCCCATTAAATGGCTCAATTTCCCTCTCCCCTTTAGGAATGTGCGAACCAGTTGTGACCACTTTAAATAGTTCTTCCCATTCAATTGGTATGCAGTTTGAATATTCTGCAAATCTCCGAGTATGGCAGCAACAGTGTTCTTGACAGTGGAGCTGATGATTTCAATAGAACTACTAGGTGATTCTAACAGGATTGATTAGGTAAGGCTAACGAAGGAACAAGAAATTGAGTGATAAGCCTAGGACGTTGAGAGGGACAATGGAGATGATGTTCTCGCTCAGTATGACCAAAGAAACAAATAAGAGTTTTTGGGAAAGAGCCAACAGCTCTGATACCATGTATAAATAATAGCAGAGAAGAATAATTTTATTCTCATAATTAGTAGGTTACATCCATAGTATATATATATATATATACAATTGTCTATCCTAAATATACAGTAGATTCCCTAAGATACATTAAAATATGTATCTTATTATAATCCCTAAAAATCAAGGATTTATATGATTCTTATACAATCTTCTAGATACTGCTACATAATCCGACAAGGGAAAACTATCCTATTTGGGTTTTGAGTGAAAGAACTAGAGAAACCAAAGCCCCAATAATACCATTATGTATGGAACCACAGAGAAGCAAGGATTGAGCAAAACCAAGTATGCCGAGGTGATGGAGAGGAGAGGTGATGAAGAACTTGTTGGAGGGTGAGACATCATCGTGTGTGCTGTCACGAGTCAGCACATGGGAGAGGACGCAGAAGTTTTAGGCGGTGCATGAGGCTCACATTTAGGGCTTTCCGTGACTGGTCTTCAAGGAGAGGTCGGTCAACTGGTGGTGCTCCCAAGGAGTTGACGGTGAGGGAAAATGGTCACCTAGGACGGGTGACCCGAGCCGAAGAATTTTAAAGTTTTGCTCCCCTAGGCAGAATTGAAACTGAAGATGGAAGCTAAGGTTACTACTCAGTGGCCAGAACGAAACCTTGGAAAAAAAGCTCAAGAAACCAATGATTAGCTCTTATACCATGTAACAAAATGAGGAAAGGTATCCTTTAATACTTTGTAAAGAGTAAAGTTACATATATATACAAGTAAATCAACACTAATTAGGGAATGTGATCCCTATAATTAGGCCTGTAATCAGCCCTTAAAATATTCTATTAGTTACGTATTCTTCTGTCTACAATCATTAACATTTACAATTAATTTGAATAAGTATTTTCATGAAAACATGCAAATTCATACCATTTCTGCCTGCTCGGAATTTGTTCTGATCAATTTTCCCACTTGTGACCCTATTTATTTTATCTTGGTGGCTAGTGTATCTTTGTTTTCTCTTTGCCCTTTTTTCCCCTATTAGAGGCGGAGTTAAAAGTGACAAGGGACAAAAACATCTGTGATATGTTTTGTTGTTGTTCCCCTTTTTTTTTTTTTTCTATTTCTTTAACTCTTAATTTTCTTTCTGCATGTTTGTCATCTTATTATTAGTCGTGACGTCTCTGCTTCTACATTTAATTAGTGATTTGGCTGATTGGCTGGGTGTTGGTGAAGTTGGACTCTTCAATTTCAAACCAAGTGTGAGGCCTGTGCCTCTTGAAGTACATATTCAGGTAAGAAGCTTCAGTTCTCCCTATGAGTTTTCATCTGTTTCTGTTTTATGGTTCTTGTGTATTTCAGTTCAAAGTTTTATGGCATCACTTCCTAAATCTCATGGTACTTGTGTAACACTTTCTCTTCCATATGACCTTGTCCCTCTGCCTCCTTTCCTCTGAGGTTAGTGGGTATCTTTGACAGTGTTGAGCTTTTGAAAATTTCCTTGATGATTTCAAAGGTTCAGCATAAACATATGCAAATTAGCTGCAAGAGAAAAGATGAAACATCTTTTTCAAAACACGTGGGTCTTAACTCTTAACATGTACTCTTTTAGCTTTCAAAACTACAGAACATATTGTAAAACTGGGAACATATTGTAAAGATGATTTTTCGTCAAGATTTTTGGGTATAAGGGTGCCATTTATGTGATGGTGCTTATACTAAACTTAGTTATGACGTTGCAGTAGAGAGAATGATGATCGGTAGCTTTTACTGACATTGCATATCATTAATTTTGCTTCCTTCATACTCTTAGTGAATGTGTTTGATGCCAATATGTTGAGGGTTTTGTACTCTGAAATCTCTTCCATATGGAATGATTAATGATGGCACATTATACATCGGTCACTGTTGCTTCCATTAGTCTGTTTATAACGTTCTAATGTCCTGAAGAGGGTGCTGGAAGGGGGAACTAGTTACTTACGTGAAATAATTACTAGCATGATCTGGAATATTGGTTCAGTAGACCTTCATAGCCATTGACTATTTTTGGTCAAGCAATAATCTACTCTATATTTTTGTGGTTTCCATGATTTCATGTACCAAGACAGATTATCATTGTGATTTTTGTCTGAGTTTATTAATATTTGAGTTTATTAATATTTCAGATCTGAGCATTATATGTTTTCCTGCTTTTTATTTCCTTTCTGTTGTCAAGCTCTTTGTACACGCAGAATAGGGTAGTTTCCCCTTTTTTATTGAGTCCAGTTGTAATAACTTAAATCTAATCATAAAAGAAGGTATTCTTCAATTCTCAAAAAAAAAAAAAAAGAAGGTATTCTTCATTAAACCACTACCATCAGAATCTTTTAATTAGGATAAAATGTTCGATGGATCTCTGGTACAAGATTTTGGTTTTAAAATTTCTTGATTCAGAGAACTGGCTTCTCAAACTGCTATTACGGAAAGGAAAGCTGTGTTGTATGTTTATGCAACTTGACATTATTGAGGGTTTGAGGGGATGAGAAGTCCCATTCTCTTGTCAAACACCAGTAACTCCTATTGCCTGCAGAAACTGCTATTTGAAGGTTTCTAAAAGGATGGGCATGTGTGGCGACTAATGCAATTTGGTCATTCAATCTTTTCTTTTATGTTATACGATTTCAATCTAATATTCCTTTGATGGACATTGAATAGGTTAGGTCTATTTGTTTACTGTTTACCCTTTTTTTAAAAAAATCTTTTGGTTGATTCGAAAGTGCAAGAATTGAGAGCTTACGCATAAATTTTTTCTGGAATAGGGATATCCAGGGAAGTACTATTGCCCAAGGATGAACAGCATGAACAAACCAGCTTACGCTGCAATATGTACACACTCACCTACAAAACCTGTTCTGATATTTGTCTCATCACGTCGCCAAACAAGGCTTACTGCATTAGACCTTATACAGGTCTGATGATATTTATTTTTGGGAAAGTATTATTCCATGTCATTTTAAATTATTAAAGTGTTAGATTGATTGTTCTTTGTTTTCATATGTGTAGTTTGCGGCCTCAGATGAGCATCCAGTGCAGTTCCTGAGTATGACAGAAGAGTCATTACAGATGGTTCTTTCCCAGGTCACTGATCAAAATCTTAAACATACCTTGCAGTTTGGCATTGGGTTGCACCATGCAGGGCTGAATGACAAAGACAGGTCTCTGGTTGAGGAACTTTTCTCAAACAACAAGATTCAGGTATTTCCCTCACCAAATTTATCTTATTGTGGTACGTTATGTGGTAAAGGATTCTTATTTGAGAAAATTTGCCTTTTGTTGCATCAAAGGTACTGGTATGTACTAGCACTCTGGCATGGGGTGTAAATCTTCCTGCTCATCTGGTCATTATCAAGGTGAGTTGAATTATATATAGTACTTCGTTTCAGATTTTTTTCAAAAAAATCTTTGGACAGGATAAGTATTGAGAAAATAGCCACAACTATGAGTTTGATGAGATTTCACATGCATCGTGGCTTTGTATTTGCAATAATTTTGGTATGCACTACATACTTTAATAACAAATTATGCAGCTTGCCTAGGTCCTTCATATTAGTAGCTACACAGAAATGCAAACCTTTTGTCTTGTATATATAGACGATTCCTGGCCATGTATTAAATTCATTTGGTAAACAAGCTGTGTTTCAGCAAAGGTGAACTCAATTACTTTAGGCTTGTATGCTATTTTCTTTACCTGCTCATCTAGTGATTTGTCTATAAATTTGTTTGAAGATGTATTTATTGTCACTAGGAAACTATTTCTACATCTTAGTTTTTAGAGACTGTCTGTATAAGCAACTTTAAAACAATTAACAGATGGTTCTATTCACTAAGCAAGTCTTGTGATTTTGTTCAACTCTTGCATTTTTTCAACATACTTGGCTGGATCATTGAAATTTTCATTGAGTTGAGCTCAGGTTGGGATCAAAATAAATTCGTACTTGCCAATGAAACTTGATTAGAGCTTGAGCTTCAAAAAAAAAAAAAAAATCAAGCCCGAACATGGTGAGAACTGGCTCACTCGACTCATGTACTCCTACATGTGATAATCTTAGCAATACTACGTGGGATTGCGTTATTTACTTTCATCAAACAAATTAATTTACTTTCATCAAACAAGTTCAGTGCCTTATCTAGACTAGGAGTTCAACTAACCTGCTCGTGTACTCTCTGAATGTCCAATAAACCAAGATCGACTTCATAGCTGAAGGATCTCATAAACATCACATTTTTAAAGTGAATTTTGAGGGTTTTTATCTTTATTAAAACAACTCCCGGACAAAATTTCCATCTTGAATTATGACTTTAATATAAAATGTACATGGGGGAAAAAAAAAACTACTACATTGAATGTTGATCAAATAATAAGTTGTAATTTCTGACGTATGAAGTGGCCACAAATGGCTTGCACTTGGATTCACGAGGTATAGCGTGAGAAGCAAGCTGTGTCAGATATTAATTAATACTACTTAATGGAACTCGGCCATTGTAATCTATACTTTCATCCTATTTCAGGGGACGGAATATTATGATGGAAAAACAAAGAGATATGTTGATTTCCCAATCACAGATATTTTGCAAATGATGGGTCGTGCGGGCCGCCCACAATATGATCAACATGGAAAAGCAGTCATTCTTGTTCATGAACCCAAAAAAAGCTTCTATAAAAAGGTGAGTTTAGATCCTTTGACTCTTTAATTGGTTCTCTTTTATGTATTCTGGAAATAATACGGACATTTTCTGTTTGCAGTTCTTGTACGAACCATTCCCAGTTGAGAGTAGTCTGAGAGAACACTTGCATGATCACATAAACGCAGAGATAGTTAGCGGCACAATTTCCCATAAGGAAGATGGAGTGCATTATCTGACATGGACTTACTTGTTTCGTAGACTGGTATTATTTTTATAAGTACTCATTGATAAAGAGTTTGCAAGTTAACTTTTGCTAATCACTTATTGACTAGGTAATCAATAACTGAGGGATAATCCTTCAGTTTGCTATTCCTTTAGCTGTAGGATATTTCTTTTTAATTGATATGAAGTATTCCAGTGCAGAATTAGCTATAAAGCATAGAGAAATTGAAAGTAATATAGTAACATATGTATATCGGCAGTGTGCCTCAAACCATTTGGCTTATCTCAAGGTCACCCTCATATGTGCCATTCTTTATGTCTTCGGCTTTAGTTCCTTTTCTCATTGTAAGAAAATATTCAGAAGTTGTACCTTTATAGTAGTTGACTTTTCCAACAAAGAAAACAATATTTCTCTTTCTGGACATAATTGCCTTAAAAAATGCATGCTACAGTTATTTAGGAAAAGCTGAATAATTTTTTTTTCTGAAATTACTGAATAATTTTTCTCGTGTTTGCTTATGTTCTCTAACATATGAACTCCCTGCAGATTTGACATTTTTTGGATATTTTTGTGATGAGTACCTTCATGCAGTCTTGTTACTTTTTCTTTCTAACCTGTATTGCTTTTCACTATTACATCAAAATTCCCTTAGTCATGCTGTAACTTTTGTTCTAAAGATGGTCTGATATCTTCTGAAGCTCTAGTGACGTATAATGGTATAGGGAAATGCAAAAGCAAGTTCTATAACATGGAATGTAAATCACAATATGGTTTGTTTAGGGAAAATCCATTGGTCCTTTGGTTGGCAATTAAGGTATATACTGATCCTGTTATACAAGAATGGAAACTGCAACATTTTGGGGGCATCGGAAGTTAAATATCATACTTCTATTTAAGAATGAACTATATGTCCCATAGGGTAATTGAAATATACTGTAGATGTGATAATATGCAATTGTGCACCACTTTCCTATTAACAGATTTTCATTATCCCATGGTCTTTAGGAAATTACTTGGTCTTGTGCTAAACTGTTCTTTTCTTCTTGTTCTCCCAGATGTTTTTAATGTGACATGAAAGTGAACCTGTTCATAATTGTTTGTAATCTGCCCCAGTATTTCCTTCAGGGTGGAGGGGAGAGGGTTATAAACAAAATACGATTGGAAAAAGTGGGGGTTATAAATGAAATAAGATTGGAAAGAGTGGGTTCTTTCTTGATTTACATTGTTTTCTAAATTTTACTGAGCTAGATTTGGAAAGTTAACTTCCAACCCATTTGTCCTTCCATATTAATAAGTGCTCTTTCTAGGCAAAGATAGATGGTGTTTGTTATTTAATAACTGTTCCATCCAGGATCAATGCTCTTTCATACTTTCAGCAATATCCCAGTAGCCAAAGTTGATGAATTTTTATTTCAGATGGTTAATCCAGCCTACTATGGATTAGAGAATGCAGAAACTGATGCCCTGAGCTCTTATTTGTCTAGGTGAGATGAGTGCATTTCTGCTAAATTATTTCATGTGGTTTTATCTTCGTCTGAGCATAATACAGTTCCAGGTTTGGATTGGTCAGAAAACATAATAGTCATAAATTTGGTAAAGGTTTTGTTCAAAAATAATTCTGTTAGGAATCTCGATAGAGATTGTATAGCTGACAGTATATGGATAGTATAGTAGGAAATAACAACTGGAGCAAGCT
>JANZLD010000006.1:64109776-64129916 GCA_026413575.1 Erythroxylum carthagenense
AAATCAATACATTAAATTCATGAAAATTCAGATCGAAGATTCAACTCTCAACTATTCATTCCCAGAAAATTTCCAGATTTTCATTTTCTAAAATTCAACACTTCAAAAAAAATTATTATTAGTCTTTCTACTCCATTTCATTCAACTCATTTACTATAAACACAATTCTCAACTTCTCCCATTACAATTCAATATACCCGGAATGTCAATGAGTGCATGTACAATTATTTCCATGAGTGCAAAAATTCAAATTCAAAAGCATGTATGCTAACATTATGCATGAGCATAAAATACAATTTTTTTTAACTCTCATATTGCTATTTTCTCCATTATTGAAATCTAAATTCTAACTTTTAATATGAGGACGGGATGTTACAATGTAACATAACTAAGTCACATAATATGCCATATAACACTCAAATATTTTAAGATTTTGTCATTATATTGTTTTTATTATTTTTACTAACAACAATAGATGATAAGGGTTACAGGTAAGATATTAGTATATAAAGCATAAGAGGTAAATAATAGTTTACAAAAATTAAGGATTGATATAAAAAGTTCCAAACTACGCAGGACTTGATGTAGCTAACCCTTAAAATTATATCTTCCTAAACTTGTTAGATATGAGCTTTACTTTGAAGTCATAAGTATAATTCCTAGGCAAATGAAAATGAACTCCTCAAAAACATCCTTTAATTAAATGTAGCATTCCTAAGTTCTTAGGGCATCTTTATAAGGTGTCTCATAACTATATAAGATGCAAAATAAGTATTATAATTTACTCCATATGTCGAGAATGCAATAGAAGAATTTATAAGGGTATGGAAACGAGTAATTAGCAATTGGAAGAGATTATTGTGAATTGGATCCGAGAGGCCAATATCGCTAATGACAAACACAAGTTAGCTAGCCATGAAGGAAGAAGGAACTAGTTGCTATAATGCTTTCTTTTGTAGCATCCAGTTAGTTAAGTGGTCTACTAGTTAACTAGATTGTATGTTGTAGCTAGAAAATTTCTTTGTACAAACATATGTAATAGCTTTTGCTAAGGTAATATAATATTATTTTTAATTTTAAAAAAAGAGTTATAAAAAGCTTACTTCACTACTTACGCTAACCATATCCCTACTGTTATCCATATCATAAATAGAGGTGAAAGAATTAGGCTTAACTCTAAAATACAACAAGTTTGTCTCAAACATCTCAAGTAAACTTTCTTCTATCAAAAGTACAGAGACTAAAGAAAGCATGAAAGACTGCCTTTTGAAACGACAACCTAAAACTATGAGGAATAATAAATAGGATACTTCTTTTGCACATTATAGCTTATATAAAAAGGATGGAAGGTCAATAATAGATCGCATCAATGATTAAGATAAAATGACTCTTTATGTCTCTATAGAAAGCTTAAATGTCCTATACAATGAAATACAGTTGGATCATACATAAAGATTATACGAAGAACTCATTAAGGGATAAATTTTACTATCTTTTTTTTTTGGCTTACTTATATTTGCTTGACTAAAGAATATGTTAACCAAGAGATGCTTTTAAAAAGTATCCCTATTTGTTTGAAAGGTGATTTATAATAAAAACAACATTATGCAATCAAACATGTTTCTTAGTAACTCCCATTTATAATTCAAGTGTTAAAATAAATAGAGTTAGCGTAAATGATATATATGTAAAGAATGTTGATTTTATAAAGTGGTTAATATAGGCCCATATTAGCTGTCTAGGCTTGATTAACTCAAGTTTGTTCTCAAAATTGAAATTTATAAGATTGGGAATCTATAACTTGGTTAGAGGTCCCAAAGATATCAAACAATTAAGATTCAATTTAAGCACGAGGATAAGATTAAGATAGAGAGATAATACCTAATATAAATGGAGGGATATGACAAATTTAAGCATATCTAATCCTGTAATAGAGTTGAACTATAATTATACATCTATAAAGGATCATTTATATAAAAGAGACTCTACAAAATATGAGAAGTCACTCAATCATTCCAAAACATATTAACAAGCTTAAAGGTAGTTTATAAAACTTAAATCAGTTCGACTCTTCATCACTCAGAGTTTCATCATGCTTTTCTTAACTTAATCAATCTCAAAGTTAGGCCTATAATTTAAAAATCCAAACATTAAATATCATACAAGCCTAGTAATACTAAACTAAAAGCATAATACATATGATGACTAAAGGCTAACATATGACCATGAACATTTCTATAGGGGTAACATATTCTAAAGTACCCAACGTTTTGAAATTTTTGTCAATTCAGTAACCAAGTTTTTAAAATTTTCAATTAAATGATTAACCTTTTATACTTTAACAACTCAGTTTAAAACATCAATTATGTTAGTATTTTGTTGATTTGACTAACATAATTTTTTTGTCTATGATATGTAGGTATCCATGTGGAAAATTAATGGCCAACTAAGCATACCTATAGCCTATATCCATACCCATCATCTTCACACCCAGTTCGAAATCTCGCAATAAAGCGTCGTCTGGGGAGGTTTGATAGTACATAACTTTACCCATTAACTCAAATGCCTATAACTATTACTCAATTTATTTCAAAATAATCATTATTCTTCTTTCACTTCAGATCTCGTTTTGTTTATTGTCGAGTATTTACCTACAAATTAAAGCAACTAAAATAAGCTCCACAAATAGAAGAACAAACAAAAAAGAAGAAAGCATCACAAAAGCATAAGAATCACTAAAAACTATAGTTTGGAGAGGATAAGTAAAGTTAAGTGATAACCTCGCCATTTTGGCTTGTATCACTCAGCTTTAAGTAAACCAAGAAATATGATCTAGTTATTTGTATATTAGGAATAAGTCTAATTATTTGTATATTAGGAATGAGAATGCATTAAATAGAGGGATATTACAAAAAACATAATCGAGAACTCAATTATATGTCCACTCCTAGATTTGACATGTAAGTAAATACTTAATAACAAACAAAGCACGATCTAAAGAAAAAGAAGAGGAATGATTATTTTGAAATAACTTGGGTTATTAGTATGAGTGTTTATGTTATTGGGTATGAGAATGAGTTATTGGTATGCCTAATTAGATATTAAATTTTCACGTAGATGCCTAATGCCAGGCCCCTATCCTACAATAACTAGGCGACCTGGTCGGCACTCCATGGTGACTCTCTAGTCGATATTTGAGTCAGCTAGAAAGTTCCCATAAAGCTAAGCCTATTGTCCTAGTTAAGGAAAAGCTTTAATTAACAATAAGACACGTTAACATTGGAGTTTTCTTTTTTAGTTTATTAAAAATTTCGGCAGTATAACGACTATATTTTAACATCCCAAAAATTTCAAAGTCCCTGTAAAAGTTTAAAACACTTATATTATCACATCAATTTCTCAACTCTAAATTGCAGACTTCAAATCCACTTACATGCAGTCTCAAATAGTTACATCAATAAACTTTGAAAAGCTAAAACAACGTCATGCATTCCATTTTAAAAAAACTTGTATACACATCCATTCTTTATAAAACATGTTCAAAGATATGCCACAGTTCTAAAAAATATGTACAAGGAAAAATAAAAATGTCTACATAATAGCACTTGACGAAGTTGACTAATTGTGAGGTGGAGTCCTTGCTACTTAAGCCCCTGAATGTGCACCTGGGTGATTTTATTTAAAAACAAAAAGTAAAGGGTGAGCTAAACGAGCTCAGTGAGTGTTGTTGGTTTCTAATAAAAACATTTATACAAATATTAACCTTCATAAAAGAAAACAATTTCTTTTCTTTTCAAATAATAACCAATGTTCTTACAAAACACATTCTTTTCTTTTCATAAGATTAATGCATATGTAAAACAAAACATATATATTTTTCTGAGATCAAGTTCTACTTTTCTTGTAAAGTATACAACGATGGTAATCAATACTTTCATGAACTTTCTTTTTAAAACATAGCCTATCACTAATATTATTTGCCATATGATACCCTTAGGTGTAAGTCCACGGAGTTGGTTCTACATTGCTTACCCGTGACTGATTAACATCTATATACCGATTATTATGAAGCTAGTTCTACATCGCTTACTCATAATGATGCTAGCACTACATATAAATCAGTAGTTATGGAGCTAGTTCTGCATTGCTTACTCGTAATATTGCTAGCATAATATATACTCCACATATGCAGAGGGCGACTCACAGGACATAATGAAAGACACAACACCACCCATATTAGTGACAGATGCCCTTCAAACACTGCCATGCACGTTAGGATGTACTTTGATCGATATAATCATATGTATAAAGACTTAATGACATACCATTAGCTGAATCACAATTAATACATAAACGCGCCTCATTTAAATACCAATTCAAAACATATTAAAAATCCATTTCTATGCCAATTTAAAGCATATGCAAATTTCAATTTAATGTTAATTCAAAGCATATGTACATCTCATTAGTTTCCAAGTGTATCCAAAACTCAATTCAATGCTAAATCAAAGCATATGTAAACGTCATAAAGATTAACTTTTAAATTCAAGTAGTAGCACTAATGGAATTATTCATAAACATACTTTTCATAGTACGGTAAAAACTATCTTTACCAAATCAATTTAAAGGTACACTCTCTATTTGTCATTTATCGTAAACCAGGCTCACGTGTTCGATGTTTTTCCCATATTAGTCCTGAGTCTACGATGACGAGAAAACTTTGTTATCTTACTTAGCTATGAGGGAGATCCCTAAAAGGGTTCCTAAAACCTACTAAGTACATCAATAACTTACTACTTTGTTTTACAAATTTTATGACAAAAGGCTTAACCAAAATCTTAGCATTTTATAAGATTAAAATCCTGTTTTCTTTTCATTCAACAATTGAACTATGTACAACATATATGCTGCCATTGAATAGCCATTAAGCCATATATATAGCATCTACATGCTACCAATTAATATTCATTGAATAACATGCATAAGATATGGATATACATGTTGTTTTCCCCTCCATTTACTATGTTGTTTCTCTTTTCATTTAACCATGCCTCCACTTGTTCCTTAATTTTCACATATCAGACATTCAAATTAGGTTCTGAAGTCTTCTAAACATTTGTTCCCCTATGTCTCTAGTTTCCATATCATCAAAATCATGCCATTTCACCTCATAAATTGTGAAACACGTACCAAATATCACAAGCTACTTCAACATATGGACAGTATCAGGTTAGCATAATCAATCTCAATTTTCAATATCATTAAGCTAGAATTAGGTCTAAGTCTCTTCTGGATACTTTTAGCACTATGTTTTAGGTTTCATTTATAGTTAGAATCACCCAATTTGGAGTTCTATATACTAAGTTATGGCCAAAACACTAGGACTATTCAAGGAAACTGAGAATCCTAATACAGAATTTCCCTAAACATAGTTAGGAAAACTTACCACTTTCTTCAAATCATGCTCAAACATTCACACAATTCATAAGGAAATTCATGTTTCCAACTTAAGTATTCACGTGACCAGCTAAAGAGAATGGACAAGAGTAGTTTAACATACCTAAAATCAGATGGTAGTGTGTTGTCTATTCTTTTTTTGCACACAGCTAGTGTTGATGAAGATGTCCATGGTTTCTAGCTTAGACACCCTGTTGAATTTATTTCCTAAAAGCAGTAACTTGGAAGACCTATATGTGAAGGGGAGTAGCTGCAATTATTCTTGAACAATTCTGGTCCAAAGGAGAGCTAAAACTTCGTGGAGTGAAGGTGGAGCAGCTCCTCCATCATCTTTGAACATGCTACACGTTGATGAGGGTTGTCCACACGTTGCAATGTTTACTTCCAACAACTGTCCACTATTTAAATTCTCTCCATCTTTGTTTAATTAAACCAGTAACTTGTTGTATCATCCATAGCAACACTTATCTTCCATCTATAATAAGTTTTTTTTTCATTTTTATCTCACCAAAATGACATATGTCCACATCATATATTGGCCTCACTAGTAACAAATTTTATGCCCCTCACATCTACTTCATAAATGTAACAACACAAGGTTTTCATGCGTTTGTGTTCTAAAATAATAAGAACTTCTTCATGTATGTGACAGCTGCCACTTAAGGTTCATTCACATGTATATGTATTATTTCTTGTCCAAACTAATTCAATGACTTAAAAAAAATCTATCCAATTTCGATAGAAATTTCATGTCCACTTAATAACATGTTACACCTAAATATATCAACATATAAGTTGGATCGATTTACTTTAAGTATCCATAACTATGACTAATTCTTATATCCTTATGTTTTCAGCTCAAGAATGTTTAATTTACTCCACAATAATTTAAAACAAGGTCAATCTTGATCTATCATAAATTCATCCGATTAAATTTATTTTTGATTTATTTTTATACCAGTCAACTTTAATATTTTTCGACTATCATTTGACTTTAATACTTGTCATTTTAGGTTGGGTTCTTAATTCACCTTTTAGTAAAAATAAAATTTACATTAGCCCGAAAACATCATTCATATGACATAAAATTTTATAAACACGTGAAAAGAAAAGTTTGAGATTTTATACCAAATATCACGGTCAAAAAATATTTTATCAGTCAAATTATTAAAAATATTATCTTAACTAATATTTTGAACCTAGCTGTTAAGAACATAGAGAGTTGATCATTTAGTAAAACGTTTTAAAATTTTGGGTACTAAAATGAAAAAAAAAATCCTAAAATGTTGGACTATTTAGAAATTGTAATCCATACTTTTAAGCTACAACATAAAATATGTGAAAAAAAAAAGATATCATGAAATGAGGGATGCCAAGATTTGAAAAATTACGGACAAAATAAAAATACCAGAACCTTTAAATTGGAAACACTAGAGAAATTGCTAGAAGTTGAAGAAAAGTGACTAGTGAAAGAAAATGAAAAGAAAGGAACTGGCAAGCTTGGACGGATGCGAGTTCAATATGAAATTAAAGGATTTCAATGTAAAGGTCACCTAATTCCCTGGCTGCTCACAACAACCGCTCCACATGGCCTCTGTTTTTCTCTTTCAAAACTCGTTGCTGTAGTAGAACATGCTTTCCCTTAAGGTCGGCTTCGGACCCAAACCTAACCCAGCTTCGTCTCTTAACCTCAGCTTCGGATCCGAACCTCGTTCTTGATCCTCTGTTCGTTGAAAATTTCCCTCAGCATTTCCATTCCGATAGTTTTTATCCTCAAGCTGGCCTCTCTATGTCTACCCGATTCAAACACGAATTCGATCTTTGAATTTCACAATCTCAGCGAATCGTGTTTAGAACGCAAATTGGAGGCGTCTAAGCTTCGAGTCTCCAAACTTTGTTTCTCTCAGTTTCCTATTTGCTTGAAACCCTAAAATTGCATTTAGGGTGGGAATCTTCTTCATTGTTCTGGTGCCTCAGAGGTTGGCAGCTTTCTTTCAGTTTGTTTTTTGTTTTTGGATTGTGTTTGGGATTTAAAGAAGTCATATTGAAAGTGATTATGCGGCGTTATGTTCTCGATCTCTTGCCCAATTTGCTATGTTTTCGATCTCATGCCTATTTCGCATGTTATGCTATGTCTGGTTGCTCGTAAAGGAGAAGGCAAAAGCAGAGATTGTGTTTCTGTGGTTTTAGATATGTAGAAGGTCTATCACTTTCTCCTTTTTATCTTATATGTTTGTGTTGAGCAGGATGATATGTCAAATTCATCATATTTTGTATTAGTTATAGCTTTCTACCTCATGAAACTAAACTGCATATACATTATGTGTAGGCCAGCTAACTTGAGGGATAAATATTTAGTACCTTGTTTTGTAGAGTGTTGGCCCAATAATTGATGGTGCAATTGCTAGTCTACTTGTTTCATAACTAGGTCTCTCATAATTTCATTCTATGATAGTAGGCTATACTTGGATGTTGAAGGTGGTGGTCAATCTTTCAAATTATGAATTGGAAGTTAGGGGCTGAAAGGAGATCTATATAGGTTTCCATGAAAGTATAATTATTGTCTGGGGGCTCTAGTTCTTGCACCTACCTTTCTGGCCTTAGCTGCTCAAACAGACATGGTAAATTTATTTGTTTGGAATTGAAAGACCTTGCCATGTTTGTTAAAAGGGAAGAGGAGAACATGCAATTCTTTTGATCTGAACCATTTTCTCAGTTTGACATAACTTAGTTGGCTATATCACCCTGGCCCACATAGTTGAGAGCATTTCAGTCTCTTGCGTGGATAAAGATGTGGTACGAGCCAGGAAAAGAGAACATAAGATGAGAAGGGGATGTGTAAAGAAAGGAAGAAGAAAAGAAACAGAAGAGAAATGTATGTCTGGGAGAGTGAGCGAGAGAGAAAATATAAGCAAAGTAGGATTTCATATATGAAAAGCGTCTAATAATAACAATAAAGGCCTATTTAGTCGGAGTTAAACCTAACAACATATATATAATTGCAAAAGATCCCAATAAAACTTTAAATAACAGAAATAGTCACAAGCTGAAATTGATGTTACAAAAACGACCCAGATAACTTTTTATCCCTAACTAATATGAAATTAAATTCTAGTTTTTAAACATAGGAATCATTGTGATAAATATGTTTGAAGTCGTCATTGGGATGATCCTGTGTAATTTGATGGTGGTTATCAACCTTAATTTTGAGTTCTGTGGACCTGTCCAATTTTCATCGGTAGATGAAATGTTATGATTATGATAAACATCACCAGAGTAACTCTCTATTGAACTTGTTTGTGCCAAGTTTGCTCTGTTTCCACATAATTCTTTTATGTACATCTTTTTCTGAGAACTTAAGCATCAGGGTTTGAAAGTAACATTGGCTGAGATCTTGTGATGCTTTATTAGCTTAGTGGTTGGACCTCTGTTACATTGTTTAGTTAGTTTGCTAGTAAGTTAGTTTAAAGGATAGTTGTAGTTTTCATTTGGGGAATATTGGAATTTTTTCCTATTTTGTGGAGCAATCGAATAAGCGATTGTTTTATTTCTTTTTCAATAAGTTGGGGGTGTGTAGGCTTCTGTGCTATTTTGAATATTGGCAGTTGATTCTGTGCAAGGGAAATCGCATGAAAATGAAATAATCAGTTCCATGTTTAGTGGCCAAAAGAAGATGCAATATGATTCAATGGCTCTAGTGATATTTGGGTGAACAGAAAATATTATCATAATGGAAATGGCTAGCAATACCAGACGGTAGTTTGGATTTCGCATTTCTACTGCTGTCTCTCTGTCTAGCTGTTAGTGCTGCTTAATTGTCATATACTGGTGGTTAGATTGCTATTCATTCTATAGTTCCATTCTGCATTTTGGATGATTGTCAGAATGTGACATATTGTTTCTATTAGTCGTGCCTGTTCTTGTTGCTTTTAGGTGAGTTGTTATTTCCTGAACCAGTTCTTATTAGGCTACTGTTTGAATCTACAAAATGCATATGTTCCATTGACTGTGTGAGGGAAATCTATTGTGTCAGTCTTTACCGATTGCAATTGGGGAGTTTCTGTTTGATCTACATTATGTTCACTTTATGATGCTTGAGTTTGACCTCAAATCAAACACTATTCATTTTAAAAAATACTTAATAGTTGGTATTCCTTGTCAGTGCAAATTTTAAATGTCCACATTGTAAGTGATTGAAGTCAATTTGGGTGTTGACAGGCCTAGTTGTTGAGTTTGTGTTTTTCTCTTCCCTGTAGGAGTTGTGAGCAAATCCTTCAAGACCCTTAGATTTGGGGATATTAAGAGAAAGGAGGGTTTCATTAGGTAGTCCATGGTCTGCTGGGATTTTTATCTGTTAAAAAAAGAAAAGCAAAACTTTTTACAACTCATCAACAGAGAATTTTAGTGGGCATTCAATGTGTATATGTGAATCAACTCTGTGGTAGTTTATGGGTGCATTAACTTTATGTGATATGCTGTCATGTTTTTTTTTCTATGACAACTCTTATATAATATTTTCTTTGGCTTCTGATTAAATATTTTTCTGTTCGTAAATGTGATATCACTACCTTCTGTTGATGTTTTAAATTATTTTATGCAGTGTGGGATTTTGAGTAGGGCCAGTAGGGGTGTATCTTAAATGAAAGAGAACAGGTTTGGAGATTATTCTTATTAAAAAGAATTTCATGCAGTTTCATTTTCATTAATTAAATTGTTCTAAAGGTTAATTTGGATTATTTGTTTTCCTTTTAGGTGTTGAATTCCTAGTTACAAAATTTAGGCCACTGAAAAGTTTGTGGGAGTGGGTAATCTATGCCTGGCAACGAAGTTGGCGATAGGATTCATAATTTCTTTGGCCAGGAGGATTTGTCTCAGGGCCAGCATCACCCACAGGTTGTTGACGCTAGCTGGCCTGGGCTAAGTAACAATCTGTGGCTTGGAAATCAGAGACAGTTTGGCGCAAACATAAAGAATCACAATACGCAACCTTCAGGTATAAGTTGGCAAATCTTTAGAAGTTGGTGTCCTCTTTGATATTATCAAAAGGAACTCTATCCTTGCTTCTTTCTTTTGTTTAAATTATGAGAATAAGGATGCTTAATTTAAGGTTTACACATGAGATATCATAAGATCTCTGTTATTAAGTGCATTCTTTTGTTTCAAAATTAGCTGATCATGAAAGAGGACATCGTGGGCAGTCATCAATCATGCAGCATGGTATTAACTTTTCACAAGCTATCCTGAGGCCTGAGTTTGGCAGAAGTCAATCTCAAAACCATCCGACAACTCTGAATGGATATATGCATGGGCATCAGGTTTTTGCAACTAGGCAGAATGAAACAAATTTTCTGGGAATGGATACAGAAGCTGGTCGGCACAATCTAACTTCAAGAGGAATTTCAGTCCTCGACTCACAGCTAGGGAATGGTTCTAAGGTTCTTCAAAAAAATTCAGTAATGATGGATTCCCATGAATCTCCAGTCAATTTCGACTTTTTTGGAGGGCCACAGCAAATGAATAACCGCCATCCTGATATGCTGCAATCTTTGTCGAGGCAACAGTCAGGCATTAATGACATGCAGCTGTTACAGCAACAATATTTAATTAAGCAAATGCAAGAAATTCAGAGGCGGCAGCAGCAACTCCAAAAGCAACAAATGCAGCAACAAGAAGCAAGGCAACTTAATTCTCTAAATCAGGTTTCTTCTTTTGCACAACAGGCAGCTAGCAATCATTCACAGTATTTGATCAATGGCATTCCGGTTCAAGCTGCATCTAATTTTTCATGGCAGCCTGATCTTGTTGCAACTAGTCCAAACTGGCATCAGCATGGTGTGCCTTCAGTTTTACAGGCATCCTCAAGTGGACATTTATTTCCCTTGGAAGAGGGCCAGACACCACGAGTGATGGGTATGGTTTCTCAGCAGGTTGATCAGTCTCTTTATGGTGTCCCTGTCTCTGGAACAGGAATCACTCCAAGTCATTATTCTACCATGCAAGTGGAGAATACCACAATGCAGCAGATATCAGGCAGCAGTAATTCATCTCCAGCTAATCCTTATTCCAGGTTTCCCGAACAAGTTGACATGCAGGAAGGGAATTCGTTGTCCGGACAGGCATATCAGGTTAAAAACTTGATTAGGAATGCTGATGCTCAAGGTGTAAATAGTGGATTTAATTTTGAAAACTTGCAGCAACTGAGTCCACGGCAAAGCAATGGATTTATGCAGCAAGTTCGTGATAGGCATGATGTGGTTCATCCATTGGGAACATTACAGGAGGAAGCCATGATGCATGTTTGTCCTTTACAGAATGTGCCTACCTTGGATCCTACTGAAGAAAAGATTTTGTTTGGTTCAGATGACAATTTGTTGGATGCCTTTGGCAAGGGTGCTAATTTGGGTTCAGGAGGTAAGAACAACTTTGATGGTTCAGATTATTGTGGCACATTTCCTTCTCTGCAGAGTGGGAGTTGGAGTGCTCTCATGCAATCTGCTGTAGCAGAGACTTCACACGGTGATGTAGGGCTACAAGAGGAGTGGAGTGGTCTGACTTTCCAAAATAACCAACCTCCAGCTCAGAATCAGCCAACTGCTAGCGACAATAGCAAACAGCAGCCTTTGCCATGGACCAGCAATGGTTTGCAGATTGTCTCTATGCAAAATTCTAGGCTGTTATCTCCATCCGATGATTCAATTAACAGAGTTCTACAATCAGGGATCAAAACTTCACCTGAACAGAGTGAGAGGTTGCAGTTTAGCTCTTCTAAGAGATTTAGTGCGCAGGTTCCTGGGGAAGGAACCAAATGGTTAGAACATAGCCTTGTACAGAAGGCAGTTGATGGAGGCAATAATATATATGAAAAAGTTTCTCCTTCGTCAGGTATCGATACACGTTCATGGACAAATCACAGCATACCGCCGTATACTATTGGTAGCCATCAAAGTGGCAGACCAAATAGCTGGAACTTTGTTGATTCAATGTCACTCAGTTCAGGTGTTGCTTTAAAAAATGCCCACATTGAAAGCTCATTACACATTTCTCAGGGGACTGACCAGAAGAGTCCTGTATTTGGGGTAAGCGCTCTTGGTGGAGGCACACAGGTCAATATAGAAAATTCTAACCACAACCCGGTTGCTGCAGTGTCAAATTCAGACACTGTGAGGCCCAACCAGGAAAGCATCCAAAAGATTTCAAACAGAAGTAGTATTGATGGCTGGAAGCATTTTGATTCTTCGGTGAATGCTACAACAAATGAGATCCCAACAAAATTTCAATCTCATATTGATAAGACACATCCACCTCATCATTCTTCTGGAAATAATTTGGATAATGGGACAGTTGAAGCTCATGAGATACAGAATGTGAATATAAGGGAAAATGAAGATAATAGCTCTAAAAAAATCTCCCACCAGGCTTCAACTGCTGGTGCCAGAGAAAGTTCTTGGTTGAGTGTCAGTGATTCAGGTACTTCACCAAGGGGTAAACAGAAGTCATCAACTCATGTTGCTCGGAAGTCTTCTGGGATTCGTAAATTTCAGTATCATCCCATGGGTGATGTGGAGGTTGATATTGACCCTTCTCAAGAAGCAAGAAGTATTATGCATTCACAGGCGGTGCCTCAGGGATTCACTGGGCAATCATCCCTTCCTAGTCATATGGCTAGAAATTCAATGGTACTGTAGACGCTGAATGTTGCCTTGCTTCATGAGCTTATACCATGTCCGTTATGTTTTTTGTTTTAATCATACTGCAGGTTTGAGAAGATTTTGATGGTTTCGTGTTGAATATAATTGCAGGCACATTCAACTAGTTTTCATGGAGAAAATGCAGCAAATAAGACTGCAACATCAAGGTAGTTGGATGTTTTGTATTAAACTGTTGCTTCTTGAATTAGCTCTCTTATATTGGTCATGAATGTGCTTTTATTGCTTTCTATTTTGTGTTTCAATCTTGTAAACAGATTTATAAACAAAAAGATCCATTGTTTTTCTCTTGCACATGCTCTTCTTAATTTACTTAGTGGAAATTTAATGGTCTGTATACTGCAGTCAAAACATGCTTGAGCTACTTCAAAAAGTGGATCAAGTGAGGGAGCTTGGAAATGTGATTGGCCCCAGCTCTTCCAATCACACTCAATCTTCTGAGATGCCTGAAGCTGACACGTCTGATGGATCACTCCAGAAAAATCAATCTTTTACTTCTCAAGGATTTGGTTTACAATTGGCTCCACCATCTCAGCGCCCTTCCCATCCAGAGCGTATACGTTCTTCCGGGAGTCCATCAGGGATGAAACATAATCTAACTAATAGCATGAGTTCAAGAGTAGGAGAGAAGAGTTGTGCCTGGTTGGCTTCTGCATCCTCTGTCCAGTCCTTACCTCTTTCAAGTGAAACATCTCAAGAAGTAAGGACTAATATGTTTACTGCAACTGGAAAAAATAGTAAGCATCTCCAAGAAGAGATATCTGCTGCTTTTTCTCCTGGCTTTTCTTACCCAAGTAGACACAATGAAAGTCTGCAAATGAATGGTACAACTGATCGCCCAACATACACTCAGTCCGTCGATTTACCTACTAATAAGTTTGTGAAACAGATTGATAAGTCCTTTGAGGGAGATCCAGCATGTGAACCAGCATTGGAATCATTAGGACCATCCAGAAGTACAGCACATACTGACATTGCTGAGGTCCCGTATCTAGGGCCGCATAACCAAAAGCATGCAAGTGGTTCTGCCCAGCAATTTCCATTGTTGGAAGCTGCCGCAACTATGCAGCTGTACGAGATTTCTGGTATGTCACAGGACAGTGCTCCTAGAAAAATGTCTCCTACAATTTTGACCAGTGTTTCATCACAGCAGTGTTCATTTGGTAGTCAGCCTTTCAGGGTGTGGTCCAATATGTTGAAGTCCAATGTTGATCCAAATGAAAGTTTGGAAACGACTCTCTCTTTTTCAGAGAAGCTGGAAGATCAAAATGCACAAAGAGGAGGGAATGGTCCACCTGAATCTGTTGGGTTTCCAAATTCACATGGTTTTGTTGGGAAGGAGCAACAATCAGAAGGAAAATCAAGACAGCAAGTTCCAACTGGGAATGACTCTGTGCAGAAAACAGTGACTGCTTCACATGGAAAAGAAGCTGTTATAGATTATCTTGATGGCATCTCTCTTTCAAAACCTGTCAGTACTCAAAAAGAAATTGAAGCTTTTGGCCAATCTCTAATTCCCAGTAATACTTTGCATCTTAATTACTCACTCATTCACCAACGTCAGAGCATGAAAGACTCAGAAGTTGATTCTAGTAGTAGGAGTTTGAAGAGGTTTAAAGGTCTTGATGGTGCTGTGGTTGCACAGGCAGTGGCTACCCAAGGAGGACACACAATTCATAGAAACCATAATATGGTCAAGGATTCATCATCAAACCATACTTCCGATGCATCTGGAGATCCTAAGATGCTAAGCTTTTCACCAAAACCAACAGATAATCGAGATAAAAGTGAATCCTCTCAAGATGTCCCTGCAATTGGACAGAATGGTACTCATAATTTTGTTAATAGTAATGTTGTAGCTTCTTTTAGAGGTGAGAATTCTTCTGTCAGTCCCCAGATGGCTCCATCCTGGTTTAATCAGTATGGAACCTTTAAAAATGGGCAGATGTTGCCTGTGTATGATACACTGGAAAATGCCACCACGG
This sequence comes from Erythroxylum carthagenense, assembly GCA_026413575.1. NCBI lineage: Eukaryota > Viridiplantae > Streptophyta > Magnoliopsida > Malpighiales > Erythroxylaceae > Erythroxylum > Erythroxylum carthagenense. Next base: position 64,124,925 of record JANZLD010000006.1, read on the forward strand.
AGATTGCAGAACTGCCTTTCACTGTTAGTAAGCCTTCCAATAACTTGGTTGTTCATAGTTCTTTGGAGCAAGGGGATACTGCTGTTGATGAGCATGGAGTCCTTAAAAAGTGCTTAAGACCTGAATCACTGGCATCTGAGAATTTTGCATCACCTCAGATATTGCAGACCAATTCTGCTGATACCGATATGTTGGTTACAAGTCCAAAGAAGCGTAAAAGTTCTACTTCTGAACTTGTTCCTTGGTACAAAGAAGTGATAGAGGGCCCCCAAAAGCTTCAGAATGTCAGGTGATTGGCATATGCATCTCAGAATTCTATAATGCAAAGCTTCTTGTTATGTTGCCAAGTAAATTCTGCGATAATTGCAGTGTTGGGTCATATTTTCCTTTTCTTACATGTTGATGTTTTATTTGTTATTGCAGTGCAGCAGAAAAGGATTGGGCCCTGGCAGTAAACCGCTTGACTGAGAAGGTAATAGTCCTTGATAAGTCTCATCAATTTTACTCAGCTATTATTATGCTTGCTTTTCTTAAAAGATGTTAGGAAAGAAAGGGAATTATGAAGATTGGAATGATCATTATTTGCTCTCCTCCCTCATTTTCACCATCCAAATAAATATGGACTTTTAGTTAGTGTGGGAGCTCCAATAAGTTCAATTCTAATGGCAGGTGGAAGATGAAACTGAAATGTTCAATGATGCGTCTCCAGTCCTTAGATCAAGAAGAAGGCTTATACTGACAACACAACTAATGCAGCTGCTGTTTCCCCCGCCACTGATATCAATTCTCTCTGCGGATGCTGTTTCTCAGTATGACGGTGTTGCAAATGTTGTCGCCAGATCCACACTAGGACATGCTTGCAGCGCTCTCTGCACTAGTATTGATACTCTTTTGCCACTGCAAAGTGGAAATCTGTAAGCGTTGCCACTAAATTGGTCAATATTCTTTTGTTTATTGAAAAAAGTCCCATCTATCTTTATGTATCCTTTTTATTTTCATAATTTTCTATTCCCCCTTTCTTCCTATTATCAGCCTCAGGGAGAAGGTTAAAACATTGGACAGAATCCATGATGAGTACTTTTTAAAGATTATGGAAGACTTCGTAAGCAGAGCTAAGAGAATAGAAAATTTTGTGTTGAGGTAAGTCTTTGCGTATCGAATTCCAGAATTCAATTGTTGCTACATCTTTGATTCTTTCCTATTTGGCCTTTTCATCCTTTTCCGTCTTTTATGGGTAGCTTTTGGAATTTTTGGGCTTGTGCTTGCCCCATATCAAACCATTACTGAACTGTACAGAAAATTAAAATTAAAATCAGAAAAAAAAAAACAAAAAGCTTGTGAAAGTTACCACGGTTGTGAATTGTGATAAATCCAAATTTATGTGCTCTATATTGTGGCCCTGTTTTCATATGCCTTTTTCTGTTTGCTACTGATGATGCAGATTGGACAAGAGTTTATCATATTCAGATTTGAGACTTGAATGTCAGGAGCTAGGGAAAATTTCTGTTATTAATCGGTTTGCCAAGTTCCATGGCCGGAACCAAGCTGACATGTCTGAGATGTCATCTTCTGATGCTCCTGCACTTGTGCAGAAATTCTGCCCTCAGAGATATGTTACTGCTCTTCCTATGCCTAAGAATCTCCCTGACAGGGTACAATGTCTTTCACTTTGATAATTAATTAATTGATTTTATTTACCAATTACCTCCACATTTCTTATTCTTTCATTTTCTTCTAATTTACTGAAAATTGTCACCATAACCCCGTGAGTGGGAATGTAGAGTGTTGGATACTAGATTTTCTCCATGAAAGTGATGGAGGCTGTTAGTTCTTTTCAATCTGGTCCACTTTTTCATTCTTAAAAGAATGATAACTATGCAAAATTGAATGTCTAAAGAGAAATTACAGTTTCACGCCATGCTATTTTCTTTCTCTATTACAAATCAAGAAACAAGTGTACAACGAGGCTTGATGCTTGAAAATAGCTAAAAATTGTGTATTGATATTCTCACGGCATTTTTGTATTCTCAAAATAATGGTTGCTCCGTTTGGTTCATCTTTTTTTTCCATCTCCCATTCTCTGTGTTTGTTATTTTTATGTACTGACCACCCAATTCACCCAGTAAGTGTCATGCCAGGCATTATGTTTTCACGGTCATCAGTACTGATTTGCTAACAACTTGCGTTCTTGAGACTGACAATAGAGCTTCCACAAGTTTTTATGAATATCAGTCTTAGAGACATCTAAATACCTTGATGTCCCACAAAAGGTTTTGTGTTTTCATTTCTATTAGTGCCTAGTCCTTTCTCATTTCTTCTAATTTTATATGGATCAATAGTTCAGTCTAGCCTTTTTTTTTGTTCCTTTTTAAGCTCAAATTTTGCGAGTATGGGTGTAGATTTACAAGGTCTTAGGGTTTACTTTTGCGTCCTGGTTTCAGAAAGCTGCTTCAATAATAATGACGAGAAATTTAGTACTAAATTCTGAAATTCAGGGACTTTAGATTTTGTGGAAGCAAAATATTTGGCATTGTAGATTATGTTCTAGTCCACTCATTTCTTACTTTTGAATTTGTTTGCATGTGGTCCACAAATCTCTCTAAATTACTTGACCTTTCAATCGTGCTGGAGGTTTGGTACTGGAATTTCATTTAAGCAAATCCTAATTGTTGTTGAGTAGCAATTTCTTATGATCCTTTAATTTGATTCACCCATGACATAGTACAGTTCGAAGCTAGGACAGTTGCTTCTATGTGGTTGTGAACAGCATTGATGAACATTTCTATGCATTTGATGCCTGAAGAGTAATTGTCGATTGAACCCTTATCTATCATCTTTTTGCGTTTCCTTTCCGTGGGAGAGCAAGTCTTGTGTAAATGCTAAACTTCCATATCTGCGAATTTGATACTTTTTATTTGACAAGATTATCGCCGTATTTTTAAAGCCAACATGTCTGACCCAAGAACCATTCAAGGTTTTATTCCTGCGTTGTGAACAGTACAGTTCCTGTTGTGAGTAAAGATTATATTGTATTTTATGAAGAATACAGTGATAGTTCCTCTGGTTTCATTCTTCTGTTTATGAGGCTTTACACAAAGTTACGAATCTCGATTTTAGTTCTAATATGACTGATTAATGATAGATATTATTTTAGATAATTTTTTAAAATTATAAAATGGTTTTTAATTTTGATAAGATTATAAATAATTCTGTTTTATTTTAAAATTATAAAATAAACTAAACGTCTTGCAATGGACTAGCTGTAATGCTTCCTCTCTCTATAAATAGAATATTGATGGAATGTTTGAATACAACCTTTTGAATATGCTTAAACAAATGACAATGGCGGCCAATGCTTATAGAACTGAATTAGGGGCTTCTAACCATGCAATAGTTGAGTTTTTATTAGTTACGAGCAAAAGTTCTCAAAGATTAGATATTATTAAAGTTAATAGAACGAATGAAGGTGAGATTGAATGGTTGTGGGATATTACCTAATTGAATCTAAAAGTTCAGATATTCCTGGAAGCCATTATAGAATGAATAAAGGTGCGACAATTTTAAAAAATAATTATATTTTATAAATTTAAAATAATTTAAAATTATAGTTCTTTTTAAAAAAAAAATATTTTAACTCATTATTAAATCAGTATTTATTGTACCATCTAGTCTTGATAGGTAGTTACTGAAAAGACTGGTACGAGATTTGAAAATCATATTTTGATTTTGTATCGAACGCATGACATTGATTTTACATGCCTATCTGAATACTGATTTATCTTAATTATTTATATTGTTTTGACTTTATCAAAACAATATAAATAATAAATAATCAAAATAAACATAAGTAAATAAATAAATAGACAAGAAAGAAATAAATGAGTAAAAAATAATAAATAAATAAATAAAATAATTAAAATAACAAGATTTTTTTTTTGAGAGTTAAGTCTTTCGTAATCTCTAATAGGATTACATTATTTTTGATCATCTTCTTCCAATTTTTTTATCTTCCTTTTTATGATTCTTAATTACAATCTCTTTGCATCTTCTTACTATAACGTAATAATATCTCTTCTTAACACGTTGAAATCATCTAAATTTTGTATCACTTAATTTACTGTCAATGTTTTCTCTATCTTATAAGATTGCACATTCAATAAAGTATTCTCATATTTGCCGAAACCAACTTATGATTATGTATATGTTTGATAAGTTAACACTAACTCATAGAGCATAATTGGCCTAATTGTTAGAAGGTAAAATTTACTTTTTAATTTGAGTAGTATTTTTTTTGTCATGTAAAATTTATGAGACACTTCTTCATTTTAGTCACCCTTATTTGATATGATGAATTACATTATCATCTATCTTGCTAATGTTTTAAATAATAGATTCAAGATATTTAAAATAATATTTATGTGGTATAACTTTTGTCCCAATTTTAATCTTTTCATATGCAACCCTGCAAAAAGAAAATTTACTCTCTAGATACTCAATATTAATCATGTTCAATTTAAAGGACTTTTACTTAAGATTAATAGTATACAAAAAATTATGCTCATGATTCAGAGTGAACAAGTGAGCCCTGTGGAAGGATTTCTTGTTTTCCTTTAGCATTACATAATGCATGTAGATAATACTCTATATTTTTGGTTAGCTTTTTTTTTTTTTTTGCTAAATTAATATGTGTTAGAATATATTTTATATATTCTTTATTTGGTTTTGGCATTTTTAAATTGGACATATAAGGGGTGAATTTTGTGTTTTATTAGAAGTCCAAATAGCTTATGGGATATAATATTTGTGTGGACTTGTTTTATTAAAAGTCCAATTAGATAATGGGCTGCATGGATTTCTATTTGATTTGAAAAAGGAGTCAAGATATATATATGATAAGGATGAAAACCTAACATGAATCTGCAGCTTTTTTTGTTGAGTGAGTAGGGTCAAGTGTACATGAAGTTTGTTGGCTGCGCATACAAGTCTTCAGCT
>JANZLD010000006.1:64168648-64181424 GCA_026413575.1 Erythroxylum carthagenense
ATGGAGGTAGTTTCCAAAATTATTAGAAGGAACATGAGTAGGGATAGTGATTTTAAATACCATAGGAAATATGCTATTCTAGAAATCTCTCACCTAACCTGTTATGATGATATCCATTTTTTCATTAGTGCAATCAAACCATCAATTCGGTGCTTGACGAGTTCCTTGGAGGAATTCAGTAAACTTTTAGGCTTGTGCATCAATAAGGAGAAGAGCTCTTTTATTGTCTTTGAGCATAGTGAATGCATGATAAAGGAAATAGAAAGAATAACTTGGATGGCTTCTATTCCTCTTACATTTAAATACATTGGAGTCCTAATGTCATCTAGGAAGCTCTTTTATTAGGACTATTGGGGTAAATTTGAAAAGTAAGATTCTTGATCAACTTTAATGGCTCAAAAAGATTTGCAAATGTACTTCATAACTATTTTCCTACCTATGCCTCTAATCATTCTATAAAAGATAAAGACATTTGGTTGAGGCATTTTCGAGGGTATTCATAAAAAGTCTTATAGGGAGATAATGAGACTTATTGCTCCTAAGGTTCCTTTGCCAAACTTAGTATGGAACAAGCTTATACTTCTAAAAATTGTCCTTTGTACTGTGGCTATTTGTGAAAGAAAGACTCTCAACATATGGCAAGATTAGAGTTTCTAATATGCCCCTTGTGAACTCAAGTTGTGAGATCAATTAAAGTATACCTGCATTAGATAAGAATCCGTTCTATCACACACTGATCTTATTTTTGAAAGATTCCAAAACTAGAATGCAATTTACAAACTTTGGTTTTTATAATAGAGACAGGCACACCTAAATATTTGAATGGAGGATTATGAATAATCAAACTTGAGATAAAGCTTAAAGCATGTAGATTCCTTACATCGGAGGATAAGAACATTAACCTTTTTTTGGATATTAACCACCAATTCTGATAATTTAGAAAATTCTCATAGAGCATTTATTAACACTCTAAGAGAATAAGAGTTAACTCCATAGAAAAGGATGAGATCATTAGTGAAAGCCAATTGATTAATTTGTAGCTCATTACATTTTTGGTGGACAAAAATTCCCATTGCTAGCTATCTAAAATTGAATCATTCTTGATAATACCTTAATGGCTAAGGTGAAAATGTAAAGGGAAAATAGATCTCCTTGCATAATACCTTTAACTTTATTAAAGGTATTAGAAGGGATCTCATTAATCAGAATGGATGAAGTCCTACTTAAGTATGTCAAAAGCCTTGAAGAAATCATTCTTAACTGTATAGCTCTTAACTACACATTATTAGTTGGTAAGTACATAAGGAAAAGCACTTGAAGCCTTTTCCATCTCTTCAAATTCTAAGTTTAATACACAAGTCTCTTGACTTATGTTTATTAGTACATTTTATGTCTTGTGCAGTAACTCATATGATAGCTTCATATTTCTATGTGTTCCTTTCTGCATTTGTTGTTTATGTTAACAGTTGTAGATTTTGGTTCTGTTTAGCTAAATTAATCATGCATAGTATTTTTTGAACATTTTAAAGGAAAATATCTAGGACAATTTAATCAAATCATTTGTTGTATATTAAACTAATACATGATTATTGTGACTTCATTTTAGCTAGAATCTACAAGATTTCACATTATCATATTTATGAGTGTATGATCAAACTGTAAAACTTAAAGAGATACTTGTCTTGATGCAAGTCACTGACCAATGGGTTAGTATAGGATATGATTCTTATTAACAACACTTGGCTTCTTAGGTTTTGGAGAGGAAAAAAGTAGGAAAAGGAAATGGTGAAGATTTATTGCATTGGTGCTGGTTATATTGGAGGTCCAACAATGGCAATTATTACTCCTTAATTAAAGTAGTTGTTTTGGACATTTGGATTCTGAGGATCACAACATGGAGCAGTGATCATCTTCTTATTTATGATTCAGACCTTAATAAGGTGGCGAAGCAAGCAATATAAAGGAAGGATCTTTTTTTCAGCATTGACATTGAAAAGCATGTTTATGTAAATGTTCCAATAAAATCTAGGACTTGACAAGTTGGAAGAGTGTAGCTAGGATGATTGCAAACATTTCCAAATCCAATTAAATAGTTGGTTGAGAAATCTAATGAAAATAGTATAGGCAATTGAAAAAAATCCTAACACAAAATAGTATAGATATTGATTATCAAATTGTATTAAACTTAAAGTTTCCTGTAGAGGATACTGCTATTCAATATAATCCACAAGTCACTGAGGGATCTGTCAATAGGCAAGTTCAACTGAATCGTCCTCGACCAATGACTATGAGCATAGTTTGGGATACTCATAAGAGGTATGACCAATACGCAAAATATAGCTTTAGTGTTTTAATGGATGTAACATACTTAATAGGAACTTGAGAAAGATTGGTTTTATATTTTACCCAATTTAGGCTTGGTAAATATGACTTAACTTGGATCTATCTAGTCGGAAGTCAATGAATTTGACTTGAGTTAGTTGGATTTTAAGTTAAGTTTGATCTTTTCTTTTTAATTCGGTTTTCAAACTTCACAACCTATTCTAATTTGAAGCTCGAACTCCTCATAACACAAAATGATGTTGTTTTGTTACATTTAATAAAACAACAATATTTTGTGTAAATGAAAACTCAAAAATATAAATTGCAACTCTAGTTTTGATTTATATTTTACATATTTTCAATTTAACTACTACCTCTTGTTTACATCTTCCCCATTAAATTCTTTTCTTAAAAATTGTAGTGTTGTGTTCACAAAGTCTTTTCCATTTTCTCCATCTATTTCTTGAATGTTATCTATTAAACTATCAAAATCAAATTGAATATTCATTCTTTCTAGTTATAGTACTAGTTCAAATTACAATTGCTTAAATGTTAAATATTAGAATTATATACGCTATTATTTCTTTAATCATATTTAGGGTAAAATTTGTTAGAACTCGAAGTGATTTGATATATTATCAATGTACCTCTTGACTTTTAAAATCTATTAATAACCCTTGATAGTTTTAATCCTATAACATATGTCTCCGGTTGTCAACTTATGTTACAAACTCTAACTACGAACTTTAAAATGATACAGTGTATTGTCACATATAGTGTGATATGTAGTGCCATATAACGAAAATAATGTCATTTTGAAGTCTACAATTAGAGTTTTAAACATAAGTTAATGGTAGGAGAAGGGTTTTTTAAAACCAAAATTATAGGGAGATCATTTATAGTTTTAAAAATCAGGAGGTACTTTGATAATACGTCAAAACATAAAAGATCCAATGAATTTAACCTTTGTATTTTTCTAGCCAAAAAGTTAAATAAATTCCTTTTATTTTATTTCTATTTTCAGTGTTTAGTTTCTAGTAAAAATTATCATTTGCGTTTTGGATTTTTATTTATGGATTTTCTTATTTTCATAATTTTTAAGGGCTAATTATAAAAAATTCAAAATTTACATTCATTTTACAATATTAATTGAAACTTTAAAAAGTGACATTAAAATATTTTCACTTTTAATTTTTTGCGAGCAATATCTTATGTTAAGTTCTCCATTAATACTAATGATATGACATGCTATGTTAGATGGTTATTTTTGCCACACATGATCCACGTAAAATAGTAGTGTCACTTATGAATTTTTTTACTAAAATAAAAATATATTAAATTAAAGAAAACCTAATTCGATAACTTAGTTTCATCTTCCTTGTCTTCACCTGTCTAGTCGCTACACTTTGCAATAGAATTATGCTGCTTTGGAACCTAATGTTCAAGTTTCTTCAAAATGGGAATCCCATATGTTTACCTCTCTTCTTTATTTTTTTTTCCTGTTTGGTTCTTAAATTTCTTTTGTTTCAAAGAGGTCGTTGAATTTTTAGGTTTTCTTTGTAAGCTAGCATATAGATATGACTCTTTAAGGAGAAGGATTTGAGGCAGTGACGGAGCCAGAAATTTAAAAGAGGATGGTCCAAATATTTAAGTTTTAAATCTTAAGGGCCCAGTATATCACTAAACTCTAAATAATTCTGTACTTATATATATATATTAATTAATTAAAATCAAAATATTTAATTTTTATAAATTTTGGCTCAGTCACTGATTTGAGGATTGAAGGCCATATCATTGTAAGTATTTGCTTTTCATTTTTAGGGGTTTTCGTTTACCATAGTTTAACTTGTTGTCTAACTTGGAAAGTCCCCATTTGAGGGAGAATATATTCACTCAGCCTTTTAGCCTTTTAGGGGTTACACTTATTTTAAATGTTCAATTAACAGATGTTGACCCTGGGGTTCTTATATTTTTAGATATGGAAACTTTTTATTTAAATATCAATTTTTCATTAATTTAATATATTTTTATTTTATTAAATAATAAGTTTTCTATGTGACATCATTATCTTACGTGATAATAAAAATAATAATTTGATGTGAAATATCATGTCATTAATATTCACGAAAAACGTAATATCAGCTTCTATTTGTAAAAAATTAATTATTAAAACATATTAGCATTACATTTTAAAGTTTGATTTAATATTCTAAAATTGAGTAAAGTTTGAAATTTTTTTTACACATAATCTTTCTATTAACTTTGTAAGGAATCTTTTGTTTACTATTTTTATTGTTGATGGTCGGGTCGATCGAATTGAGCCTGAACCTAATTACAATAATCCACGGGCCGATCGGTCTATCTCTCAAAGATGGGTCTCACACCCATTGGTTAACCCGGGCCCGATCCACACATCCATGGCCCATTAGCAGGAGAAAACCTTCCATGCAGAAGTAGAAGTCTACGTAAAGACTTAACCCTAGCGTCCATCCCATATATAAGGTATAATTTCATCATGATGAAGGTACGCAACTCATAACCCTAGCTCTCTTTGCTTTTCCGGCTACCCAACCTTCACCAAAAGACTTACTTGAGCGTCGGAGGGGCTAATCGGGAAACAACCCCCGACGTGCCTTCTTTGTTTTGCAGAAACCTTCAAGTCGAAACTGATCAACCTCATGGAGCCAAACGGCAACGTGCAGCGTCATCAAAATCAGGCTGAACCAGTTGATATTTTAAAAATCGATTTGTTAATAAATACGTAATAGATAAAAATTAAAAATTAAAAATAAGTACATAAATTATTACTTATGATATAGCGCTTGATAAAATAAATTATTAATTATGTTAAAATATGACACATTTTATTATTAATAATATTATAAAAGATATAAATTTAAGAAATAGAACACAATACTCATATTTTGTTATTAAAAATGCTATTATATAACAATTATGTCTTTGTTTAACTTCAAAATTAAATAGCATGCTCATTTTTATTAATAAAACAATAAAAATAATTATATTGCCTTTAACAACGTGACATGAAGAAAAATAAGTGATATAAAAACCGAAAAAAAATTAAATTATGGGATTTGTATTAGGCATCGCGTGGCTTGCAAGGTGCACTATTCTTATATTAGAACAGTGAAAACCGAGCAAAGAAGAGTTCCAGAACAGTTTCGTCTCCTTGAACATGGTTAGTGGAGGAGTGTCAAGAGCCCAAATTTTAGGGCTTTACCGCTCTCTAATACGCACCGCCCGTCAATTCACCGATTACAACATTCGAGAGTACACCAAACGCCGCGCCGCCGATGGATTCCGCGAAAATCGGGACCTCACCGACCCTTCCTCGATCTCCGCCGCTTACTCAGATGGGCTTGCTCAGCTGCAAGTCGCCAAACGACAAGCTGTCGTCTACTCTCTCTACGCCTCCAAAATCAAGAGCGTCATGGAGATGGAGATGAAGATGCCTCCCAGTTAGACGCCACTCTCGGTGATGATTTACTACTAATTCTTGAAAGCTTAGCGAGATTTTCGTAGTAATGTTATACGGGAGTTTATGAATTAACTAGTATGTTTGATTGGCGCGGAGGGAATACACATTGTTTTAGTGCGCAGTAACAGTTCTGATGATGGATAGATGAATGAATGTATTTTGTTTTGTTCAAATAATTGATTTTCTGGACAAAGTTTGTGTAGTCTCTGTGAATGTATAGTTTTCGAATGGTGCAGTTAGGTTGACTTGTATGGTAAATTTATGATAAACAACGAAAGTTTTTCAACTTGGTTCAAGAACACAGCGGGCTTGTAGTGTAGATAGATTGTGTAGAAGCAAACTAAATTGTTGGATGGGTGATTGATAGGCAAAGAAAAGTTCTGAGAACTTTCAATGGTTAGTGCCTCCCAAGTCCCATCCAATTTGGTTGCTGATTCTAGTGGTAGAAGCAGCATACTTTAATCCGTGTTTTGCCTCAGACAAGTTAATGGTTCTTATTGGTTTGTCTTTCTTATTTGGATAACACTCTTCCATTGCGTAACTTCCACCCACTCTGAACTGGTCTCAATGCAGATTTATGTTGATTTAGTACCAAGTCGTTCTATTTTTACTTTTTCTTTTCAACTTATAGTGGTGAGTAAAGGGCTGTCAAGTATTATTCAGTCATTAAAAATGTGTAATTCAACATAGAACACTGTGTAGTTATAAGTGTGCGGCTATAGCATGTACGTTTGTTCTTCCAAAAATTTAAAAAAGTTTGGAAATTAGGATGTTGCAAAGAACTCTTGACTCTGAGATATGGTCGGTACTCTTTGAAGAGTTCTTAGATGGCAAGATTCTCTGCTTATAATCGCTTTCCACATCAATATTATTAGGATTAAGCACAAAACATGGGTGTCATTCTGCTAGTGACAATTGTACACTGGGCACATTTTTGCTTCTTTGCTGTGCTGCTTTGGTCTGTTCTAGAGACACACCAAGAAAAAGAAAAATCACATAAAACGATCCTCGGGGTCGCCAGTGTAGTGGTTCTGATATAAATATGTTACCGCAAGAAAGAATGACACAGAAAAGCACATTAGAAAGCAGAATTGGTGTACTGTACTGTTCAACTCATTCGTAAAAGCAAACTGAGAGAGATGAAAACTTTAGAACTTGGCAATTATAGGCCATCTTCAGTAGATGTCATGAATGTATTTTTTCTTTAAACCAAAAAGTCTATAAATCACCAATTAAGGCTTATCCTAATGATTAAGAAACTCTTTTCTTCTTACAAAATTCCTGTTCTTTCGCTTGTGGTGAAGAAGTTCTGAACCTCTCAGCCTATCTCTACCCTCTCTTCAATCCTAAACTGGTCAAAGCAACAAGAAAGCAAAACCCTAAGACCCAATTCTTAACTCCATTCCTCCACGTTTTTGTCAATGCAACCCCTATTAAAACCAAAGCCACAGTCCTAGCAAATAGATTGCTTGTTATATCTCTTCCAAACAACAAAAAGAACAAACCCAATCCAACAAGCAAGAAAGCCCCAAAAGACCCGAATTTCCTCTTCCCTTTTCTTCTCCAGAAGTGAATCCTTTTCGCTCCAAAACTCTTCCAGAGAACTAATAATCCCTCTGCTGCATCGTGAGCAAAGATTTCTTCAGTCGCCAGATCCAACAACTCTGGCAAGATCTTGAGAGATGGGGCAATAATGGGCAGTAATTTAGGCAAAATTCTCCTCAATTTCAGATGTCGAGATTCCCTTCTCTTGTTTCTCGCGAAGATGATTGGTTTTAGTATGGCGGTTTCATGCGAAAGTAAAGAATATGAGCGAGAGAAACGTGAATTTGGAGCAAGAAGGATGTTTTGGGGGTGATTTAACAGGATGGATCGTTTTAGAAGAAGGGGCTGGGGTAAAAAGCGGATGGTCTTCGCCATTTTAGTGCCAGGAGCAGGAGCAGGAGCAGGAGAAGGAGAAGTGACCGTTGGGTTGCCGATATTTCAAATATTATAGAACACTGTATAGTTTATAAGCTCAGTTACAAGGAAGACAATGCGGGATTGGCTATAGCATATGTGTGTTCAGTTTACCGCATATACTTGTAAATACGAATTTGGGATGTTTAGAACAAGAGGGAAGGTTTCTCTTGAATCTGACTTAAATTCTATCCAAGTTTTATACCAACATTTTTTTGAGAGAGAATAAATTTATAAATATCTAAATTCTTTTTTTTTTTAATTTTGTGATGTGCAATTTTAATTAAAACATCATTTTTACTAATAAACAGATATTTACGTAATATTTAATAGACATATTATCTTAGCAAAAAAAACTTTTTAAATCATATTTATTCGAATTTTAAAGTAATTATTGAATTTAAAAATTACAAAATTTAATACTTAAATCTTAAATTTTCTGTTTAATTTATTATCTCTTCTTTTAACCAAACACTTGGTGAATAAGTTCATAAACAGCTATCTCATACGCAGAACTTTCTTTGACTTTTTCAACCAGTCATGACCATCTTAGTGTGTTAACAAAGAGTAATCCCCAATTATCAGTAAGAGCAACCATAAGTGGAGATTGCTAACTTACCAATTCTAGCGTACAAACGCAATTATCAACAAATTCATAAAGGTTGGAAGAAAAAAGAAGACCAAGAATGGATTGTATCTGCCATCTCAGGTAATTCAACTATTTCCCAAGTAAACGACGGCCTCGTTCGTTTGCACCTCTGACTCGTATATTCAGGGTATCAATGTCGTCCTGAGCAGGAACCAGAGCTTTGTTTTGCCTGAATGCACAAAAATTTACAGTAATCTGTTACCAAAATCTTAGAAAGTGGAGGAAATTATTGGCAGACTAAAGTTGAGATAATTTCTTTCTGCATCGTCCTAGCGAAAGCAGAATTAAACCATTCAGTAGACACTTATATAAAGACTAACCTGTCAATTTCAGTGCCCATGTCAGCAGCCATAACCTTAAGCTCACCCAATATATTGCTCAAATCTGAGAATGCATCGTCTTGCTTTGCCTTTTCAACCTGTTTTCAGCATCGTCAAATGTAAGCAAACGTAGTGACCATATTCATTTCAAGTGTTGGAACACAAAGATGTAATGAACAAATCAAGCCTGTTTGTTACGAGAGTAGAAATTTGTTATTGCAATGCAATTACACTGTAGACAATTACATGAAACCTTGACAACATCTATAACCAGCTCCTTATTTTCATGGAGTATCAGAATATCTTTAATTAAGGACACATATTCATATCCCAAATCAACATTTATCCATAACTAAACATATTCCACGTTTATATATCTTTTTTAATATATATTTTTGGTTTGCAAACAAGCAATTTATCAGTGTTTCCTCTGGATCAAAAGGTACAAACCTCAACTTTCTGAATTGCATTGGCAGGTTCGGGTAGATTTGTTCGTGCATTTGACCTTCCCTGGGGTGCTTTCAGTCCTAATTTTTCTCTCTGCTCAAGATGCCCAGCCATTGTTTTTGGTGTATCATGATCTGCAAAAACACACACACAAAAAAAAAACAAAGCACCTATACTGTCAGAAGAGACAACCAGTAGAATTCCTGGAATTTTGAATTGTGAACTTCGCACTTCTAGCAACAATGCTTCTTTATTGTTACTCTCAATAAGTCTTCTGCTAAATCAAATGAGGAACGGAAGGAAGAATAAGTTTTTGCACAGCATGGAAAATATTGACAAGAATATCCAACCTCTTGTGATCACTGGGCCAGATATCCGACTAGTCTTCTTTGGCTTCCATTTCTTGGAAAATATGCCCCCAAGATTACCCAAAAGTTTCTCGCCCTGAAACCAGTATTAAGTAGCCATGAGAATTTTCCATAAATATAGTAGATGTGAAGGAACAATTGGAAAACATCTTTATAAAGAAAAATGAATGATAAATGAGATGCGTAAAAGGACATAGCCATGGGAAAACTGCATCATGCTCAAAAGCATTTAACAGATTTCAATACATTGACCAATAATCAAAGGGAAAAAGTAAAACAAACCCATCAAATTATTTTGTCCCTTTCTCTTATGATCCAGGAAGGGATTCAAATCAATGGCTGAAATCTTGAGCGTGCTGTAACAAAATCCTAGTTACATACACCATCTTTAAATTAGGAACTAAAGAAATATGATATTTGTGCTTACGATTTTCTTTCCTTCTCTTCCTAATTCATTGCACTCGAACAAAATTAAGTAAATGAAGTTGAAGAAGGCTATATCACCTAAAACTTCGTAAGACAGAATGAGTGTATGCCTGAAATGTTTGAATTTCTTGCATCGTGTCTGTACAAATGCACACACATAGCAATCCATAACATTTTGGGCTCATTTGGCCCTTAAATTAAAAGTTGAATACTGGAAACATATGGCGTGAATTATGTCATATCCGTTAAGTGGATGATTCTATCAACAAATTTATATAAAAATGTCACTAAAAGTCATAAAATTAACAAATTTTTAAATGCCTGAAGATTTGCAGAGAAATGACGCAGTATTGGTTAATATATGCCAAAAGAAAATCGTTAAACTGAATTAATGTCTTAAACAGATTTCAACAACCTAATCTAGAAGAGGCATTTTGGAAAGCAGAACTAACGCTGTTGAAGAACTAATTAATTGGACAGAAAACAAAGGGGCAATGCGATCTACATCTTTTATGTATTTTCTCTTGTAGCAAAACTCGATTCTTGTTATGAGCTATAAAGTAAAACTTATGGAAGCAGGTCATACCCGACTAAGATCATGATCTATTTCAACAGCAACATTATGAGTCCTGGTAATTTGCTCCCCCTGTTGATGCAGCATAATCAAAGTGTTGGTGGCACCTTCTCTCATTTCTTCTGCAATCTTTAGGCATCCATTGACTGCTTGTGTAGTCTCCTCCGCTTTGTAGACAGCATAATTCTCTAATTCTTGAACTGATTGGTTTTCTAAACCTCCATCGTCACGGAAGTCATTCTTGTACTTGTTTCTTGCTGTTGATGCAAAGGGGTATGAAGATGTAGACGATCTCATTTTGTCATCGTCATTATCAAAAGGATTCACACTGAAATTTGGTGTTGTAGAAATGTTTTCTGAAGAAGTTTTCTTTGATGGATTCTGAGCTTTTTTACTATCCAACTCATCATCAGAATCAAAAGGGTTGGAATGAGAAGAAACTTTGTTGTGCTTAAGAGCATTTAGGGGAGATCTCTTTGTGCTCAACATCTTCCCTATACGGAAAAAGAAGAATTCAACCAACAAGCTAATAGGTATTCAACTAAGATTCCAGCAGAAACTAAAGAAACATAGGAGAAGTTAGATTAAGCAGCCATGAAAAAAATTTGAATATTAAACAGTTTGAACTTTTCTACTGCATTCAATTTAGGCACATGAAAATTTTAGGTCAGGACAACAGCGGCAAAGCTCAACAAGAGAAGAAGTTAGAATTCAAACGAAATACCACACTTAGAAAACTGAAGATGGACTTTTAAGGGTAACACAACTTGCTAGGGGGTTTACAGGGCTACTGGAACGGTGAAAACTTCTTTTACCAAAACCACGTCTTTTCTTCTTTCATAGTTGATTCAACCAGCAGAGAGACACGTAGGGATACTTCAAAAGGTTATGTGAACAGAATCAAAAATGGAAAAGCATGCCAACAATCAATAACCCATCAACGGTAGTGCTTTGGCTAATCTACAACTTTCTCCTTCAATTAATTTGAAACTGGAAAACAAAGAATTAAGGTAAGATTGCATAGGAGATTCCGATCCTTCATTGTTCACACCGACGAAACAAAAATATATGGCAGGAAACCATGTATTTATTTCTTGCGGAAATTAGGAAGCCGTGTAATTTTAGTGAAAAAGGAAAACGAAAAATGAATTAAACCCGCGAAAGAGTTAAGAAAAGGGTCTCCGAAAGTCATGGATTCATCAACTGATCAAAAACAAAGCCACCAAAAAGTAATTCCAGAAACAAGGACGGAACAAAGTGATCGATAACACCAAGAAGAGTATACCATGAACTTTAATTAACATTTAAAGCAAGCCCGATTAAGATTGGTCACCGAACTCACAAAAGAGAATTCTTTTCGCAAATAAAGGAATCCAAGTAGAAATAGAATAAGGAAGTAAGGGATAGGTGAAAAAAGAAGCAGGATATACCTCAAAATTTGGAACAGAAACGCTGAAAAGACTCGGGGAAGAAGGCAACCCAAAGGAATCTGATATGGTTATGGAGAGAGGAAGAGAACGTTGAAGACGGTTTTGAAGAGAAGGATCAAAGGCGTGTGAGATGAACGAAACAACGAAAGTCAAAACAGCGGAAACCGGTGAGAAAATGCAATGTCAAGGACAAGGAAGAAGCTTGCCTTCTTTTCTTGACCGTTTCCGCTCTCTTTACGTCGTTCCGTTTGATCTTTTCAAATCTTAAAAATTTATATAACAATATTTAGTTTAGGATATCGTACGAATAAAAAGGACAATTAGTTTGTGCTGTCGAAGGGTCAGACCAATCTTTTAGGATTCGTTTTTTTTTTTTTGAAATTTATCTTTTAGGAGTCTTCTAATTAAAAGTTTAAAAGCTTATGGGATTAATAATAAGTAGAATGAAAATTTTAAAATGTGAAAATTGAAAAAGAAAGAATTGATCGGAAGTAGCTAGCTGCCTATTTTGATAGATTCGTATTAATAAAACTTTTGTTAATAGAATTTTTCTGAAAAGAATTTTTCTAAGAAGGCAGTTGGTTATTTGATTGTCAATTAAAGAAGATGTTTTTTTGAAAGAGCTTCATATAATAGACTGTTTGAAAATATAAAAATAAAAAAAATAATTTTAATTTTAACTATATTTTATTTTGTAATAAAATTTTTATACATATAAATATTATTTAAAATATATTAAACAATATGTAAAGCACAATATATTAATTATTATATAATTTTAA
>JANZLD010000006.1:64213893-64225600 GCA_026413575.1 Erythroxylum carthagenense
AAATTCCAAAATTTTTCTAATAAAAAATTCCCTTTGAAAACAATTTTCAAAATTTAGTAAAATATTTTTCAATTTTATTAGGAGTGGAAATTAATTTAATCTCTATTAAATTAATTATATTGAAAAATTAAGGGTTTAAAAACATTTAAAATACATAAAAGAGCTGGTGTGTGCAATGCATGCACCCCTAGTGTAAGGTATGTTGATACGCGCCAATCAATATCTGCGATGGACGCTTCTCGAGAACCGTGCGTGGGTGTCCCATATGCGTCCATCATCTTCTCCAAAAGCATCTATCGTCTTCTATAACTACTCCCTCCCACTTCTACCTCAACCGACACCTGTGTCGCAACCCACCAACCCACGTCGCTCCAACTCGAAGTTTACAACCGTCATTAGTCCCACCGATGGTTTTTCCAACCATCTATACTGGTGAATCGTTGTCGCCGAGTAGCTCACCGTCACTACCTTCTGCATCTGCCATCGCCTACGTTGTCCACTCCACCGCTGTTTCCCTCCTCTTCGTCACCTCCTTCATGCTGCCTACGGCAATGGGTGATCTTCACCCATCGTCTATCATGATGGCGATTCGACCATCACCAGCGATGTTTCGCCGCTGGTGAGACATACCTTAAATGGCTTTTAAGCCACTTATTTACTATTAACCCAGTAAACCCAAGGTAGTTAGAAAATGGTAGCATAGAGATAACAATAATTTCATATCTTAATAAACAACATACGAAGGCAAAATAGGGAACATGCATGAACAGACATAAAATAAGGAGACATAAGTCAATCTAGTTTTGAATACTTATTTGGGCATTAGACACAATCTCAAAAGCATAAAATAGACAGTGATGGTAGGATGCAGGTGACAAAAAATTCCAGAAGCAAAAAGAAGGAAACAAGCATATGAATTATTCATGCTTTATTATTTGAAATAACATCCATGAATAAACATAACAAATATCATAACAAAATAATGGTCTCGAAGAAAGACCAAACAGAACATTAAACCTTATTTTTTATTCAAATCAACAAGAATCAAGCAACTAATCTACTTGAAACAATTAAAGGTTGCTATGATACCACTGTTGGAATCCGATCGTGATTAAGTCACGGACGCAACGGAAAATAAAAATTTTGATAAATTTAAAGCAGATCTCGATAATTGAATAAACTTAAATAAAACATAAAACAATTTAGAAATCGTATCTTGTTCGCTTTTCTGTTGAAAAATTTTTGAAACTTTTTTCGATTGACTAATCACGAGCTATTCAAGAGTCTAGTCTCTGATAGTATCCACAGAGCAATTCTCAAACTGATTTGAGATGAAGAAGACAAAAAGTGATAACTTTTAAAAACTTTTCCCTTTTAAATATAAAAATCATAAGAGTCTTTTATTAAAATTAAATCTCTTTAATTATAATTAAAATCAAAATTAAATATAATTAATTTAATTTTAATAAAATCAAATATCTCATATTTGATCCCCAAAGTTTCTCAAGTTTTATAATTAAGTCCAACTTAATATATTGATTTTTTTACAAATTGCTCTTTGATGTGTAACCTATATTAGATTCATAATAAATTGACAATGATTATAAATTATAATTCTAATCCATAATTATAATTAGATAAATTAAAACTTCTTTTAATTGATCTTTAACTCTCTAATTAAATAATTCATAATCAGAAATCATGATTGACATCTAGAAACATGTCATAATTACCCAAATATCAAGAATGTCAAAGTGATTGATTTAACCTGTCAATGCATGATTATAATGTATAATTTAATCCTTTCGATATTCAATATTCTAATTGGATAGAGTATGGATACAATGTCTACTCTTATCATCCAATCATGTTTGTTCTTGCTAATTAGTAATTGATTTATAATTGAAAAGTCATTTTCAATTATTAATTCACTTTGGTCAGAGAATTTCATAAATCATTACTAATTAAGAACAGTAGAATATTCTCTCTAATTACTTTAGAGTGACGAATCCTATATTGAATTACTCAACTATCTACATATGGTTCATACTGTATCTAATTACTACCGACTGAATTATCCTAGGACGATTCATAAGTAAAATCAAAACACAATAATTCCTACACTAGATACCTTGATAATCTCAAGTCTGAGGATCAATTATACAACCATTATTATGAGATAATTCATAGACATATAAGTAATATTCTATCCGAAATTCTCATAATCAAGTTAGTTTAGTGACTTATTCTCTAATAATTACCCACATATTATTTTAAGTATCTCTATACTTTAATTTATGAAATCAATTACTTTCTTCATAAGAAAGGAACATATTGTGTGATGATAATTTTACTGTTTCAACAATATTTAGTCTTGATGAAACTTCAACTAGGTACATTTATGAATAACACATAAGTATAAATTGAATCTCATAATTATTATCTCATCATAATTTCAATTATATAGTAATTATTTCGAAGATTTTATCTTTAATATTAAAACATAAAATGTTAATTAAACTAATACATAAAAATAAATTAAACTTTTTTATTAATTCAAAGTAATGTTATGTATTAATTTGCATCCGATTCATTGACGGGCATAAGCTAACACCTAAAAGTAGCTCCATATTTAAGGCCAAACCTTGGAACCACCGTACATGAGGTGGATCATTGGATAATGGTTTTGCTTTTGCTGTGCTAACCTTATCCACTTGTTATATCTTCAGCTGATCTTTTTAAAACTTTCCTGTCCCATCATTTCTCTCTTCCTTCGTCAATTCCTTCGTTTGTCACCACCCTAGCGATTTTTAGGTTGATTCTGTCATATCCATACTCTCTACCTTTAGATTATCGCTATTGTATAAAAAAACTTTTATACTTTTCAGTCTAAAAATAAAAAATAAAAAAGGTGAGTCGTCTGCCTATAAAGTTTAGGAAGTTTACAACTTTCGTTGATGTGCTTCAAGGACCAGTAGCGGTAATCTCAATGGGGTTGTATTAAAAGGATGGAAAGAGTTGTTTATGGAATAATTTTGAGAAGCAGTACGTATAACGGTTCCTACTTGCTGCCTCTTAATGCAGAGTTATGGTTTGCAAATTCTGAAGCCTTGTTTTACTTTGTTCAACGGGCGTGTTCTCCTTGTTTATCTATACATACGATGCGAAGTGGAGAGAAAGAGAGGAAGTGACAGTATACATGATAAGAATTGTTTAATGGGTTGTGCTTATTTCCTAATCATTCCTTTTTATCGTCCCCTTTTGATTGTCTACACCTATCCAGAAAATGTTGGCTTATCATGTGACTTCCTTAAACCAGCAAAAGCTTAGCTAATTTGTTAGCATACATCATTTTGAAGACACTGCCTTCCTTTGCTTGATGAATCAGTCAGGGTTTCACCGACATCTATATATATATATGTAATTATAATAATTTATTCATTAGATGATTAAGGAGTTACATCAATCATGATTAGCAGATTATCAATCACAATTAGCAGATTATTAAGCTAAAATCACATCAGGTATTGTATATAGTTGCCCTTTGGCGGTTGGAGCATTCTTACTCAAAGCCGCTTTTTGTAGCTCAAGTCAGGTAACCAGTTAGCTTCATAATCATCAAAGGAAAATGGGTTTAAAGAAGCAAAATGGGATTAAAAGTAAAGAGGATCTTTCTCAAGGCTTTTGTTACTCGAAAGACTTAGGCCTTAATTCAGGGGTTTACATGCCCAGTTCAATAAAGCTGCATGCGTGTCCCTTTAGGTGTGTAATAATGGTGCATGTGTTGGTGAACAAGTTTGCACCAACAATGCTTGAGGAGTACTCATAATTGCCAATGAAAGATTGAAGAGATGAAAGAAAAAGACTATGAACTGTGGAACTGAAATACCCAGTGGGACCTATTTCTTGACTAGTTACTTGTGGGTTGGAGTAAGCATACAGCACTTTTAGTCGGCTGAGTAGCATCGTTGCATATTCATTGTATAAAGCAGGTATTATGTGGGTGTTAGAATCACAAGATTGTTCGATAGAAAGACAGTTGCTTTCCACTCTGCTTGGGAGCCCATAATTTTATAATCTCATCTTTGCTGCTAAGTTCATATCCTTCGCCTACTGTTTCGTTGCTTAAACGCCTGTACCTACCTCTCCAAAGCCAATTGATGCTTTTGTTAGTTGTCAAAAATGAGAACTCAATCAAGTAAGTGCGATTCACACCAACTAAATCAAGTGCAATTCACACCCATCTTGACTTGCTTGTTCTATGCCAAATGTAAACCTTATCCTCGATAACATTACAAAAATAAAGATCAACTTGGTCATTTGTGGAAACTTATTGCCTAGAGTTGAGCATCAACTCTGCTTTTTCTTTGATTCGTCAGAAAGTAAAAGTGACCCCAGGATTTGAACTCTGTGGAGGATCAACTTGCTTACGTGTAAATTTATTACCTAGGAGTCGAGCATCAATTCTGAACATGACAACTTCTGAATTGGTGGGTAGAGCAAAACCCCTTCACAGAGCAACTTAAATCATCAAAAATACCAATAGCAATGCTGCTGCAAAGAGAATCACCTTTGCACATATCTGTTGAAAGAGCTCAGCCTATTGGTATTATATCTTCTGTTTCCTTTGAAACAAATGTCTACAGGCATATGCCTCTATCCTATCATTTGTTCTTTGGTTTTTAAGTAAAGATGAAGTGTTTTCCCACCTTCCATTTTGAACAGGGAGAAAAAAAAACTCATGCTCCAGATGGAAACAGCAATTTCTCAAGATCATGATCAAGCAAATATATTGTTTGTTGAAGCATAGGTTCACCTTTAAGGTCTTCAATATATATATTTTTCAAGATAATGATACTACAAATGCTTTGCAGAGTTGCAGTTGTATAAAGGATTCGATTTTCACATCTTACGAAAAAGTGAGTATATAAGCCTTCGCACGATTTGGGCCAATTCATGTTCTTTACAGTAATTAGTAAGCAACACTATAACGAACTGTTAGAAACTCGAGTACAATTTCAATTTTGTTGAACGTTTTAGAGAAACTTTGCCAGTGTGAACACTTGTAATCATTGCTTTAGTTTAGCTCAAACTTAGAAATACGAGTAAGATAAGACTTCTACTATTGGAAACAACTAACTAAAGAAGTCAATAGCCATTTGGCTAGCAATGCACCATGTCTTGTAGGCGTTGCATTATTTTATGTCTACCACAAGCTGCAGAGAGCAAATATTATTATATCATTATAACCATATCTATAATGGCAAGGGCATCTCATGACACATAAGTAAGCATAAGTATGGAATAGTTTGCCCAAATAATCTTTTGAATTCCAAATCAAAACAAGACAGCAAGCAGATTTTGTGTTTGAAGAGGTCAGATTCCATAGTGCATTACTGTTTTTGCAGATAAGAGAGGAGCAGTGGTGAATATCAACCTTTTTGACTGTCTAAATTTCGATCATTTTTTAAGATATTGCCTTACATCATCAGGCACTGAAAGACGACAATTATAAGCAAAAGACTAAAGCATGCCCAAAAGAATCTGGAATTGGAAAACAGACACAGATATGACCAACTATTTGAGAATGAAGAACTAGTCAGTGGAAAAGCATGGAGAAAGTCAAATAAAAAGGCTACTATTATGGACAAATGGAGTGTAAGTTTAAATTTATGGGCCAGTGATACAGAATTCAACTTCTCTAACCAGGAAAGAAGCAGTCAATTCATATGTAAGCCCACAAATGGCATCCAATGAACCAACAGAAAAACCTAACATTGGCATTTACGCAGAGGCAATTGTGTGTTATTTACACAAGCCAATGGGGCACACTGATGCTTTAAATTCCGTCTGCCATCAGAGCCATTGGATCTTCAACTGTCAAACCCACCACTGCCCTTCCTTCCTAGCATTGAGTATGGCCCTAACTAATATAACTCTGCCTGAGATAAGTCAGAATTACCATATAAACTGACATAAAGGCAACTGCAAAAAAAAATATATTCTCTATAATAGTTTTGCAAGATAAAATCCAGTGATGGTGGAACAGACAATCAATACTCAATTTGTAATTTTTAATTTGTATCTAAGTGAGGTTGTAGCGTGTAACCAATACAATTAAAACACATATTCGGAACAATGAAAATAAGCAAAATACACACCCTACTTCAACAATATCGTACGACCTCAAAATGGAAATGAAGAACATGGGAGACCTTGAACAACATTTAACCACTAAAACTGTGCCCAATGGATTCTTGAGATCTCAAGCTTCAGGAAACAAATAATGTGCAAAAGCGTTCTTAGCTAAAAGCCATGTTGGTTTCAACGAGTATCAGAGAGATCTAATTTTTAACTCTATTCAGCAAGAATACATTAACCACTTACGGTTCCTTACAGGCTTCAGAGATCAAGACCCTCATCTAGGCCTTTAGAGCTTATCATCACGTTAGAATCAATTTGCTTGTCAAATTTTCTCTTCCTTCTTGATTCAAACTCCTGAAACCCTTCCATCTAACCAAAGAATTTATTTATTTATTTATAATATTTTACCTTGCCAAATGAAAGAAACAAGCAAAGATAACGTTCAATTTGTACTTGCCTGCTGAAATTGATCCATGGAAATTGGATTGTCATGTAGAGATATGTTCTGAAGCGCTTTGCAGTCCTTCAACAGATATGTAGGAATCTATCATCCAAAGAACACAATAATATAATCGTTTCAAAACCTGCCATCTATAGCTTCGCCAAGTAAAAATTGTCTATAGCTTAAAAGATAAGAGGTCCTTAAATTGTTTAAAGATTCGTTGTCTAATAACTAATCGAGTGTGACTGATAGACATCCTATTATGATCACTTATTCCAGAAGGGCTAAAAAGCTGTGACAGGTGGCGGAATCCAAAAATGACAGATGGCAGCAATGGAATAATGTTGGTTATAGTTTGTTTCGTGTTTGTTACTAAAAAGGGAAATGGGGGGCTAAGGAAGGGCAGATAGGATTTTGTCTTGCGAGGAGAGAGGGACCGTCTCGAATTGGTTCCCATTGTTTTACTTCATTTTTTCATCAACTCTTGAATGGATTTATCTTGTTTTTTCTGATTACGTTTCATTGAATAAAGAGTCAATCGTGAGTTGGGGGTTGATTGATGAATTGGAATCCTATCAGTGACCTGACGCTAAACAGAATACAGTTTCTATGCTATTTTAACACTAAAAAAATCTACGATAATCTGATAGCTGGAACCTCAGACCTACAAGTTGACAAGGTAACAGTTAGAAATAAACAATCATAAACTGGAATACGCAATCACTCACATGCCTTAATGGGCTGAACATGTTTAAACCACATTATGATGGCAACTTATTGCGGCATGAAAAGAAAACCACATCAACAGTGAATTTCTAGCTAGAACATTTGTTATTGAAATGCTTAAATAACAGCCAATCACTTTCAACCAAAGTATTGGACAATTATTCATTCAGAGACTTTGGACATTTTACCGCAACAGCTTTCACAGGATGACAACTCATAATGGCTAACTGCATCTAACACCATAAATGGACTTCAGACAGGTTTTTAGTTCAATATTACCTGGCTCACATTGTTATTGTTTAAGGAGAGTGACTTCAATTGGCTGAGATTGCAGATGGATGCAGGGAGATCTTCTATCAAATTATCTGTAAAGTTGAAGCAGTGTTATAATGTCTAGCAGAACAAATACATGATACTTCTTTTCAGAGCTGCTGACTGAAAACAAAAACACAGAAATCCACATGGATGCTACCGATCAATCATCTCTTTTGTAGATTGAAAAGTTGTTTAATAAAGGATGAGATTTTAAGCCTCCAGGATCGACTACAGTTGCCAATCAACCTTTACAGCTACACAAATCCTTCAACAATAGATCTTAGAAATCAAGTTCAAAAGCAGAAAGGACAAGATGCGAATATCACACACAATCCGAACAAAAATGCAGATTTTTGGATAGTTGCAAAACAATCACTCATTCATCACTGCTGTCAACCTGGAAGATGATCAAACCACTCAGTTTGATATGGATAACTAATCCTTAATTTTCTCCAATTCCTTCAACATCATATTAGAGAAACAACAAATCCAGGAAACCTGATCTAGTTAATCAGAATCATATCACCCTCAAGACATTTGCAGTCCTTCTATTCATGTGCAAACTTAACAACCAGGCCCCATGCCATCAGAATTACATGTTTTCTACGATTCCTTCAAGGTAATCACTAAAGCTTTCATGAGAGACTCCATAAAGTAGCCAATGGAAAAGAAAGAACACATACAGGTCTTAAATTGCCAGAGTAGCACTTTACACATATCAACCCAAATGTTAAATGTATTTTCTAAATGTAAACGTGGAAAAAAAATTATTTTTATGATTCCAACTGTTGCCAAAACTCGACAAGTGGGGAATGGGGAATCAAGCAGCAGTAGGAAACAATTAAAATTAAATAACAATCTTTCAACATACCATTTGCTTCTATCTCTTCCAGAGAGAAGCAACTCCCAATTGATTCAGGAAGGGCCTTCAACTTGTTATTTGAGATATTTAGAAGTGATAACTGCATCATAGAACACTCCGTAATCAGTCACATAATTTCAGAAAGTTGTCCTAGAAGAATTACACCTTGAATGGAAACATTTGGCAGCAACAATATCCCATACGTAGAACTCCAGTAACCCAGGCTTCCAACTAAGTGAACTTTCACAAACTGATAATTACTGGACTTTACATATCCAGTCACTTCCTTTTATTAGTTCATCAAAGGAATACAAGAAATTACAGACAGTAAAAAAGGAAGGCTGCAGAAGAGGCACATGCTACTTCTAGATGACAAAAAGATCAATTGAGCTACTTACATTGCGCAAGCTCCCAATAGTCTCGGGCAAGCATGTTAGCAGATTTGCTGAGATATACAATCGCTCAAGCCTCACCAACTGGCCCACTGCAAACCAGAGGTGTCAAGATCCACAAATAGACTCAAAAAATACGGGATTAAGTTTGCAGAGTGAAGCATGAAAGCACATTTAATAACATGAATACAAAGAAATAACTTCAATAAATAAAATCATCTACTTATTCAGAGAAGAATATTACATTCATCAGGTAATGATGAAATGCGATTTCGATCAAGCGTCATAATTTTCAACGACTGCAACTTCCCCAAATTCATTGGTAATCGCTCGATCAGATTATCAGCTAAAATCTGATAAGACAAAGCAACTCAATAAGGATCCAACCTCTACTAACTACATCTAGTTGCAATGATCAACACGCAATCTACAAATCTCAGAAACCACTAGATATAATGAGCATGTACAATCCTGCTTGACAAATACAGACTGTATTATTTCCGAAGGATAATCAATCAAAAACCGTAACTACAATCTTTGCTTCATGAATGAATACGCAATTCTTTTCTGATAGATCAAAATTCAATGTGAAAATCAAATTCTTTAAACAGTGGCAACTATAGTGATCGCTAAAAAATGAGTGAAAAAGTTGAAGGTGACTTTTGTGGCCCTGTAATGCCTCAATTATCTAAAGTTGAAGAACCCAGAGGCTTATACACCTACACTAGAAGTAATAGACTGGACAATTTACAGTTTTTGACAGCATAAAAGGTCATCATTCATCCACTTGGAGTAAAATAAAAGAACACAGATTCAAGTTTCTAACTCTTACCAGACGTTGCAAGTTGATTAATTTGTTAATCTCTGTGGGAATATCAACTGCAGCATAGAGGTGTAAATATAATAAGGTTTTATTGAAAAAGAGCAACTTTCTTGCAATTGCACGACAACCGTGAAACAGGTAACATGCAAAAGAAGATAGATTCACAGTCCAAAAGATCCTCTTAACTTACAAACCCATACTCAACTGAAGAAAGGAGATAACAAATTACCTAATTTATTTTGTGTTAAATCGAGGGTGCGTACAGCTCTGTCAAGATCAAGAACCTCAATGGGAAAAGTCTGTTCATCAAAAACTATAAATATAAACAAATAAAACACATCTACTGCTTTCTTTTGGGAAGTTAATATGATTCTAAACTGCATCATTCTTTGGCACTAAACCAAAAATCTTCAAATTTTTTGGAAATAATTTGATTACATCAATCAAGACAGATAAGATTGTTGAGATTGATCCTAAGGGATGTGAGAATTAAAAAAACTCCCATCAGAAAAATAGCTTTGCATGAATTCTTGCGTGTCCTATACTGAAAAAGATCACTCATAACATCATTCAGTTTTTTGCGTAAGATATGTATCCAACGGATTTTCTGACAACCATTCCTACCAAAACAATGTAAAGGACGTGGTTTTCAATTTTACAGTAGCTAATTGTCAGTCTTACTTCAAGTACCAGAATGCACGTGTAATATTCACAATCTTAATGTATGTGTTACAGAATTTGCATGCCCTTCAGGGACAGATATATTCCAACAGCTGATTACTAACCCGTATTAAGCGTTAATTTAGAAGAAAGAAAACAATGATTTGTGACAAAAAGTGCAAGAAAACTACTGCCGTTAAATTGATCTCAATCCTTCACAACTACGTATCAAAATTAACATACCAGATATAAATTACAAATAATTCTCCAACAGAATAAACCAAAAATTGGTAATGAGAATTTCCATTCTCTTCAATAAATCTCATCCAAAAGCAATCATATCCAGAAACGAACAGAACAGAGTTAGAAAGAAAAAAAATTTCATAGAGAAGACAAAGAGGATGCCTTCAATTTAGCGTCACGCATGGCAACAATGCCGGTTGATCGCCAGCGTGCCATTCTACTCGCTTTGGAATCGACGTTTTGGCTAGCACAGCAACCCATTTTTCCTTCTTCACGCCCCCTTCAGCTCTTTAATCTTCCTCTCCACCCCAGATCAAAAAGATGAAATCTTTGTATCAGAAATTCTTTATATTTGATGATGACTTTTATTCACTTCAAGTCCTAAAAAATCCAACTGGGTAGGTAAAGTCAAAAGAATATATAGCTATAGCTATACCTATCTCCTCCTAACTCTCTTGGGAGGAGGGCCTGTGTGGAGTTAAAATGAAGGATCACTTTGGCTCTACTTTGAATATTGGAAAAATAGAAAAAGGTACAGATTCCAGTTTCAGAATCAGAGGTGTTTTCTTCTATATCTTCAGTTTTGTTGTTGTTTTTTGTTTTCCTCGAATGTTGCGTGTGTTGTTTTATCTGAAATCTAAATTCTGACGTTCTCGAGTTTCCCACTAAAATTAAGGAATTAGATTGGGTAATTAAGACTTAAATGCTTTAAATAATAAACCTACCTATTACCAAAGCTTGTTACAGTTCCAGGCCGTTGGATTCATCCTTCCAATCAAAAATTCTCTTTGATTCAGCTTTTTAATTCAATAAGATTGCATTAACCGATAAATAGTTAGATTATATCAATTAATTTGATAATATCAACTATTTATTTATGAAAACATGGCTTAAAAGATTTATTAAAACATATATTTTATATTTTAGTATTTCTTTTAATATTATTATTAAATTTTAAATTTTAAATATTTAATTTCCGAAAATTAAGTTTATATATATTATTGTTTATTGTTTATAATATTGTAGTTTATATTATTATATATATTATTGTTTATAGTATTGTAGTTTATAGTTAGAGTATCAGTGATGGTAAGTTTTTT
>JANZLD010000006.1:64241682-64255744 GCA_026413575.1 Erythroxylum carthagenense
ACTAGTATAAAAATTGTAACCGTTTCCCTCAAAAGCATGAAATGAATTAGCTATTGTGTGTATGTCTCTCTCTCTCTACAGCTCTCTGTTCTTCTCCTGGATTCTTCTCTTTCTCCTCCTCTCCCTCTCTCTTCAGTTCTTCATTTTATTTCATAACAGGACTAAAATATGACTTCCAACAGCTTCAATCTAATTTATGCTCTCTTCAACGTAGAAGGGCTTTTAGGTTATGTTTGATTGAAAGTAAAATTTTTAATATAATGTAATAATTTATTATAAAATAGAATATAAATAAATGTACTATTAAAAATTGTTAATTAGAATGGATGGAAGAGTTTATAATGTAATATAGTGAAATATTGTTTGGAAGAAGGGTTCATAGTATAATATAATTAAATATTGTTTATCATTTTATATTTTATTCTAAACTTTCCAATTCGGAAGTAATTTGTTTTTACTGTTTAGAATAAAGTAAGATATAATGTGAAACCTTTATCTTTCATCATATTTTATTATAAATCTTCTTCTTAAATAATATAATAATATTACATCTCTTTTTAATTTATTAATATCCACTCAACTAAAAATAGTCTTAATAAATGACAGAGGCGATGTGGTCAAGCTTTTTCTGTGAATTTGACGACATCATAAAGGCCATAAAAGCGATGATGGCGTTTGGACAACATGAGTAGGTAGCATGTCTGTCTCACCAACGTGGACATAGATGTCACGGTGTCGTGCGTTGTTGCTTTTAGAGCGCAAGTTGACGACAGTGTTTCATGTGACAATTAATTACTTAGGAGATATTTGATAATTATTGTAGCCATAGGATGGCTCCGAACAATTGACCTAATTATTTATAACGATTTATAAGTAACTATCATAAATAAAATAAAAATAAAGAAAATTTATAAAGTAGAAGTATTATATAATAAAATAATTATTATTTTAAATGAAATTAAAAAGAAAAAAGAAAACCAAATTTAAATCCAAGGCAACTTTTATTCTTCAGTCAAAGAAGAAAAATAAAAAACGTTTAATCATTGCATATATAATTATTTTTTCCAGGTTTAATCAATGTACGGACATTCAAGATGTGTAGTAGACAATACATACTAGAAACTAAAAAGATGTGGATATCAATAGTTGGGTTATAGAAAGCTGGGAAGATTTACTAACAAAGTGTCTACTTTACGACTGGATTCCGCCAATGGTTTTCCTGTTCTTGCACTGCTATGCTCTGTTGCTTGTGTTCCGGTCATCTAAGCAAATGATAAGTCAGGACTACAGTATACTTTTTGTTCTATTCTAGTCCAAGATGTGGAATGGAACTTGAATAACTTCATATCATGCAAAGGAGGTAGAACTGCCACAGAGATGATTGAAATAATATCTCAGGAAATGTAAGATTAATATCAATATATAAAATTCTATAATTACAATTGCTGAGAATTACATTCATAAAGGTATAAGTTATGCAACTTCACCTCATATACAAGGTGGTAAAGCTTGAATATAATTGCAGGGGAATTATGCACAAGCTGGAGCATCAAAATTAGGGAGTACTATAAAAGAAATGGACAAGTGCCTGACGTAAATGGGAGAATTCACATTAAGATGGACAGGGTCCAATTTTGGGATATCACCATCTTTTGTAAGCCTCAATGGAATTCCATTTAGGACCATGGTCTGGCTCCGGAGGTACCCATCTTCTGGAGTCAAATGATACTCCTCTCGGGTTAATGTTCCATCTGATGCTTGGCTTCCAACCCATGATACTGATCTCTTAAGGCCACGCGTGAAAGGGCTTTCAGCATGTACCTTCTCCTTGACACGCAATTTCAAGCTCAGGCTATTCTGAACATGGATGATGTAATTGGTCTGTTCGCTCAAATTGATCAACAGCAGAGTTATACCAGGCTGTGACAAGGAGAACCGAAACTTGAATGAGTCAAACCAACATAAATTTTATCATATGGCCAGGAACAATGATGCCAATGAAATTTCTTCTTTCAGGGCTATCTTAATGCATGAAATCTATTCAAGTTAATTGCAAAAAGAGTGGCATGAGCAAGAGCATGTTCAAACAAAAAAAAGCAAACGACCATTTCAATACAGAATAATAGCTCAGGCTTCATATATTCTGTGTGGCAAATCAGTTAAGTCCCCTAGTTCTCCCTTTGTAAAGGGCTGCTAAAACAAATGTCCCTCCACATCTATTATTAACTAATTACATAAAAATCCACTGAAGTATATTTATTTAGAGAATAAATAACGTTTGTCCTAATATAGACTGTCTGATTACCGAATCAAAACCTTCCAGATCTATGTGCCCAAATTTTCTTTTGTGGCAGCTATTAAGTGATCAAGTAAAATGTGGAAAACAGTCTTACTCTTCCTTTTGAACAATGAGCATAAGAGCGTAAAAATGGTGAAGCATCGCTGTGAATAGCTAGAACACCTTTCCCCATAAGTCGATGCCACAGAAGCGCACTGTTGACAACCATATCCAACATGAACAAGAAATTTGGATTAGTTCACCCATGTAGAAAATCTACTCATAGGATCCATCAAAAGCTTAAACTTTCATCCTCTTGCCTGTAGTAATCTGGGTTGGGAACAAAGGTAGTTGTGTTAAGGAGACCATAGTTTCCCCCAATCAATGTCTGCCTGCAATATACTCTAGTATTGTACACGGATGCCATTCCAAGCTGATCTAAGTACCTAATGCACAACATTAAGAGAAACAGGATGCTTATCATTCTTATTGAACATAAAAGCTCATTGGCCAGCTCATATAAAACGCATAAATAGAGCAGTAGGCCAAGCAGGATTACCAAAAGCTGTCGATGAATGCATTAGACACATGATGACCACCACTGTTATATGCCCCACCAGACTCTCCAACCCAGGCAGAGGCCCAAGCACCATTCTGCTTAATGGTCAGCTGAAGATTACGGAATGTTTCTTCAATTTTGCTCAGATAATGGGGATCCAGTATCTTTTTCACAAGGTTGGGATCATCACCTGTGGAAGGAGGATTATTAAGTCACTAGAAGAGAGAAGTGATTGTGCAATGCCATTAATTCCTCAAATCAATCACAGATCAATCAAGACAACTCTGTACAGCAAGTGTCTAGTCCAGAGATTGTGAATTACTTCTACATCTACCAAATTATGGGTTATACATCTCAGCTGTCAGAGGAACTTGTCAGATGCACTGTAGACATAAATGTAACAATGGAAAACAGTTTCTGTCTCCTACTCTTTTGTCCATAAATCGAGTGAGCCAAATTTCTATATTACTATACAAGAACCACCTAGCCAGAACTTGAGTAATACTCTTCACTATTATCATACTTTCAGCATTGATTCGGATAGATAATATTATTCTAAACCTATTAAAATTGGCTCGTAATCATTTCAACTTCCATGGCTGATTTATAAATTGGATCATTACATTTGTTTCAACGAGGGAATATGAAAATTATGACAAGAATGAAAGATCAGAAGTTATGAAAAATATGCCTAACGTAAACTAAACAATTTGTGTGTTTTTGTGCAGACCCTTGGGGGGTTCAAACCTGTTCTAGTTTAGGGTATGTGAATTTCAATGCCACTTGGGTTTAACCTCATTCAAAAAAATGCTGCTCTGATTAAAGCATACATGAACTAATTACAGAAAATATTTTTGTGTTAATAAAGCATAAACTTAAATATCTACATTATACATATTCTTCTGGTCATTAAAAGGACTCAAAAAGTATTTGGCCTGAAATTTTATATTACTAACATATTAGGAGTGCACATAAACTTTAAGAGAAAGCAATTACGCTACAATAACCTACCCGGACCCAAGTTGTATATATGATGAGTCATTATGTTGACAATATCTGAACCTGAAACCTGAAGAAGCCTAGCAAACCATTGCTTGTCAAAAAATCCCCCGGGAGCTACAAGAGAAGGTTTATAGTCACAGTCTTTATACAGATCATGGATGATCTTCTTGAGGGCAATCAAATCTTTTCCATATATTTCAGCACTAACACGTGCACCAACACCAGCTCCACTCAATTCATTTCCTAAAAAGGAAAAAACAATATGAAAGGCGTGATTAAAGAAAATGAATCAAAAGTGAGGAAGAACATTCTTAAAATCTTATACCAAATTCCCACGAGTCTATCTTGTATCCTTTTGAGACCGTATAATTTATAAAGCCAAGGGCATTATTGGAATCCCAAGCTCCGCCCCAAATATTTTTGCCGATCTGGTGTCTTCCGTGAAGGGCATTTAAACCAAAAATTACAATGGCCCTGCAAATGTCATATTCTAGAGATGATCAGACAAATCCTTGATCAATACTGTAGTAATGCCTTAGACAAAGCTGAATCAACCGCAAAGCAAGGGAATCCTGTTTCTTACTATTTATACCAGGTTATTAAAAAGAACCTGGTGAGAAACCTGGAGAAAAGAGAAGAATCAGTGCAACCCCTTACCCTGTCCTACCGAAGAAGTGATTCAGTTCATCCCACCGGTTCATGTGCAAACAACCCTTTGAAAATCCAAATAGAGCATCTTTCATTTTTCTAAATGGATGGCAAGGAGATTTCAGATTTTCCATATCATATAATACTCGGTCTTGTAAAGATCCTCCAATCCGTATTCTCAAAGGCCTAAAAGCTGTAAAGTCAGAGATAAATATCAAGTTGTTCAAGGACATTGCACATCAAGCTTGATTTGCCACAAAAAAGTGTTACAAAACCTTGGATAGCTTTGCTAAGAAGAGGATGAGACAAGTCCTGACAATATCCAAGAAAATAGGAGAAATTAATTAACATTGCTTCATCATTTTAACCAGAATTTTCAAAAATGAAGGAAATATCACAATGATAAGTCATTTCAATGGACTTACCAAGTTAATTACAGATGAATAACCCCAGGGACATTGATTGTAGTTGCACTTATCATGAGGCCACCAGTCAATGGTTGCACAGATAAAATTATCATCAGTTTCAGCAATTGTGGTAGCACTATCAACTACCACCGTAGCACGTGAAACTTCTTGTGCCAAAATCACAGGAAGAGAAACCAAAAGGCAAATCAAGGACTTGGTGTATCCCATTGATTGACAAATTTTAGACAAAATATCAACTGCATCCAAAACATGCAATATAGTTAGCAAGTTTCCCCAGGTGTATCCCATTAATTGACAAATTTTAGAAAAAATACCAACTGCATCCAAAACATGTAATATAGTTTGCAAATTTCCACACATCAGACGCTGCTATTTCATATTTTCCGTAACTAAAGCTGTCTCATTTATCACACTGGCAAAACGAGAACCAAAATCTGAAATACAGAATTTGTATTATATCTTGATTCTGATGCACGGGATATATGTCGTAACAGGACCTTTTATGCTTCTAAAAGTAGCAATACCATTCGGTAAAATTTCTTATGAAGTGTTATTTGACCAAATTGATAGTTTTGAAGAAACTCCAAAGTTTGTTTTTGGGAAAGGAAAATCCAGAAGCACAACGATCTAGACCGTGTCAAGCCAAGTGTAAGAGCCGCCCTCATTTGAATTTCACCAATCTTCAATGAAAGCAAAATGAAATGACCCAAAAACCCACCTCAATACAGTTGATGAAGCGGAAATGTTGCAACTCGTTAGATTTAGAATTTACATTGCGCAGTCATATAACAGAATAGGGACAGAATTTCATTAGCAGGAATAAGTTTGAATAGGTGTAAGAGGAACTGAATCTAAAATGACGAACTTCGTTTTGTACAGATAAACAACTACATCAAGAAGCAATTGTCGTAACTAAGAAAAAGGCTCTAATGCACCTCAAGGAAAGTAGCAATTCCCTGGTTATCTGGATTAGAAAATCGATCCAGAATGGTCACTCCTCAAATTACCTGCTGTGAAGACGACATGATCATGCTAAAGACAGCTTTTAGAAAGCATTAGCGAGTGAAAGCCAATGCAAAAGACAACTTAATAACCAAATCTAGAGTTGCCTCTACTAAATCTAATGAAAACAAGAACAACCCAGATTGGAACTGACCTCAAACACCAAGAACTTATCATTAAAAATCAACAGTGGAGTTCAAAGAAGGTTTATCCTCCAGCAAAAGAAGACCAATAATGTAGTCTTTTGTCCAAAAGTGGAACTGTGTTTCCCCTTATCTTGCCGACATCCAATACTCCTGTGGCTATCCTACGGCACAGCTTATGACGTGAGCAGAGGTGGGCGTGCCACTTAGCTGTTTGGGGTTCTGGTTGTTTAGTGCAGCTAAAAATGTTTGGCTTAAGGATCACATTAGTGTTGCCATAGACACGACACGAGGTTAGGTGTGTGGCCAGTAAAGCAGTTAAGAGGGTTTTTCTTTTCCCCGTCTTAAAGGCAGAGGTCAGAGTGAAATTTAAACGTTCGATTCACGCCTTTGATTGAGTTGTGTAAGAAATACGATGTTTGACTTCGACTGCAAGTCATGCCTTCACCGGAACTAAATTTAAGAATGTCCGGTACATTTATATATATTTATTGAAGGATCAAGTACGTTCATGCAAATTAAAGAAAAAAGATACCAATTGAAAATTGAACAAAGCGGTGACGGCGACGGTTGATTTTGAAATCATGGTAAGCAGGTCAGCCGATCTAGCCGGAGTTTATTTAGGATACACAAATACAAAGACCCAAGTTCCGCCGCCGTCTGTTTATTTTTATTCTAATGAAATTAAATCCACTTGCAAATTAATATAATAAATATCTATTTATAAAATTTTGAAAGTTTATAAAAGAAGACTGTCAATGTATTTAGAATTATTAAATGTATGGTTTTAATATTGTAAAGTGACAATTTTAAAATTATACATTTAATAATTCTAAAATGTAAACAAAATCATAGTAGATGCATTAGATGTGAAAGGACTTCACATTTTTTTGAATCATTCTTAAAATAGAGTTACACTCATCCTAATTTAATAAGTTTAACTTTTAAAATTTAGAGATGATTTGACATGTTATAATTTTTTTATAAGTAATATATTTAAAATAAAAGAGTTTTAATATAATATCAATTAAACTCGGAGAATACTGTAGCTTATTAGATAAAGAAGGGGTGTAGTTGAGTGGCAAGGGACTCATCCACTCTTAACCAAAGGTCAGGAGTTCAATCCTTGCCTTTGGGTATGGAACAGTCTTAAATTCTTGAGCCAGCTGTCCCATTCTGTGAGGTACCTTCCTATCAGCGAGGAGATTAATCACTAGGTTCACCGGTGGATACCCTGATCTAAGACCAAAAATAATAATAATAATAAATCCCATAGTCACCTCACTTAAAGAGTCATTTTGATGTGGTAACGCTATGGAGCATAGAGTGGAGCCCTCTTTTGTCTCCTCACATACGTCAAGTTCATAAAAGAAACAATGTTTTGGTAATCTGTGATGGGAATTCACTAGTTTCAAGTTGTTCAAATGGTTCAAATGGATCGGATTTAAGCATAAGCATTAAATAGAGGCAGCAGACAATCTGTGTCCAATTTGTACAGGATTGATACGTGGGCCACAGATGTTAAAGAATCATACTGAAACTTGTTCGAAAAATTAAACAGAAACTAGCCGACAACTATGGTTGTGCTTAAGCTCTTACGAAACGGAATGAACTATTGAATACAGGTACCATGTCTATGAGAAGCAAGGAGAGGGCAAATTAACATTGCAATGCTGGAGTCTTCAAGACACAAAGTGGGAAAAAAAAAAAAAGTGAAGACTTTACGGATACATTTTTTAGAAGATGCTTAGTAGAGCTTTATCCTGATCTCTATGGCTCTTTGGCAGATTGGGCATAACTGGAGATGTTGTCCACAGTCACAGCATGTCTACAATAAATGAAGCTTAGTGGTACAACTCCACTCCACTTTTTATAAGTCAAAAGAGAGAAAATAACCACTTTACCTGATGCCCGCAATTGAAGGCCATATCCTTTCTACTGGTGATGCAGATGGGGCAAACCTGATAAACCCGTATACCCATATCATGGAAACTTTCAGAAAACATCAGTAACTACTAACTAGACATAACAATGCGTAGTGTGTGCACCAGTGGTAAGTAAGCTAAACTATGAAACAATGACGGGTCTAAAGATATTAAACTTTTTCAGTACATGATCATCTGAAACACAAGTTTCAGGAGACCCCATGTCAACTGCATTATGTCGGGCAGCAGAAGGTGCACTTGGGCCAAGATTGCTTGACCGTGAAGGTTTAGGGTTGCTGAATGAAGCATGGCCATACTGGGGAGGGGGAAGAGGAACTCTATCGATGACTTTTCCCCTGCTTGAACTGATTGACAAACAAAAAGCAAAATAATTACAGTTGACATCAATTATAGCTCCCATGGTGAAACTCTAATGAGACTTCAGAGAAGTTCGATTGATTACCCCAGTGTATTAAGCTCCAGGGTAGCTCTATACTGTGAAGGTATCTCCATCAAAGCTGCAAGAGCAAATTCTGCTTCCTTTCTGGATCTGTCCACTCTTTTAGACATTATTTCTGTGAAGTTCACGAACTAAGAAGGAAGAAGTTGTGGAATCAGCATTCGACTAGAAAAGTAAGACTATTAGATTTCAAGTAACAGTAAATTGAAACTGACTTGCCTGGAAGTTGTCAAAAGCTCGAGCAGGGATGTTATCATCAAATTCCTTCATCATGTCCCATGGGCCATCTCCAACCCCCACTAATATAATAGACAGGGGATACTCACTGCATGTCAAAAAGTACTTGACAATCGTTTAGACATTATATACAACCCAAGAAACAAGTTCAACTGTTTTACCTGGCTTTCACAATTGCTTCAACAGTTTTCTTTTCCTGCACGCTTAATTGATCACGCTCTGTCTCAACGCTTCTTGTCACCTGTCACAGATAAAACTTATTGTTGATCAAACTAATAGCTTCAGATTTTTGTGATCTGGAGTTGTTAACTTCTTTCGTTGCTTTCAAAGTTTCCAAGTTTCCTTTTAGATTATCACGAATTTCAGCAAGTAACTAAATAAGTACAGTGAGATTCTGCACAACAGTGGCCATAGATATGATCAAGGCACAGACATGACTGAATAAACCGAAATCTATCACCACATTCTCATAATCATTATTGAGAACACGTTTTGATTGGCATCTGATTCACCTTCAGAAGTTGGTAGTTGTATAATAGAGCTAGGAAATCTTGAAACATAGCCTCGCTATGCAAATTTACGAACTAGATGATATCTTCATTTCATAGACAAAGCTTCATAATATTAATAAGCAAAATTATAAAATCAGTATTGGAGTCTCTGGGACCCGATCAAAATTTCCTTTCTCATTGTTTTTTATCAAATGAATCTGAACCAAAATTTATGAAAGATTTGGATAACCTTTCAATATTCAAGACAAGAAGTATACTTCCCTAAAATTGTAGCATAACAGGCCAAGCAAAAAGTGATAAATTGTATCAATATACACAACTTTCTACTTCTTAATGAAATGGTTCGCAGAAAAAATTTAGTGAAAAGTATCAGATAGAAAGTACTTGTCCATCGGCTATTATAAGAAGAACATGGTACTGGCCACGGCTTTGTTCGACAATTGTGATGGCCATTTCAATTATAGGGGCAAATGACGTTGGTCCTGTAGCAAACAAACAAGATTTACAAACTCTTAACCAGTGTATAAAAGAGAAAAGGTCCAGATGATTGAGTTAGAACCTGCTAATCGTAGATTAGGTACCAATTCTCTGTATCGGCTTAAAACTTCTTCAAACCCATTACAAAACCTCTCATCTGGGTAAAAACTGAAAACTTCCTGATCATGAGTTGATGCTGCAAGATTATAGAATCACAGGACATGAGTTATCAAGGAACACTATTTCTAAAATTTTCTCCCAACAACTATTCACAGAAATACCATCTCCAAATCCAAAACAAGGAATTAAGTTATCGTCATCAAAGGAAGACAATGTTTTCCCAATAATGGCTATGGCTTGTTCATAGGGATTTTGATCATCTCCAATATGATGTAGGCATCTTCGATTGAAAGATCTTGAACCTAACATGGAAGGAGGCCAATCA
The DNA here is from genome assembly GCA_026413575.1 of Erythroxylum carthagenense. Taxonomy (NCBI): domain Eukaryota; kingdom Viridiplantae; phylum Streptophyta; class Magnoliopsida; order Malpighiales; family Erythroxylaceae; genus Erythroxylum; species Erythroxylum carthagenense. Next base: position 64,251,799 of record JANZLD010000006.1, read on the forward strand.
AGTTCTAGAGATAATCTAGAGAAGATAAGAAAAAGAAATTCGGATTAGTTGCAACCTGTCCACTCATTGCTCTTTGTGAAATCAATTCCAACAATCAGATTTGAAGACTCCAGACCTGCACTTGCTAATGCTCCAGTAACCTGCATATATATATATATATAAGTGTGCAATAACCTCATTTAATATCTTATTAAGGAGTAGGAGACATACTATAATTTAAACATCGGTTGATTTACAGAAGGTGCAATATCATGGTTTGACAGTAATCTCACTACTCCAGTAGACAATTCAAGACAACACAAAAGGAGAGGAAGTTTATTAGACGGAAGCCTTCCAACCTTTGGTATACCAAGAGTTTGAACGTTTCCTAAAATATAATGACAACCCGTTTAAGCAAACACTAGAACAATTTTTCAGCAGAGTTTTTTTTTTTTTTTTTTTTTCACTTTGCAACCAAGATAGCATACACTTTGATTGTTTACAATTCTATCATCTATTATATAACTTGGACACTACCCTGTTTTACTATGAACTAGGAAGTCACCTGGTCCAAGCTACTGTAATCATCGTTTATTTTTCTGAACTTCCTGTCCAACCTCCTTGAATTCGCTGGCTGATCAGCATGGCTTTTGAATAGAGGTGCATAATATTGGTGAGGCACGTGCTCATGGCTAGGTTGATCATATGGTGATGGCGAATAGCTACGCTGACTCCATGAATATGAACTAGAAGGCTGTTGTGGGCTAGCTCGTTTTGTAAGTATCCCACCCATCAATTACGATCTACAAAAGACTGCAAAATTCAATGTATATGGTCAAAATTCAGTATGGCCATGCAAGCAAAAGAAAGGACAATACCACGGAATCCCAACGCAGAACGCACAGAATATCCTATTAACAATAAATCTTATCTTTTAGTATAAGAAACGGAGTGGAAGAAGATCATCAGTTGAGAAGAGGACAAGACAAAAACCACCGAGTTGACAGTTTGCACATCCGCAAATTAAAGGCCTTGTTTAAACCCATTGATGTTTGAGAAGGTATCATTGGAAATAGCCACAGAGGGTAAAGCAAGATGCTACGTAAAACAAAGGAATAAGAAATATATGTTCAAAGGTGTGGTTTTTATTGCTAGATTCTAAGCAAGAAACCTGCACGAAAATAAAAACACTGGATGACTAAAATATCAAATCATTTCTCATCAACCATAATGGGGTGAAAACTTCTAAGTCTAGACGAACTTGGAAAACAAAACCATTGTCATTTCTGCTATTAAATCCAAAACTAAACAGCATTTCTTCAGGTATCATAAAATTCCGCAATTTGCCTACTGACAACGCCGTGGTTATCCAAAATCACATCGACCCATATCAGCACTCACTGCATTCACCTTAAAACAAGACCCGGAAGCAAGAAAGTAAACAGATATCATATATAAAACCCTGTTTAAAAGCTAATGCAGTCAATACCGTGAATTCAAGAACTCAGCTTTGCCATAAAACTTGGATCCTTGGTTAGCCTAATTTACAGTGGACTAGAGAAACGTAGAGATGAGGCTGTGTCGGTGTGGTGACTGACAACATGGCGTAACTGTGGGCGGAGAATTCCAGGGTTGAAGTGGAAGAGGAAAACAATTGTTGTTGGATAAAATTGCAAGTAAAAGTTGACACTGGCTGTTTCTTGGAAGTTTCTTTCTTGCAATTGCTTTTGGACGTATGCGAATCTTTGTCTAAAGTTTCCATTTTCTTTTTCTACGTAAAGAAGTATTTATTTTTATTAACAAAATATTTCGTCCTTTCAATTTTATTCCAGCATTTAGTGTGGATTAATGTTTTTTTTAATCCGTCATTTTGTCAAAGTTGGTAGAGGGTCATTAATTATATGTATTTTTTTTAATTTTAGAAAGACACTATTTTTATAACTCATACTCGTGACCTTCTAATCATAAAATATATGAAATGATTATGAATTTTTTTGGTCGAATTGAGAGGTATAGAGTCAAAAAGTCCTGTGTTTGGATTCTTTTATCAACGCTCTCTCGATTGAGTCTGTCATACAGAATTTGCATAATATGAAATATCCGATTGACTTGATTTGTAAGTTATTGCGTCAATTCGTATATTTATCCAGGGAACGCACACATACATATGATAATTTGGTAATTTGATATAATAATGAATATATGGAATGAAAATATAGATGTCATTACCAAGTGGAAGTAGTTTGGTGAGGAGTAAAAGCAACCACAAGGGTATTCAATGAAAATGAAATATGATTACTTAGTGGAAGAAGTATAGTTATAATTCATAAGACCAAGGGAAATTATAAGGAATGTATTAAACAAATACGTAAACAATAAAAACAAAAATTGATTGAAACTAAACGTGCTAATGTTATCTTTTCAGAACTTTTATCCCCATCATTTAAACTTTAACAAAACCTTTATAGGGGAATTAGTCTGTCTCCCACTTTCATCTATCTCCCTTTCCAAGTTACTTTGTTTCTCTTTAAGTCTTAAAAAAAAAAAGAGTTATGTCTTATCTTATTCTTATCTCCTAGTATCTCATCTTATTATAAACAACATTACCAAAATAATATTATCATATCTCCAATTATAATCATAATATAATCTTATTTTTTGGATAAATTTAAGAATTTTTAACTTTTTTATGCTCCCAAAATTTTAATATTTTTTAATTTAGTTACATCATCAATTATATTAAGATAAATGTAATAAAACATCTTTATCTTTTTTTAAAAAAATTAAATTTCTTTTGAAGTTTATCATTTTAACTTTTTCGATGTTATAAACATAAATTTCTTTTAATTTTGTTCTAAAAATAAATTTGAGGAAAATTTTCCTTATTCACAATTTGTTGGAAGATAAATAAGGCCTTAAGTGTTTCTAAGGTCTCTAATAACTCCATTTTCGTTAGTGTTATTTCTCCACTAAATCCCATCTTTTTTAGATAAAAGCAACATCTTTATTTTTGTACCCTATGTAATAAAGTTGTTTAATAAAGTGAATATCATTGAAGGGATGTGATATATTGATAATTGACAACTTTGTAATGTACAAGATAAGAATGAATAAGATGTACGACTAAAAAGCATTTAGATCATTGCTAGAATTCTTCGTAACTAAACAATAATTGATAGCTGGGATATTCTACGATTGGATTTGTGTTACCAACTCCACTCAAGCTTGTGAGAGAGTGAGATCATGAGCTTTTCTCAAAGTCAATAAAATGTTAAAGACGGTAGACCTTTAGTCATAACATCAACGTTCCGGTCAGAAGAAGAAATATGCCTAATGAAGAGAGCCTTATATGCTTGGTATAAGCACTGAGACAAAAAGTTTAAAGCACAACATGTAGCATCAAGATCATCACACAACACTTCAAAAAAATGTCATCCAGCGACATATATTATCAACGAAAAACTTTTGGATCCTGTCAATAATATAAAATGTAAAAAGAATCCACCGACGAACAAAGGCGTCGTAAAAACGACTATAGGTTAATTTACTGACGAACATTTTATGTAATTGTCAACGAATATACCGATGGTTTGCTATGACCGTCGATAAATTTACTTACGGTCATTTTCTTTCCATCAAAATATTTGCAGACGGTATTGATTATTTCGTCAGTAACATTACCGACGGCTATGATTTCTCGTCGGTGAGTATATCGACAGATTTGCAAATTTTGACGGTAAAGTTGGCGACAATTGTTAATATTATCAACGGTGATTCTCTGTTTCGTCGATAAATATCATAAAATTTACCGACAATTTTTTTGTTCCGTCAGTAACTATAATAGATTTTACTGGCATACTTGCATTTTTCGTCAGTAAATATGTATAAATTTTTTTAAAAAATCTTGACATTAAATTTTATTTCATGGTCTTATGGTTAATGCATAATTTCGACTATTATAAATTAT
>JANZLD010000006.1:64271410-64283056 GCA_026413575.1 Erythroxylum carthagenense
TATATAATTACTTGAAAGGAAGTTTTGGTACGAAAGTCACATAAGACATATTAATTATATCATAGCACAATATAACCTACTACATAATCTGTTCTTGACTACTTAAAAGATTCTCCAGTTAGAGATCATGTTGGAGCTTATTCTGTGCTTAGATTTGAATAGATAGAGATGCATGTTGACTTTATCACGTAGTACTCTAATTGAGTACGGCAATGCGGAATACCCATTTACCTCCTTCTGGTCTAAATTTGATCTTCTAATCACCTACAATAAGGTATGGATGATATTTTGCTTGAAAATAAGGCAACAAAGATGGAGATTAATGACCTCAAAGAGTTTTTATCTAGGTTCACTAAAGGTAGGTTCACTCAAACATATATAATGGAATCAGATGAAAACCAAAAGGTTGGTATCAAATGAATACCAACAATTGGTATAAGCTTTATTCATATGAAATGAGGAACAATCACTGTATCTTTAATTATTGATTTTAAAAGGAATAATTACTAAGGATCTTCATATGAGATAAGTAAGAAAATTTGTATAAAAAGGTTAATTTTTAAACCAAGTGAGGAACAAAAATGAGATAATCACTTGCTAATAGATAATATTTGAGCATATTGACTTAGTATAAATATTTAAGGAGATAAAATTAATGTTCCATAAGCTAGGATGAGAAATATAGATTAATCCTTGAATTATTATATAATTTTTTAAAAATTGTTTATTTCTTTGACAAGCTCTTTGCATATACACTTCGCCATATGATATAATTTTGGAAAAGGGAGTGATCAAAGTTATTTATTTTTTTCATTTTAATGCTTATAACTTTTTATAACATTTTGGAAAAGGGAGAGAGAATGTTAATATTGAAAATTGAACTTTGCAAATCAATGATGCATGAATTGACAGGGGAAGTGCAATACATATTACTTTGATATAAGGAGAGTTTCATTTATTTTCTCGAATATCACCAAAACACTTTGTCATTATAAAAATCATAAGTAGATTTTTAAACTAAGTAAGGTTATAATTTATAGTTTTAATGACAAAATATCACTATAATTGGATTTACTTGTTATGACATTAATAACTCAATCATAATGGAATCAAGCAATTAATGAAAAGTCAAGTTCAATAGAAGGGAAAAGTGAAAGAGGAACCAATTAAATTAATTAAGTAATTAAATGATCAACTAAATGAGTAAAATGAAGCATAAATACAATTTAAAAGTTATTTTAGGTAATAAAAGTGAAGTGGACCAAGAAAAAGGAAGATTAAAGCCATTTAATATAAAACAAGTCAATCCAAATTCTTTATAACCTTCATCTTTGTCAGTATTATGTTCTAAGGGTTTAACATTGCAAAAATATTATTGTATGCTTAATGCATAAATGTTTCAAAATTAAAAGGAAATTGAATTTTGAGTTTTAAAGAAAACTTTTAATCTTAAACTACAGTATGAGGAACTATTATATGTGTTTAAGTCAAGTCTTGTTAAAGGAATTAGGTTTACACTTTGAAAACTTGGAAGTCTTTTTGTAACGACCAGCTTAATAATTGTTTGTAATGACTGGTTTTTATTTTTAATGGCTAGTTTATAACTAAGCTATAATGCTTATACAATATTATGTCTCCCACTTCAAATTGGTAAGAAGTGATCCAATAGTTTAGGCTTAAGCAAAGAAGTGGCATGGAAGACTTCATTGCTTATAAAATATCATTGAATACCACAATTTATAGCCTATAGAGGCAAAGGAACCTAAGCATCTTTTAGCAAGCAATCAAGATGTGATCCCTATTAATATAACTAATCAAATCCATCAAAGAACAACTATTAGTTCATCTTGCTCATATCAATTACAGACTAGATTGTCTTTTCTCAATCTTTAAGCTTATTGTATCTCGTAATGTTGAACTTTAGTGATAAGTAGAAGCTTTAGTTTAAAAGTTTATTTCCTTAGATAAGAGTTAAGCTTAAGCTCAGCTGATTATCTGTTATGTAACTCGTAATTTATATTTTATTAATCTTCAGTTTATTTTATTTTCTAAAGATAACTAGTTTAAAATGGTTGGTTTTTTGTCCTAAAAATTAGGAACAAAAGTTATGAGTATAAAAAAACATGAGTGAGTTGTGAGAAGTATCCTAGATACTAGATGGAGTCATCAGAGTTATTTTAAGATTTTCATACAATTATGGTATGATCCCTTAATATATTATGGGGATCTAGAAAGAGAGTTTTTAAGTTGTATTTGATCATTTGTGATATGAATCAAGTAAGCAATTAAGCATGTAAAATGTTCTTTTTCATCCAATAATGAAGATGTTTCATGAAAGGTCCTCTTCACCCATTAAATGATGATGTTAGTGAATTTCTAATTGGATCTTAAAAAGTGAACATATATTAAGGGTTATTTCTCTAAGCCAATATAAATTAATTAATTTTGATCATTTTTCCAACTCTCTTTACTTATTATTATGATTGCTATGTAATTTTCATGTATAAAAGTGTTATAATTATTTACTAAAATTGACAATTTATTTATTCATTTTCAAACAAGTTAAAAAGTATACACACACAATTCACTCCTCTCTCAAGTGTTATCTAAGAACCAACACTTATGACTATCAAAGACCCTTTTTTCTTATCATAACAAAGTAAGACATTACAATTTTTTTAAAGTTTTTCAACTCATACTTTAGGATCTTAATATGAGTAGGAATGAAAAAATAGCCTGAGCTTGACTTGGCCCAATTTAAGCCTTACTCGAAGTTAACAGGTTTGGTCCAAGTTGACTAGGCATCAAGCCAAACTTGAACTTCTTTTAAATTTGGGTTTTAGGCTTAGGCTAGGGCTCAGGCTTTTAGGCTTGACTTGGCCTAAAGCTTAGGTATATATAGTTAGAAAACCTTAGTTCATCCCTTTGATCTTCATTTATCATATGTCTTCCTTTCTATATCATTATTTTTACTTTTAACAACCTCCAACCTTGCTTCTTTTGTTTCTCTTCTCCTTTATTTCATAATTTTCTAATTGTCCAAGTGCTTTATTTTCCTAATTTTCTTTTGAAAATTATAATCAAATTAAGCCATAAAAGACTGAAAATGAGTTTACTATATATGTACTCTCAAGAAGAGACTTTCAAAAAAAATCAATCCGTTAAGCTAATTAAGCATCCATAAATGATGTAATACGTAGAACTAGTTTCCACTCCAAATGTCACACATGTAGAATTGAAAGATAGCTTATCAACAAAAGGTGTTTGTGGGAAGTCTAATGGCATTAATTAACTCTTTGATGAATTACTCATAGCTTCTTTCCTTGTTCCAGAATATGCACGCTATTTCTTTAATCCTAAATGTGTAGCACGAAATAAGATAAGGAAATGTAGTAACACCATTTGTAACCTCTATTAACATACTGTAAATTCAGACATTAGCTGATGATTGGTTGCTATTCCTCATAAGGATTGATAAGGTTACATCTATAAAGAATTGTTTTCCATACATAACTGGAGTACTTGCATTTGAGGCGCTCTTCAGTTGATTTCTATATAGACTACACTAGTTTGCTAAGTACTTAAACTTGCTTAATTTTTCAATGGTGGGTAATACATCCCTTATAGCTCTCCATAATGTTGTAGTGGCTCTAGGAACCAATTTATACCATGAAACATACATAAGGTTCTACTGAAATAGTTGTTGCACAAAGTGTTCTGAATTTCCCATTAGCATCTGGGCCTTACTAATTTTTGTAATGTATATCTTCATTTAGCACCACTTTGTTGATATCCATCTGCATATTCCCATCATTTATTCTCATAAGGATCTCATTTTTAAACATCAATAAATTTGCAAAATTTTGATTATCTATAATACTTTGTCTCAAATCTAGTAACTCAACCTTTTATTTTAAAGGACAACCTGAAATCTAGTTATTATGCCAGAATAATGTGCTCATCTCATTCCTAACTTCTTTTCTAGTATAAGATCTTATTATGATGCATATTTTGTGAATTTCCTATGTCACAGAGGCATCTTTAGTTGTAAAATCAATTTCCCATATCCTTTTATCCTTGGTGTAGTATTCAATCACTCATTTGCACTATAACGACTTATTATCAATGATTAATCTCCACATTCTCTTGACAAGCATGTGAGAATTCCAAAGTTTTAAAGGAATTATGTTAAAAACTCTATGCTTCTTTAATTTGTAGACCTCAAACCATTTGATATAAGCTTTATAACCACCACCTTCGTTTGCCCCTGACCAAAGGAATTTTTTTTTAGTATATTGTTAATATTTTTCACAGCTTTTAGAATGGAAAGATGTGTAGCCCAATGTATATTGATTGAAGATAAAAATAACTATAATTAATTGAGCTCTACCAACAAAAGATAAAGTTTTCATGCTTCATCCTATAATTTTAGCTTTTACCTTGTCCACTAAAGGCTTAAAGCTTCCATAGCTCAATCTAGTGTCAACTATTGGTATACTAAGGTAGGAAAATGGTAAAGACATCTCTTTAAACCCGGTGATATGTTCTACCATATGTCTTTGAACCTCAACACTTTTAGAGGTATGAAAGGAGCATTTATCAATGATAACATGGGGACCATAAAGTTTAGTAAATATTTTGATGGCCTTCATTATAACTGAAAAAGGAGTTTTATTCACTTTAGTAAGGATAATTAGATCATTAGTAAATATGAGGATAATGATTCCCATTTTTTTTACTTGGAATGATATTCAAAATGTTTGGTTCCTCCAAAATCCTTTTCAAAAGTCCATTGAATGCCTCCATAATAATAAAAAATAAGTAAGGCGAAGAAGGATCACCTTATTTAATGCCTTTAGAACTAAGTCAGAGGGCTCTCTATTAATGACGATGCTAAAAGATGTTATGGTGAACCATAGAGTAATCCATTCAGTGAAACATTTTGAAAAATCTAATGCTCCCATGATGTTACAAAGAAAGTTCCGGTCAACATTATTATAAACATTCTTCAAATCAATTTTAAAGATATAATTTTTACCCTTTTCTTCTGGGAATATCCCTTTATAAATTCTTACATAAGTAGAATATTATCTCCCATCTCTCTACTACCAAATGATTGATTAATGTCTCCTTCAATTTTCTTGCTAAGAATTTTGAAAGAATTTAGCATATTTAGTTACATTCCTCTCTTGACCATAAGTACTATTATTTGATAATGTAAACTCCTCCCTAATATAGGCAATTCCTTCTCCATAGTCTTTACCCTTCTGGTATGCCATTTCATTCTTTGAGTTAGAGACCCAAAACAACTTAAAATTTTTGTTTCCTTGATGCTTTATGTTTTAGGTCATTAGGTGTAGTTTCTATCACTTTGTATGTGAGAGAGAAAGAATAGAACATTAGTAACTTGGTTTGTTAGTGTTTGGGTATAGATAGGTGGTGTTTAGGGTAAAATATAAGAGAAAAGAAAAGTGGGTAAGGTTGAATTGAACATCTGTGTTGAGTCGGGTTGGGCTAAGTTAAGTGAAAAATAAGCAATTTTGGAATTTGATTTGGTTTTAGATCACTTAAAACTAGATAAGATTCAAACTCTGGTGGTTTAAGTCAAGTACAATCAAGTTTTGGGTGGGTTCATGTCATCCTCTAAGATGATCGACAACCTGCAAACCCTAACTATGAATTGCTAAATTTACATAGTTAATTAGTGGAATATTTGTTGTTGTTCTTAATTATAAACATTTGGCTTATCCTCTTCATCTTAGATGAATTTATGAAAGTAATTAATTAAATTTTATTTAATTTATAGGGATGTTAAACTTTACTTTTACAAATATTTAGAAAATTTCTTACTCAAATTCTATAATTTCTTCCCTATTATAATTCCTTCCAACTACGTTTTATTTTGGATGCCATGATATAAACCCACAAAATAAAATTCCATAATGAAAGACAGTGATTAAGTAATAACCTATATATATAAAGACATAGTTTCTGGTTCTGTTTCATTTAATAACCTGTATATAAAAAATCGGTCGGTTTATCAGTGAACCAGTTGAACCAGTTGAACCAATCAGTGTCTGTACCTAAACTTTATATTTCAAAATAAAAACTTAAAACTCTCCTCGCCTTTACTCTTGGCTCTTCACTATCTTCTCTTCACAAATGTCATTGCTTCCATATATGCACATAAGTAAACATAATACCTGTAGGTAACTTATAGATGCAGAAATTAAGCCTTATTTACTCTCCTTAGGTTGCTATGAACTCAATGCTAAAGGAGTTATGCCCTCTAATATGCACAGCTAAAATGAGATAATGAGCTTGTTAAAGCAACTTCGATCTCCTACTTCCTCTACAACTAAGCACCATCATCAAAATAATTGTCTCTACGTCTGACTGAGAACAACTTCTTGAAGGCTTCAAAGACTATTTTTATTTTGAGGGGCTCTGTGATGCTTGTTTGAGTTTAAAATGCAATCTTTCATTCTTTCTTAAAATTACTACTTCTTTTGTTGATCTCTCTCTTAGAGTTATAGTGGATTTTGAGATGGGTTTCTTCATGATGCAATGACTGTTGGGATTGGGGCTCGCTCTCAGAGCTATAGTGATGAAGCTTTAAACTTAGATGGCTGTTTGTGTTATTTTTGAAAATGGCTGAAGTATTTAGTCTAACGAGACAAATGCAAAAAGCCATCGTAGATGGGAAAAGAGTCTAAAGGAAAATCCTAATCTCGTAAAGCCACACATTAGATAATATAGGCTAAAAAATGAGTATGCCGCTTTCTTTCATTAAAAATGGGAATATTGATTGACATATCTCTCGAATGCAAGGTACTACTCATTTGCCATTTTAGTGTTATTGCTGTTGACTTGTTGGAGAGGATGGGGGAAGAATATATTGCAAGTTTGCATGAGGTACAAGAATTGGATGGATAGACGAACAAAAAATTTGAGAGTTGTCGAATGGGTTTTGGAGTGAAATGTTGACTCTAGTTGTCAATCCATGTTTTTATAGAGTTCGGGTTTGTTCATTCTAATATGTTATTCAAGGTTTCAATATGTTAAAAGATAACAAATAAGGATAAGGTGGTCGATAGCGTCATCTATAAAAAGTACCAACTATAGGAGATTTCTTCTTTATTCATACTTATTAATTAATTAGTTTTTTGTAATAGTTGAACTCTATTTCATTTTAATCTCTAATTTTGATAGTTGTGTTATATATACTCTATTAAAGTATTCAATTTTTTGATCTAAAATACCAAAATTGAAAATTACATTTGAAATATTTCAGTAAGACAACACTCGGTTATTTGAAGTGGAGCAAACCTATAAGAGTTTGTTAATTGTCGAAGCAAAGTTTGATAAGTGAGTGTTATTTGATTTCATTCACCATTCTATTGTTAGTCTTTTGTGTATATGTATGGTCATTTGTTTGTTTTGATACTTTTTGACTTTGATCCTAATGGAAAACATGAACACAAAACTGAATCTTGTGACTTCAACGTTTCTTTTTCATAACAGCGGTATTTACTTTCAAGTTATCTATGCCAATATTTAAGCATTAAATCCAATCCATTTGTATACTTCCCTTGATTGCATTTGTTTGGCATTGAAAGGAAGTTCAAATTTTTTTTGGTAAGAATAAACTTCAATTTTAGGAACATCATTCAAAGAGACTAAATATGATCTGAAAAGTATTCCTTGTAGACCTTCATGGAAGTTTTATATTACCAAATGACCAATTTTTATAGGGTTGGAACTCTTAAGATTTAAAGGTGCCCTTTCATAATTTCTCAACAAAACAATGAGCTCACTTGTTAGTATGCGATAAGAAAAGTACAATAATAAAAGATGTTAAACGACACTAAATTTTTGGAATGTAGTCATTCTTATTTTTCTTTGCCCACTATGATGTAGTTTAAGTGATTACTTTACTTCCATACCGACAAAACCTTTTCTAAAGCCAAGACAAGCTATCAGATATAAACAAACATACTAACAACATAACCTAAGGTATACATAATTCTAAAAATCTCTGGTTTTGGAAGATGAGAAAGAGTTTTCATTAATTTGTCTTTGCTTTTCTAAACCTATATTTACAATTTACTTTATTCAATGAGACAAAGTTCATAAATTATTAAAGAAGGGTATCTTAAAGACAATTTTATGCTTATGATTGTCATTCTTTATTGCAATTGATGATGAGAAGTATTTAAGTAGGAGACTTTTACCTTAATGATGGTACACCCAATTTTTAAAAATAATTTTTAGGTTAAATTATAACTAAAAACATAGAATCATTAGAAAAAATTTTGATAAATATCGCAACCTCTACTCGTGGTAAGTTCGATCCAGCGTAAAATTATTTTTCTTTTTCTCAAAAATCTAATAGGAATATCCAATATAATTGTATGTATTGCGGTAGAATATTTAAAGAGAACTTTATAGAATAAAAGAACAACTTGCTGGTGTTAAGGATAATATTGCTTCTTGCAAAAAAGTACCATTTGATGTATGTGAGAGGATTGGATGTTATTTGCAGCAACAATTGAAAAATAAAAAAAGGAAAATGAAGAGGCTCATGATATATGTTTTGGAGATGAGCTACTATTGACATAGGTTATTGTTTTCCTCTAAGAAATACTCCTGGTTCTCAACCTAGACTAAAAAGTATTTTTGGTTAATAAGGATGTTGTTTTGTGATATAAAAGAGCATGAGCTAAATGGTTTTATCATTAATGTATTCTTTTAAATGCTTTAAGTTCCTATTTTGAAGAAGCAATAGATGCTATAACAATGATAGGTTCAAGATTCTTATTATGAGATGTGTGTGCCTTTACTTCAAGATTAGGAAAGGAATGTCAGTTAATTGTGGATACATATAAGTTTAGTTGGGAATCAACATGTTACAATATTATGGAAGACGAGTGGACTGATCAAAGACAAAGAACCTTGATTAATTTCTTAGTTTATTGTAATATTGAAATATCAAGTATGCTAATCCTTCTGATATGGTAAAAAGTGCTGATACGTTATCTAAATTATTTTATGAAATTGTTGAGTGGGTTAGACCAAAAAAAGGTTGCACATTTGTTATAAATAATGTAACTAATTCTGTATCAGTTGGGCACTAATTATAATTAAAGTATGGGCATATTTATTGGTCCCCATGAGCTGCTCATTGTATAAATCTCATTTTAAAAGATAGTAGTGATATGGACCATATTTCTAGTCTTGGTTCACATGCATTTAAGATCACAATTTTTGTGTATAATCATATCATAATTTTGTCTTTGTTAAGAAAGCAAGAAGATTGGGTTAAAGTCATGTGTCCTACTACTAGCAAGTTTGCAACTACATTTATTACTTTGAAAATTATTTATGAGCATAAACAACTACATCAAAATTTAGTGACAAGTAAACATGTTTCAAGTCATAAGTTATCAAAAAGTAAAAAACAAAAAGAAGTTTGTGTTATTATTCTAGATGATAAATTTTGGGATGCTTGTTTCATCATTGTGAAGATTATGACTCCGTTTATAAGGTTGTTGAGGATTGTTGACTTAAATGAGAAGTCATATTTGGGGTATATATATGATGGTATTTATAGAGGTCATAAAACAATTATAAATCTTTTTAAAAGGAAGGAAAAATTGTACAAGGCTTATGTAGATGTTATTGATCGATGATGGGATAAGCATCTTACTCAAAAGATCTACATAGCAACTTATTGTCTCAGTCCTTATTACTTATATAGTGGAGACACATGTACAAATAATATTATGGGTGGTTTGTTTGATATGATTGAATACAAAGGTATTTTTGCTATTAAAGAGCAATCATAAGCAATAGATGAAATTAAATTGTATCGTGAAGGTTTTGAGAGTATTGCTAGACCATCAACAAAGAGAAAACTTATTATGAAAAAAAATGTAGTATAGTAAGTTTTTATACTTTTAGTTCATTCTTTACTTATTAATAATATATTTTTTATTTTTTATAACTATTATTTTAAAATAAAAATAGTGGTGGAGATTATTAGGTGAAAGTGCTCTAACATTGATAAAAATCTCTATTAGATTACTCGGCCAAATAGCTTTTGCATTAAGTTGTGAATGTAATTGGAGCATTTTTTGACGTATTCATATAAAGAAACAAAATTTTTGGAATATTAAAGACTTAGTGACATCGTTTACTTTACTTTTGAAGGTGATTCTTAAATATATTCGCAAAACCACAACGTATCTCTGAATGAGGTTAGTTAACCTACTTTTCTTTAGATATCGCTTTATAGATAGGCAACCCCTAACCTTTTTTGATGACCATGGCTCTGTTCTCTGTACCCACGACTCTATATCAACTTCTGTCCTCTAGCACCACCTAAAATTACCAAACCAATTTCGAGAAGAGCAACCTAACCTTAACCTTAGATCTACTTTGTTTTAGCTTTCCTCACCATTTCTCCATTTCGAGCTCCTTCTGCTCCATCCATCTTTCTCCTGTTTCCTTCTAGCATCCATTGATTCAACGCTTTCCCTGCAAAAACAAAACATCATTAGACTTACATTTAGATTTTAAACTATTAAATTATATTGGAGACATATTTTCCTCTTCTAGCCTCAACCACCACATTTCCCTCTTCTCCCCATTCATCTCCATCTCAACTTGCAATGCCCTTTGCACTCTTCACTCGACAAATCAAACTATCCTACCCCCAGCCTTTACAATTCCACCTCCACCTCCTAAGGTTTCTGCTCCATCTGATAGTGTTGGATCACGTATGGCCTGAGTATTCACAATACGCTGCGGAAAGACCATAACACAACACGATGTATAACCGAAAACATATAGGATGTGCAAAAATACCTTTTTCACGGATTGGTGGTTGCTTTTTTGTATTCGTAGACACTGCTACACGCGAATGTCCTCTACCGGTATCCATACGAGTATGCACGATCCGGGCTACGGCTATCGTGTGCTAGCATGTCCTGAAACTCTTTCCGAATGCCACACAAATTTTCTCTCGGATGGTGGCTAGGGTTTCGTATCACAATGATGTGGCTTAACCCTTATGAGACCTAAGTTTATCTATTTATAGAGAAAACCTAATCCCATTAAAGCCCAATAAGTTTCAGCCCATTATATCTCATATAATAAAAGCCCGACAACTTAATTCAATCTAGCCCAATAAATATATCCATATATATTTATTCAATGCCTAATAAATTAGGCCCAAGAGAATAAGCCTAAATCACATCACTCTTTATGTGTGACCCTGTAGGCTCATTTGATGTTGGCAATGAGCTTGATCACACTTCAAGGCCCATAAGTCATAAGTGGCCTCTAGTAAGACATTATGACTACCCAAATCAAATGAGGGTCGATAATCTGATTTAACCTGTAATCATGGTTATAAGATAAGTCCCTTTATAACACGATATCAGGATTAATCACAAGGCATAGTATATGTCAACCTTTGATCAATCATAGTATCTTGATCCCTAAGTTGACTGATTATAACAAATGACATTGATGACTCTTCATCAATTAATTTGAGCACGTCCACGCATTTCTTCAGTCACACTTGTCAAGAGGCCCAAATGATATCTCTCTCATTTAAGAGAGGTACAAATCCCATCTACG
>JANZLD010000006.1:64343026-64353163 GCA_026413575.1 Erythroxylum carthagenense
CCTTTAAGCACAATAACATCTATAACACAATACCTATACAAATACACTCATTTAATTCCATTTAATATTTCTAATTTTTATCGAAAGTTCGAGGTCCAACAGAAACACATCATTTTCTTGATGTTTTTGATTGTGCAAAGTTGACCCGAATGAGGTGCTTCTAGAAAAGCTGGAATAGTAATTGAATGTATGAATTTTGGAACTTTTGAAATCCATTTGATGTTTACATCAGTTTAGTAAGAAAATATACTCAAGAATTTGTCATAAACATGCATTACACATATTCACTATACATAAATGAATTCTTAATCATGCACAATAGTGATTTGTATATGTGTTAAATGTTATAGAGGAACACATAGAGCGATCACTTCCAGATATTGTCGGAACTTCAAGGCAATAAGCAAACGGGAGCAATAGTGAGTAACCTAAGATGGTCTCACCTTGATTTTTTGTTTATTACTGAATTGAATTTGATATTGATGAATGTATACTGAATTGTGTACTGATTCTAGACATGAAAGTCTAAGGTATTGATTGAAGAATGTGATATTGAAGTGTTACTTGCATATGAATATGATTGACTACTTGCTTTACATGAAATATCTGAAATAACTTTGTTTTGTTTTAAAACTGTTGAGTCCTAGTTGTGGGTAAATAGGAATGCCTAGAAGGTCTGCAGCTGCTCCTGTGACACTTCAGTGTCGAGACTTCTGTCTCTCCTGGACACTTCAGTGTTGAGACTTTGGTCTCTCCTATATAAGTCCCATTACCCGCCTCTATAAATGGATTTGCAGTCCTTTGATTTTGTAATCTGATATATATTTGATTCTAACATAAACAAAAATTGTATTCTAATTCTGAAGGGTTTATACCCTCTTTTGATATTCAGTTTTGATAAGTATAAAAATTTGTTCTGAAATGCATTACGTCTGATTTAATGTTAGGTAATCTTTTAATGCATGCTTATGCTGTTATATGATTCTGTATGATGAATTGTCACTTCATATATATATTAGTTATTACTCACTAAGCTATATGCTTAGCATGATGGATTTGTCCCATGTAAGTTCAGAGTGAAGATTATAAATACTGGGACAAGTCAACCGCAATGGCCAATGGAGTCTGAGTCTTGTTTTGAGAAAAATGTATTCTGAGTTTTTTTTGGGCTTGTATCTGATGTGTATAACTCTTTAATTTGTTTGGAGGTTTGTAATAACCTTAATACATGTTGGTCTTTGAATTTATGGTATGTAATATGATAAGCACAGTATGAATGATATGTTAAGTATTGTATGGTTGATTTGAGATTCTGAAATGCATGTATGAAATGTTCCGTCTTGCTTGGATTTTTCTCGATTCTGTATATATGTTTTGTTGTCTGCGTGGTGCTCTCGTATCCTCCTAGGGGGTATTAGGGCATCACATGGTGACTATAACTCCCACTTAGGCCAGTTCCATTGATCTTCCTCTTGTCACTGCCAAAGGCCTATGTTTGTTATGAAATTGCCAGCCTGTCTTCTTTACTTTTGCACCGACTCTCTTGTTCCAGAATAGCAGTTGTAATATTGTCAAAGACTAAAATGTTTTTGTTGTTTGTTAAATTAATAATGAGTTCACTATACGAATCTAATAGACTTTAGAGTAGAAGTTCCACACGTTCACTTATCTCTATTATGTGCCCCAATGATGTGAGTTAGGAAAATAGAGTATTTACAATATTTAAGTGCTCCGTCATCGAAGTGGATTCTACCTTACGTAAAGTGTATAGTTTCCTCTTCAAAAAAATTTTGTTATGGAGTGATTTAACCTCGTATAATTTTGTAAGGTGATCTCATAGTTCCTTCGCAGTCTTTTTTTCCTTTATGTTGGATAATACTCCATCAGCTAAAGCTAGATGAAGATAAGCTATAGTATTTGTTGGACCAATGGTGGTTGACAAATTAAATCCTTCTATGTTTTGATAATAATAAAATGTATAGAATTGGTTAAGAAATTATTTCAGGTATTTATGGATTGATATTCAATTAAAGGATTAATACAAATCAAGAGATAGACAACGTGCAAGAGATCCCAACAATAAATATTGAAGATCATACAAAATATGTCACAAGATCCTGCACTAGTCGACTATAATGTGGCAAGTCGACTAATAAAATCAGATTCATCAGTTGGGGCATGAAACAAGTCGACCAACAAGTTGTAAGTTGACTATTAATCAGTTGGATAGGTGCCCTAGTCGACTATCATTACACTAGTCGACTATTCGAAGGAGCGGAGATGAAACTTGCATGGAAAAATGTTGGTACCAGTCAACTACTCTTTAAAGATAAAGCTGACTATAATGTACTAGTCGACTATAACACCTCGACTAGTTGACTATCAGGTGTAGCTAACCAAAATCTATCCGAATCAATCACAAATGGAAAGGAAATCATGTTACAATGGGTATATACAACGGCTAGTAGACTTCTCCAACGACTGTAATCACCTTAGAGCCTGCAAATAAATAGTAGAAGATTAAATGATTTTGCAGAGGAGTCCAAAAGCAAAAGCATACTACTATAGTTCCTAATTTGCTCTCATTCTGCTCTTAGCTTGTTCTAAATTGTTCTCAACTGTACTGAGCATTATTACTTCATCTTTATCACTATTATTGTGAGTTGAGTGATTGGTGGAAAATCATTTGTGAGGTAGGATTTGTGCCATAAAAAAGATCGGTTGTTAGGTGTAGCTTGAGTCGGAAGTCAAGTTGTATTAAAAAGTTCACACTGAACTAAAAAGTGTATAGTAAAGTGTTTTGCCAAAATCCTAAGTGGGAGCTTAAGTAGAGGACGTAGATCTTAGCATCGAACCTCTATAAAATCAGTGTTTGCCTCTCTTCCCTACTCTTTGCATTTAAATTTGTTTAATTGTTTTGTGTGTATTAATTTCTAGTTTTTGTAGAACTTTACGAAAAAGTTTCAAAGATCTATTCAAGCCCCCTTTTAGATCGTTTTCAATATTCCCATCCATCTCGTTCCACTTTTCATCTGTGACTCCAGTTGGCCGTTCACTAATGGCTTCCAAACAATTATATTTCCTCAAGATTGCCTTTACTTTTAGTTTCCACAGTAAGAAATTGCTCTGTTGAATTTTTCAATGTCGAACATTACCGCCATTACTTCTATCACAACCATTTTATGAATAGTGCTTTTGATATGGAATAATATTCTAACTTATCTTTTGATGTGGAGGATCCATACTTCGTGGCGTCCATATAGCATATAATAAGTAGATATACACACCTAAAATTGGCTCTGATACTACTCGTTAGGAAAAATTAAGACTTGGATAGAACTGGGTCATAGCAAAAATGAAACTAAAAATATTGAAGATAAAATAGAAACATATATTTTACATGAAAAATTCCTAAATTAGGGAAAAAGTCATGGGTAAGGATAGAAGAATTTTATTATAGGAAAAATAGAGAATTACAAACTAGACTCACAAAATATGCAAAATATTTTGTCTCACTTTTTTTCCTTCTCTTTTTTCTCCCTCACTCTCGTTTCTTTTATGTACTAATGGGATGATTTACTCTCTTCATCTCCTACCTATTGGCTGGCCATTTGGCCAGCTATCCTTGACATTTTTTTATTTCAACTTTGGTAGGCATCGAAAACTATGCCTACCATTTTTGACACTTATGAGTTATGAAACTGTTAGACTTGATCTCGGTGCCTACCATTTCTAAAACTTCTGATTTATGAAGCTATTAGGCTTGAGTGATGTGCTACATCTATTTCCAATGAAATTATTGATTATTAATTTAATAAATTAATGATTTGAAAGATCACAAAATTTTTAGAATAAGTCATCGTTGTATTAGAATGGAAGTTTATTTTTAATTTTGCTGCGGATAAACATGTTAGATTATTAATGTCTCATATAATAAATGTTTATAAAGCTTAATATTGACATGATGGGTATGGTAGTTAAAAGGTGGTTCTCTCAAAAACCACTTATAAACATCACCTTTTTGGTCCTACTCTTTCCTATTAAATTACTTATGTCGATAACCATCAAATAAGCAAAAAGTATAGAAGTGATAAAGAGATGAGAAAGAATAGAAACACGGAAGAGAATAAACATCAATCAATTTTATGGGTCAAGGTACGACTACTTTATGTGTGAGAATTATATATGTTTAAGTTCCTGCATAATCGTATAATGAAGTGATATTAAACATATGGTATCAAAGCATCTGGTTGTGAAATGTATGATTCTCCATTAAGTTTTCAAGTTCTGAAAATCTTCATGCTTTTCTATTTGGAAAAAACCGATATATATATATATATATATATATATATATAAGATCCTGCATAATCATATAATGAAGCGATATTAAACATATGGTATCAAAGCATTTGGTTGTGAAATGTATGATTCTCCGTTACATTTTCAAGTTCTGAAAATCTTCATGCTTTTCTATTTGGACAAAACCGATAGATATATATATATACTGAGGAATTTTATTTTTACAACGAATTTTTCAAGTATGTAAGAAATGTCTGTGTTTTCTCGATGGTGTCACACCATCGAGGATGATGCATAACCAACGTCACTGATAATAAATGTGTGTTCACCATCTGTGCTCATCGCTAAAAAGTTGCAGCGTTAAGGATGGCGGTGAATTCACTGGGTCTATGACATGTCGTATGTTTACTATCTATTTCCTTCTTTGCTATCGATGGTGATGATGTTTCCTTGGGTGGCGTAAGACAACATTGATGACTATCGCGTTAGCAATGTGTGCGGCTATTGTCACTAGTTGTTTTCAACAAATGAATGAACGTGAACAATGCCTGCATAGTGTTAATATTATTAAACAATAAAAGATGAAAGAATGTAAATAGTGCATGCATAGTGTTAATAGTATTAAACAATACAAGATGAATGAAAATGAATAGTGCATGCATAGTGTTAATAGTATTAAACAATAAAAGATGCATGAACATAAATAGTGCATGCATAGTGTTAATAGTAGTAAACAATAAAAGATGCATGAACGTGAATAGTTCATGCATAGTGTTAATAGTATTAAACAATAAAAGATGCATGAATGTGAACAGTGTAATTATGCATGCATGAACAGTTTGTGAACAATGTTAATAATATTAAACCATAAAAGAAGAATGAACGTGAACAATGTAATTATGCATGCATGAACAGTTATGTTAGTGTACTAAATTATAAAATTAATTATAATTATCAGCGGTACAATAAATGCATGTTAATGTGAATAGTAAAAAAAGAAAAAAAAAGGATGACAGATATGCATGTTAACTTGTTTATGGATTTTTACAACATTACTATTATCAAGATTAATAATAATTATATATAGTGTTTGTATGCATGTACATTATTTTAGATTTATGAATCACCAAAGTGATCAAATCTTTAGGATAATTAATTCTAAATTCACTAGAATTTTTCATTCACTCATGCATAAAATTGATGTTATAAATGATGTTTATCTATGAGTAAATTGAAATTCATTATTATAAGAAATTTATGAATTACCTAAAGGTTAATTAGTTGTTCTTATAATTAATGCATATGATTGTTTGGTAATGTAAATGCACTATTAGTTTTACTTATTTATCTAATGATAGTAAATATTTCTAAGTAGTGTATGCATCATTACCTAACAATGTTAAAAATTATTGGCATCACTATGATTATTTTGTGCATTGATGTACCACCCAAAGGAGAACATTAATGTACAATAATTACTAACATAATCTTTCATCTGAATCTTTATAAATGTTAGCTTATGACTCAAAGCATTAATGTTAAGTGTGTATTTATTGCAGTTTTTGTCCCTATGCCTTTACATTCACAAGCTTCATTTGTACTAATATTTAATAGGCTAAATTTTTCTGATTGGAGTGAACAAGAACAATTTCACCTTGGTATATTGGATCTTAATTTAGCAATTCAAGTTGGAAAAGCCTACTACTATTATTGATACTAGCAGTAACGAAGAAAAGGCTCATTATAAAGCTTGGGAAAAATCAAACAGATAGAGCTTGATGTTTATGTGAATGAGCATAACAAACAACATCAAGTCAGCTCTTCTCAAAACTAAAAGTGTTAAAGAATTTATGAGTTTTGTGGAAGAGCGCTCCTAAACAGCTGATAAGTTTCTTGCTGGGACATTAATGTGTGCTTTGACTACTATGAAATTTGATGGTTCTCATGCTATGCATGAACACGTCATTGAAATGACAAATATTGCAGCAAGACTTAAGTCTTTGGGAATAAAAGTGGATGAAAATTTCCTTATACAGTTCATTTTGAACTCTTTACTATCTAAGTATGGTCTATTCCAGATGAGCTACAATACCATAAAAGACAAATGGAATGTGCATGAATTGCACAGTATGTTGGCATAGGAGGAAACAAGACTTAAGAATTAAAGAAATCATCCCATCCATTTTGTGTAATATCAAGGAGCTAGTAAGAAAGTACATAAGAAACATGGAAAAGGGAAAGGAACATTGAAGACTAATGAGTCCTCCGTTAAGATCCAGAAGAAGGTAAATAATAAGAAATGTCATTTCTGTAGAAAACCTGAACACTTCTAGAAGGAATGTCCATGACGTAAGGCTTGGTTCGAAAAGAAAGGTAAGTTTAAGGCTTATGTATGTTTTGAATCAAATTTAACTAAAGTTCCACGTAATAATTGGTGGATTGATTCTGGATGTACAACTTATGTTTATAATACTATGCAGGGATTCCTTACGATCCAAACCACAAACCCAAATGAGAAGTTTGTCTTCATATGGAATAGAGTAAGGTTCCAATGGAAGCAATCGGGAC
Organism: Erythroxylum carthagenense; assembly: GCA_026413575.1. Lineage (NCBI taxonomy): Eukaryota > Viridiplantae > Streptophyta > Magnoliopsida > Malpighiales > Erythroxylaceae > Erythroxylum > Erythroxylum carthagenense. Next base: position 64,349,894 of record JANZLD010000006.1, read on the forward strand.
TTACCATTTAATCCTGAATACTGGACATCATTTAAATTTATTTGAAACTCTTTATGTACCTAGTATTTCTAGGAATTTGATTTCTTTATCTAAAGTTGATGTAACTAGATACTCTTTTAAGTTTGGTAATGGATCTATTAGTTTTTTTAAGCATACTAGTATGATTGGATCTGGTATGTTTTGTGATGGTTTATATAAATTGAATCTTGATAATTTATATGCTGAAACTCTTATGACCCTACATCATAAAGATCGAATTAAACGTAGTTTAGCGAATGACTATTTTGCTTACTTGTGACATAAGCGTTTGGGTCATATTTCCAAGGAAAGAATGGAAAGATTCGTAAAGAATGGAATTCTTCTATATTTGGATTTTACTGATCTCAATATTTGTGTGGATTGTATTAAGGGAAAGCTAACAAAACATACAAAGAAAGGTGCCATGAGAAGCACTCAACTTCTTAAAATTGTACACACCGATATATATGGACCTTTTGATCTAAATTCTTTTGGTTAAGAAAAATATTTTACCACCTTTATTTATGATTATTCACATTATGGATATGTCTATTTACTGCATGAGAAATCTCAAGTAGTGAATGCCTTAGAATTTTATATAACTGAAGTTGAAAGGCAACTAGACAAAAAAGTGAAAATCGTCAAGTCTGATAAAGGTGTTGAGTATTACAGAAGATACAATGAAACTAGACAATACCTTAGCCCATTTGCTAAATTCCTAAAAAGGCATGGCATATGTGCTCAATACATAATATCGGGTACACCACAACAAAATGGTGTATCAGAAAGGCATAATTAAACCTTAATGGATATGGTTAAACATATGTTAAGTAATGCATCTTTACCTTTATCATTATGGATGTATGCCTTAAAAACTGTCACATATTTGTTAAATAGGGTTTCTAGTAAGGTAGTTCCAAAGACACCTTTTAAACTGTGAATTGGTAGGAAACCTAGTTTATGGAACCTACATGTCTGGGGTTGCTAGGAAGAAATATGGATTTATAATCTACGAGAAAAGAAACTGGATGCCAAAATAATTAATGGATATTTCATTGGTTATCCAAAAAAATCTAAAGGGTATAGATTTTATTGTCCTAACCATAGTATAAGAATTGTTGAAACTAGAAATGTTAGGTTTATTAAGAATGGTGAAATTAGTGGGAGTGACGTTTCACGAAATATGGAAATTAAAGAAGTTAGATTACAAGTCCCTTTGACTTGTGTTTCCACTACTCAAATTGTTGCACCGTATAACAATAATAAAGAGCAACAAATACATGCTTCTGACATTCAACATGAACCTGTAATAAAAGAATCAAAGGAAATAGCATTAACATAATCCCAAAAAGAAAGGAGATCTACTATTCCAAATGATTGTCTGGTCTATCTACAAGAGTTGGAAGATGACTTAGGAATTAATGATGATCCAGTTTCATTTTCATTTAATAGTACGAATGCTAATAAATGGTTAGATGCAATGAAATATGAACTTAAATCCATAGAACATAATGGTGTTTGGGACCTTGTAGAATTACCTGAAGGGTGCAATAGAGTTAGGTGTAAATAGGTTTTTAAGATGAAGCGTGACTCTCATGGCAACCTTGAACTTTATAAGGCTAGACTTGTTGCTAAGGGTTTTACTAAAAACGATGGCATTGACTATAAGGAAGCGTTCTCACCAGTTTCCAAGAAAGATTCTCTCATAATTATCATGGCACTTGTGGCACATTAAGATTTAGAGCTACATCAGATGAATGTGAAAACTACCTTTCTAAATAGGAATTTAGAGAAAATGTATATATGGATCAACCAATGGGTTTTTCAATTGAAGGGAAAGAACACATGGTGTGTAAACTGAAAAAATCAATATACGGATTCAAGCAAGCTTCCCGTCAATGATATCTTAAGTTTAATGATACTGTTGTTTCCTTTGGTTTTAAAGAAAACACTGTTGATCAGTTTATATATCTAAAGGTCAGTGAGAGTAAATTTATCTTTTTGATTTTGTATGTTGATGACATCTTGCTCGCAGCTAATAATCTTGGTCTATTAAGTGAGACTAAGAAATTTCTCTCTAACAACTTTGAAATGAAAGATATTGGAGAGGCAAACTATATGATCGAAATACAGATATTTCGAGATAGATACCAATGACTATTAGGTTTGCCTCAGAAAGAATATATTAATCAAGTTTTACAGAGATTCAGAATGGATAAATGTTCAACGTCTCCGGTTCCAATTTAGAAAGGAGACAAATTTAGTCTCATGCAATGTCCAAAGACTGATATGGAACAAAGACAGATGAAAGGAATTCCTTATGCACCTATTGTTAGGAGTTTGATGTATGCTCAAACGTGTACAAGGCCAGACATTAGCTTTGCAGTTAGTATGCTTGGTAGATACCGAAGTAACCCAGGATTGGAGCATTGGAAAGCTACAAAGAAAGTATTTGCAAGGGACAAAAGATAGTGTGCTTCCTTATAGGAGGTTCGATCATCTTGAAATAACTGGATATTCATATTTAGATTTTGCTGGTTGTTTAGATACTAGAAAATCTACATTTAACTATGAATATCTTTTATCCGAAGGAGCAATATTATGGAAGAGTGCGAAGCAGTTAATAATTGTTGCATCTACCATGGAAGCTGAATTTGTGGTGTGCTTTAAGGACTTAGTTTAGGCTAAGTGGTTGCGAAACTTTATTTCAGAACTTGGAATAGTTGACAGTATTTCCATATTGCTGAAAATTTATTGTGATAATTCCACAACAATTTTCTTTTCTAAAAACAACAAGTATTCTAAAGATGCTAAACATATGGAATTGAAATACTTTGTCGTTAAAGAAGAGGTTAAAAAATGTAGAGTGTCAATTGAGCACATTAGCACTAATCTTATGATTGCTGAAACTTTAACTAAGAGATTACCACCCAAAATATGTATGGGACATATGACAGTATGGGCATTATTGTTGAGTAGACATTAATGCATATTAAGATGACATTTTTGTTTTAATGTAATTGACATTTTGAGCTCATTGTTGAATTTGTTTCTGATTTACCTTTTTTTAAATGTGTATCCTGAATTGAAGGGAATGATGATAACAGTTGTGTTGGACCCCACACCCCACCCGTAGGTGTTTGCGGGTTATACCGCGGTGTGTGTTTGCTGGTTGTACCGCGGCATCCAACCTTAATCAGTATTGTCCTTTTTGGGAATCGAACTCGCGACCCCTCAAGGTTTTGTTGTTTC
>JANZLD010000006.1:64504547-64515475 GCA_026413575.1 Erythroxylum carthagenense
TATGCATTCTTACAACTTTAATGCTTCAATTCACTTAATCTATGTCATAAAATCTTACCATTTTTAATACAACCAAATCATATAATAAAATCCTAGTAACATTTACATAACAAGTAGCTCCAAAACTTTATCCATCAAACTTCATAATTCATTTAAATCATACTTAATTCAATAAGAAAATTTCAGGGGCCAACACTAATATTGAAGTTGATGAATTGAAAAATGCATATTATGAATTATATGATCAGTATAAAAGTTTGACGGTGAAGCATTTTGAAGAAGTTGAGAAGTCCAAAAGCAAGGATACATCTCTAAACAGTAAGATTAAATTATTGGAATCTGTGAATAAAAATTTGGGGACCAATAATATGTCTCTTTAGAATGACTATAAGCAAAAGGTTTCTGAAAAAGGAAGCTCTGGAAGAAAGAGTAGCTAAGCTAGAAATATGCTGCTAAAAAATAATTCTAATAAGGTAAAACAATTAGAAGAAAATGTCGCCTCGTTAGAACTTGAAAAAGAGAAAAATGCTGGAAAGATTTTATCTCTAGAGAAAAATCTAGAAAATTTCGTTGATGAAAGGAAGAATCTTGATGCATTTCTTGGTAATGGTAAATGCATTTTTGGTAAGTTCAGTATAGGATACGATGAAAATAACAATATCAAGCCATACAAAAACTTCTTTATTAAATCCAACAACAACTATAGTCAAAATAGTAGGAACTTGCTAAATGGCAAAAATCATAACAACTATCATTCATCTAATTTGTGCGATTACTATAGCAAACATGATCACATTAGTCATTGTTGTAATTTTCGTAAAAAGAAATTATCTCAAATGTATGTTTGGAGATTAAAAGGTGAAAATACTAACCTAAAAGGACACAGAAAAATTAGGGTACCTAAAATGAGATAATATTTTTTTTTATAGATATGCTTCAAAATAAAGAAAAGAGGAAATCAATGGATAGTTGATAGTGGGTTCGAGACACATGACAGAAATTAGAATATATATTATGCTCAACTAGAAGACATTTCCTCACAAAATGTTGAGTGTTTTGTCTCTCTAGAAAAGGATTCATTTATCTAGCACAGGAGATTCGGACATGCTAGTACAAGCATTCTATCAAAGATTTCCAAATATGAGTTAGTAAGAAGACTACTGACCTTAAAGTTTGAAAGCAATTTGGTTTATGATGCTTGTTTAAAAGGTAAACAAGTTAGAAGCTGCATTCCTCCTAAAAAATGGTGTCTACTAGCCAACCATTTGAACTTGTTCACATAGATTTATTCGGTCTCACTAGGACTCAAAGTTTTTGTGGTAAACATTACGGTTTTGTTCTATTAGATGATTACTCCAAATTTACATGGGTTTATTTCTTATCAAATAAGGGTGATGTTTTTGAAGTGTTTGAGAAATTTTAAAAAATTCAAACAGAAAAGGGTTCTACATCACTTTGATTCGAAGCGATCATGAAGGAGAATTTGATAACATAAATTTTGAAGAATTCTATGATAACAATGGTATAACTCACAATTTTTCTTATCCAAGGACGCTTCAATAAAATAGAGTTGTAGAGAGAAAGAACATAACTTTGGTTGATATGGTCAGGACTATGCTATGTGAAAGTGGACTACCTCATGGATACTGGACAGAAGTAGTATCTACAACATGCTATGTTCTTAACAGATGTCTTATAAGACTTATTTTGAAAAAGACCCCCTATAAGTTATGGAAAGGAAAAAAAAACCAAATGGTGCTTACTTTTGTGTTTTTGGCTGCAAGTGTTTCATTCTAAACAATGGAAAAGACAACATTGGAAAGCTTGATGTGAGATCAGACGAAGCTATTTTTCTGGGCTACAATACTGCCAATAAAGGATTCAGCGTATATAATAAAAAAAAGTAAAGAAGAAAGAAGAATCGATACATGTGGTATTTGATGAAGCATTACCATTGATAACAACAGTTGATTCAGAAGATGAAAAGCATCTTTTGATTCCTAAAAATACATTGAAGAATCAAACTACACCAATAATACCCTTAGAATTACAAAACCAAGAAGGCCCCTTTAAATTTGGAACAGAGCAGGCTCCTTCATCTTAGTAGGAGTCTATGTAACAAAAAACGCTGAGAGATTGGAGAGGTCTTGACACACATCAATATATTTTTGGAGATCCCTCTGAAAGTCTAAGAATAAGATCATCATTCAAGCACAACTTATGGCTCTCATCTCACAAATAGAACCAAAGACCGTTGAAGAAGCCTTTACTGACGAAAACTGGGTATTAGCCATGAAAGACGAACTAAATCAATTTGATAAAAACAAAGTCTAAAATTGAGTACCTTGCGTTCAAAATAAGTCAATCATTGGGGCTCGATGGGTATTTTCGAAACAAACTTGACAAAAATGGTAAGGTGGTAAGAAACAAAGCTAGACTTGTGACTTAAGGTTACAATCTATAGTAAGGTATTGATTTTGATGAAACTTATGCACCTGTTCCTAGATTGGAATCGATTAGAATTTTACTTGTCTTTGTATGCTATAGAAACTTTAAGTTATTTTAAATGAATGTTAAAAGTGAATTCTTAAATGGTTAAATTAACGAAGAAGTATTTGTTAAGTAACCCCCAAGTTTTAAAGATGAAAACTATACAAATTACGTGATGAAGTTATCCAAAGCTTTGTATGGTCTAAAGTAGGCTCTTTGAACATGGTATGAGAGGTTAAGTAACTTTCTGCTTGATAATAATTTTAAAAGAGGAAAGGTCGATAAAACATTATTTATTAAAAGAAAGGAGAATGATTTAGTCTCATAGTGCAAATATATGTTCATGACATAATATTTGGTGCTATTGATACATCCTTCTGTGAAGAATTCTCATCATTAATATAGGGGGAGTTTGAAATGAGTATAATGGTAGAATTATCATTCTTTCTTGGATTACAAATCAGAAAAACAAAAAAATGAATCTTCATTAGCTAAGATAAATATATAAAAGAACTCATCAAGAATTATCATTTGGAGAATGCCAAACTGATGGGTACTCTCATGTACACTGGAACTAAACTTGATAAAGACAAAGAAGGCAGAGCTACAAATGAGATAAAGTATAGAGGAATGATTGGATCAATATTATATGTTACAATCTCAAGACCAGAAGAAAGTCACCTTCGAGTAGTCAAAAGAATCTTTTGATATCTCCACAGAATTTCAAACAGTCAAAATAATATTTTGATATTTCCACGGAACTATGAACTTTGGACTATGGCGTCTAAAAACTGATTCATTTGACATAGTGACTATTGTGATGCAGATTATGTAGGTGATAAAGTCAGTCGAAAAAGCACAAATGGTCATTGTCAATTTCTTAAAGGATGTCTAATATCTTGTTCTTGCAAGAAGCAAAATTGCATAGCACTTTTGATGACTGAAGGGAAATATATAGCAGCTGCTAGTTGTTATGCTCAAATCTTATAGATGAAGCATCAACTACATGATTTGTCTCTAAACATTTCTCATATTCCTATATTATATGATAATACCAATGCTATAAATCTTTCTATAATCCCTATGCATCATTCTAGGACTGAGCATATAGAAATCAAACATCATTTTCTTAGAGATCATGTTTTAGAAGGAATTATTGATCTTTTGCATGTTAGTATTGAAAATCAAGTAGTTGATATTTTTACCAAGCCACTCTTTGAAGATAGATTTGCATGTTAAGAAAAGAGCTTGGAATGTATAAACTCTCTGATATTATTTCTTCATGAATATTTTCTGCTACTTGTCTTTGCATCTCGTTTAGTAAGACCCTTCTATTCTAATTCCTTATAATATAGAGGAATGAAACTTGCCAGAAATTGTAGGTCCTGTCCCTCCCCATGACATAAATAATATGGATATTTTACAACTGCTAAGGGACATTTGCATAAATCAGGATCAAATACACGAACAAATAGATAGCCTTCAAAACCAAGACATGGATTTGCAAATTCTCTTTAGGAAATCTCCTCACTGATTGTGTCAATTTTTTCTTTTTTTTCTAACTTTCTTCCTGTACTCCTTTATTATTTTTGATAATGAAAAAGGGGGAGAGTTTATATGATATATTTTTGCAATATTTTTGCATATTTTTTTGCATATATGATGATATAATTCTAAATGCATATTTCTCAATGCTGCTCGAACATATATGTGATTGAATATGCTATTGAAAATTGTGAAAGTCTGTGATAAATAAACGATATGTTCTTTTCTTAGGAGACAGACTCCTGCTAATTATGACTAAATATATATAAGTCTTATCTCTTTGAATTTTGAAAAATATATTTATTATTATTTTCCATCATCATAAAAAAGGGGGAGATTGTTAATTCAAGGTTTATATTTAACGATTTTGATGATAAATGTATAATATTTCAAAATTTAAGTTGGGTTTATTTCCTTGTAAATTGATGATCTAATTTTAAAAAGGAAATAAAATTATAAGAAATACGCTTTCTTTCTTGCAAGAACCTTCTTTATGTACTTACCTTATTAGAAATGGTTTATCTGAAAGGATCCTACTAATTATGAAAGTCATATATTAGCTCCATGATTACTGGAAGATTTTTAGCAAAGATGACATCAAAGTTATTCAAGGTTAAATCCATCCAATTGACTAAAGATGCGAATAAAGCAACAACTAGTTGAAGAAATGGACTATCTAAAGAAGAGCAACAACATTTATGAAGTAGAACGAACATATTCATAATGTCAAAACATTTTGAACAACATCTTTACTCTTGAGAATCATATCAATACTATTATCCTTTAAAAAGTGAAATTACTCTATCAAGAGAGAAATTGTTATTGTGTTTTTGACAGCTTTTTAGAAGTTTGTTATACACTTCGAGTGTGAAAGGTTGGAAAACCTTGAAAAATATTACTTGTAAGCTTGGAGAGGTTCGTCAAATTTAATACTCAATTTTTATAGTAAAACACTCAAGTTAGATACTTTGTGACTTGATGTAGGCTTGGGTTGTAAGCCGAACTAATATAAATCAATCGCTTCTTTCTTCTCTCTTTCTTTAACTTTTAAATTTCTGTATTATATTGCGTGCATGTTGTTTTTTTAAGAGGCTCCTTCACCTTTTTTAAAGACTTTTTTTTTTGTTTTTGTTAGGATCTTTATATGGCTTTTTATTGTTTTATTACAAGACCGATGATGGTTGATGCTTGAACTTGTTTTTGTAGCAATGAAGAGTTGCAAAAATGTAAAGAACACACAAGATTTTTACTTGGTTCGATAGCATAAAGCTACCTACGTCTAAGGGTCAATCTCACACTGAGGTTTTTCACTAGCTTTAAGAAAAGAAGGATACAAGAGATTGGGTGTTTTCTAAACACCTGCAAGAGTTCACTCACAAACTCCTTAGTATCTTTAATATGTATTCTAGCACTCTCTCTTTCTCTCTATTTCTTTTACACTTAGATTTTTTTATTACAGTGTATAATGACTTCTGTGTGTATTACTGATGTTCCCTTTTATAGGAGTCTAAAGTAGTTGATCTCGGTGGAATCTTCATTGTCAGGTAAAGATATGTGCTCTTTACGTGTTTGCTTAACGCATCTTTTGCTCTGCGTATTGTGTTGATATGTCTGCATTTTGATAATAATGCTTTTGACTTGGTCTTCTTACGTGTGTCTCACATGTGTTCACTTAGGCTTAACTTTTTTTTTCTGACTTGTTCGAACATTCGAGACTAATCTCTCTTTCCTTCTTCGAAAAACTTCAGACACTCCTTCTTCTCACACACATACACTCTTCTAATTGTGTTCTTTGATTGATGAGTTTGTGTAAAGGTTTATAGAGAAAATTGTGATTTCCTTCACGTTATTCCCTCATTCTCCATTAATTTTCACGTAGCTCTTCAATTCGTAGTTGATTTCTGAAACCCTAGTTTCTCCGAAGTTGTGAGATCGACTAGTAAGTTTTATTCTTTCTTCAAGGAGCTTCATTTATCTGTAGAAGATCTCTATAGAAAATGAATTTCTTTATCAAAACCCCTTTTGTTCTAAAATCTAACGGATTTTGTTCTCCTTTTATTTTCTTCAAGTCAACCTCTTCGCTGTTGATCTTGTTCTTGTTGAAGTGGAGTCAGACGTTGATGTGTTTCGAGTGCTCATGCAGAACCGGATCTTTGCTAAGGTAAAATGCACTCTGGCTATCTGTGTAGATTACTTTCTTTGTGATTTGAATTTTGATTTTTGATAGTAGCCCCTTTAGCCATATTAGCTCCTTTAGGCCTTTTGTGATTGCATAATACTCTACTTCTGTTATAGATAGGGATACCACTGACTGTTGTTGTACCTTCTAGATTATTGTGTTACCTGAAAGTGTGAAATAGTATGCTGATAATGACTTACATGTATTCTTATTTGCTGCGTAATCTACATCTACATAGCTATTTAAACTTGTGTGTTTAAGCAATTGTAAGTTAGATTTTGAAAAACATAGATCATGATTTAGGGTTCCCTTTAGGTATCTAAGTACTACTATAAATCCTTATCAGTGTTCTAGACCTGGGTTAGCCATGAATCTACTAAGTAGGCTGATTACATAGGCTAAGTCAAGTCTAGTACATATCTTGATATACATTATACAACCTATACCTACATCATAAGGATATTTTTGCATTTGTTTCTATTTTGCTTTTATTACTGGATTTTTAGCAGCTGTCAGCTATAACTATGTGGCAATTAGAGTAGAACTAGGCTTAGCATCTTCTATGTTAAACTTAGATAGGACCTTTCTGATGTAGTCCCTTTAAATCAACCATAGCTTCCCCTCTGCTTCATTCCTTATGATCTGCATACCCAGTAGCTTTTGAGCTTTTCCTAAGTCTTTCATATCAAAATTCTGCTTTAGAGCATTCTTCATTTCTTAGATCCTCTGCACTAGTTTTCCTGTGATGATTAGGTCATCCACATACACTAGCATGTAAACTACTTTCTCGTTCTCTAAATCCTTGTAGTATAGGCAGTAGTCATAGGTACTTCTCTTAAACTCATTTCTATCACCACCTTATGGAACTTTTTATTATATTGCCTAGGAGCTTGCTTTAGGCCATATAGCGATTTTTCCAGCAAGCAAACATGATTAGGATTCTTCTTATCTATAAAGCCTGCAGACTACTTTATGTAGATGGTTTCTTCTAGCCTTCCATATAGGAATGCTATCTTTACATCCATCTGGTGTATATCCCATTCATTCAAAGTAGTTAGGGATAAAACTATTCTTACTACTTTGAACTTAACCACGGGAGAGAAGATTTCCTTGTAATCTAGTCCCTCTCTTTGCTTGAAGCCTTTTGCTACTAGTCTAGCCTTATAGGTCTTTGGATCAACTTCTGTTGCTCCATCCTTCAGCTTGAATATCTATTTACATTCAATCAGCTTAGCATTTGGTGGCTTAGGAACTAGCTTCCAAATCTCATTCTTCATTAGAGAAGTATATTCACTTAAGCTAGCTTTCTTCCATTGTTTTCTGCATCAGCCCTTTTCAGTGCTTCCATATATGTTTTTGGTGCTCCTGATTCAACTAGTTCTGCAACCAAACAAGCATATTTAATTAGGTCAGTCTCAATATACCTTCTATTTGGTATTCTCTACCTTGATTCCCTATCTCTAACTAGTTAATAGTCTTGTAAGTGAGTTTATTAAACTTCTGTAGCTTCCTCATCCTATTATATTTCCTCTTAAGAGTTAGGATCTATATCCATAGTTTCTTCTCCTATTGATGTTGTCTATTTAGCAGCTGCTTCATTTTCATCTCTTTCATATGTGGAGGGTGGGACATAGAAAGAGCTCAGACTGTTGTTTAATCCCAGCTACTGTAGGACTTTTTCTTAGACATCCATTCCACCATTTTTTGCTTCAATAATGGGAATTTAGTTTCCCTAAATACTACATCTCTGCTTATTTGAGTCTTGTATGCTCCTGACTGTAGGATTAGGACTTTATACCCTTTCGTTCAAGATATCCTAGAAATACCCCTTTAACTGCTCTAGGTTTAAGCTTCCCTTCTGTTTGATGAATGTAAGCACTGCATCCAAAAGGTTTCAAATGAGTCAAAATAGGTTTAGAACCACTCCATACCTCTTCAGGAGTTTTATACTCATTTGTAGATGTTGGTAGTCTATTTATCAGGTATGCTGCGATTTTGATAGCTTCCCCCAATAGTGCTTGAGATAGGCTTGAGGACAATAATATACATCTTGTCTTCTTAAGTAGGGTTCTGTTAAGTCTTTTTGCTACTCCATTCTGTTGACGTATATCCTTGACAGTTCTATGCATCTAAATTCCCTTCCTTTCACAGTAATCATCAAACTCTTTGTTATAGAACTCCAGCCTATTGTCTGTTTTTAGGCACTTCAGATTCTTCCCTGTTTGATTCTCCATTAGAGTGTGCCACTTCACAAATGCCTCTAGTGCTTCATCTTTAGCCTTCAAGAGATATATCTAGCATTTCCTATACCTGTCATCAATAATAGACATGAAATACCTCTTACCTCCCAAAGTTTGAGTCTGAGCTGGCCCCCATAGGTCACTATGAGCATATTACATGCTTCTAGTGGCTCTTCTTGCAATTCTTGGGAAAGGGTTTCTGTGATGTTCCCTAGAATACATCCCTCACAAAACTCAATCTTCTTCACAGTTGTGTTTGCCAGCAGTCCTTGTTGCTTTAGGTGTTTGAGGCTTTTATTTCTGGCATGTCTGAGTCTTGCATGCCACAGAATAGTTGAGTTCAGCTCCTTTTCCTCTATTGTTAGATTAATCTCTATAGTGCCTGCATTATAATATGAAGCCCCCTTTCAATTGCCCTTATGACCACCTTACCATCCTTGATGACTTCTCTCAAACCATCCTTGGACCTTATCTTGTATCCTTGCTTTCCAAAGATACTTTGTTATAGAAGATTTCTTCTAACTCCAGGGACATATCTCACATGCTCAATGTTCTCTTTCCATCATATATCTTGATGGAAACATTGCCAATGCCTTTGATATCATGCTTCCCTACATCTGCCATTCTTACTTTGGCTGAAAAATTCTCAAAAGATGAAAACCAGTCCTTATGGGGAGTTACATGCATTGTGCAGCCTAAGTCCAGAATCCATTCTATTGACAACTCCTCTGTTTCAGCTGTTATGGCAAGTATCTCATCTTCACTGGATTCTTCATGCTTCTCAACATTTCTAGCATCACCTTTCTGTGCCTCTTTGTCCTTCTTTTCCTTCCTACAATTCCCGATAAAGTGTCCTTCTTTATCATAATAATAGCATTTTTTACCTTTGGTTTTGTTCTTTTTCTTGTCATCATCATTCTTCTTCTATTGGCCCTTTCCCTTAACTTTTTGTCCGCCACCTTTCTTTGAACCAATTTGTGTAGATTTGCTCTCAGATTTGTTGCCTAAGAACGTCACCTCTATTTCCCTGTTAAAGTGATTATCGTTTATCATTTCGTCCATCAAAAGGATCAAGAACCCTCTTCATTGTTAGAGCATCACCACTAGCATACTTGACCACCTTCTTGAATCCATTGTATTCTTATGGAAGTGACTTTAGAATAACCATTGCTTGGTGTTCTGAAATTTTCTCCCCCGTTGCTTTAAGATCCTGAATTAATTTGAAGAAACAATCTAGGTTGTCTTCAAGGGTTATTGTTGTATTCATTCTGAAATTTGCAAGATTATGCAGTAGGGTCATTTTGTTTGGTAGGCAACGTTTAGAGTAAATCTCATCCAGTTTTTCCCATAATAGCTTTGCAGTGTTGCAACTTTCACTTTTTTGATGACAATCAGTGAAAGATGTAACATTAACTTGCAATGTGCCAATCTTGATTTCTTCAAATTCTTCACAGGATCTGTCTCATCATCGTAGGTAGCAACTATGGCCCCAAAACATTCATAGGATTCAAGCAGGACTTGCATCTGTAATTTTCATATTGCAAAGTCCTCCTTTCCAGTGAACACTTCCTTCTCTTTTCCCACCATTTTGTAGATTATTTGTAAAGACTTGTTTATGCTCTTAAGCTTCCTTCTTGATGGATTCTTAACTTGTCAATAGGAATGTGGACAAAGACCTAGATGCTTTGATAACAATTTGTTAGGATCTTTATATGGCTTTTTATTGTTTTATTACAAGACTGATGATGGTTGATGCTTGAACTTGTTTTTGCATAAATGAAGAATTGCACAAATGTAAAGAACACACAAGTTTTTACTTGGTTCGATAGCAGAAAGCTACCTACGTTCAAGGGTCAATCTCACACTGAGGTTTTCACTAGCTTCAAGAAAAGAAGAATACAAGAGATTGGGTGTTTTCTAAACACCTGCAAGAGTTCCCTCACAAACTCCCTAGTACCCTTAGTATGTACTGTAGCACTCTTTATTTCTCTCTATTTCTTTTACTCTCAGATTTTTTATTATAGTGTATAATGACTTCTGTGTGTATTGCTGAGACTTGAGTATGTTCCCTTTTATAGGAGTCTGAGGTAGTTGATCTCGGTGGAGTCTTCATTGTCAGGTAAAGATATGTGCTCTTCACGTGTTTACCTAACGCATCTTTTGCTCTATGTATTGTGTTGATATGTTTGCTTTTTGATAATAATGCTTCTAACTGGTCTTCTCACGTATGTCTCACAAGTGTTCACTTAGGCTTAACATTTGTTTCTGTCTTGTTCAAGCATTTGAGATTAATCTGTCTTTTCTTCTTCGAAAAACTTTAGAACTCCTTCTCACACATGTAAACTCTTGTCCCAATTGTGTTGTTGGAACCCCCCCTGGTACGACACGTGTCCGACGTCCTGCATGATATCTGGACGCGCCTCCCACGAGGAAGGGACTCCTCACCACTAATTAAACCTCGAATCGAACTTAAG
>JANZLD010000006.1:64519858-64533408 GCA_026413575.1 Erythroxylum carthagenense
TAATTCTCTAATCCCTTAACTAAACCTTAATTAACCTCAATTATACTCCAATTAATCCATACTAAGCCCAATTAAATTAGACTAAACCATAAACATATAATAATCACAATTCCCCCTTAATGACATCATAAAAGAAAATTCGGGATCTAACAGCAAACTTGCAGCATATAAGACTTTCTCATCATCTTCATACTCCATTTGATCTAGTATCTTCTCGGTCTTTCTTAACCATGCCTTAGCTTCTTCTAGGTCTATTTTCCTATAGAAATCCACTGCCCCGTACTTCTTGAGCTTATCAAACTGTTTCCCCTTCTTGACTGGGGCCAGAGTAGAAGATTGTGGCATCGGGCCCATGGCCTGAGCAAATGTCTTAAACATCTTTGGATCCAATGGAGCAGGCACTTGCTCTTGCAAAAGAGGAGACTCCTGTATCTGTGATCGAATGGGCTCACTACCTTGCCCTATAGAAGCCTCAATATTTCCTAGGGCTACTGACTCATCAGTACTCTCCTCTATTGCCAGAGAGTCAGGTGCAACTGATCCTTGCAGAACTCCTCATGTCCTTCTACAAGGTGGCATCTTACTCCTTCAATGGAAAAACTGATGATTAGCTAGATTTCATTTTAAAATCCTTATCCCTACATGTATGCATGACATGCATGTCACTTAATGCAATACAATCAATTCACAATGCAACAAATAATCACATAACATAACATTTTATCCTACTATGCATTCTAAGCCAAAGAAAAACCTAAGCTCTGATACCATAAGATGATAGACCTTGTTTTCGAAGTCCAACTATTACTCTAATACCACAAGATGTTGGGCCCCATTTTCGAAGCCCAACTATTATTTTGGAGTCGAAAAATGTGAGTGGGTTTCCTTGTATAGTTATTCTAATGAACCCTCACTTTACCATCATCTCACAAGGGTGGCTTTCCCACAGCAGCCCATCACCAACACCACAATTTCACTTCTTTAAGATTGTTGTAGCTCTATGCCTCTATTTTATTTTGAAACAAAAACCTTCTCATTCGGAGCTCTATAGCTCAAGATATGCTTAAAAATCTAATGTGCGTTCATAACTTAGTTATGCCTCTCCGACCAATCCCTCCTTTTTTGTTGCATCAATCTCTTTCCAATTTACCCCAAAAGTTATAAATTTCATTGGGAGATAGAAAAATGTGTCAGGAATCTATCACTTCAAAATCACTTAATTTGGAGGTCGGTTTATGAAGTTATAGTTAAAAGAATCAACCATGCTTATGTCCTCAATCACGTTGTTCCTATCTCGGAACAATTGGCATAACTTTCACTAGAGATTTTGGATTAAGGTTTTCTTTGAATGGTTTCAAAGAGACTTCCAGATCTACAACTTTCATTAAGACCTTGAAGGTAAATTTTATCATCTAGAGGGTCAAAAATGGGACCAGATGATAGGATCAGATAAACAGTGCATCAGACAATATGACGTCATCATTAGACAAAATGATGTCACCAGATGATACGTCCTCACCAGACGAAGCTTCCTCATCAAATGAAGCGTCCTCGCCAGATGAAGTGTCCTCACAAGACGAACCGTCCTCACCAGACGAACCTTCCTCACAAAACGATACGTCCTTACAAGACGAAAGGTCCTTACCAAATGAAGCATCCTCACAAGACAATACGTCCTTACTAAACCACGCGTCATCACCAAATGAAGCATCCTCATAAGACGATGCATCCGTACCAGATGACTTGTCATCATCAAATGATACGTCTTTACCAGACGATACGTCTTATACTCTTGAGCATCTCCACTTATAAGGACCATAACTTTTGACTCTGATAGCTAAAATTTTCATATTTTACACCATTGGAAAGCTAGAAAGATAAGCTACAGATTTCCAAAAGACAAATTTAACTAATTTAACCTAAATTAGTCCAGTTTTTCCTTTGACATTAGCACTCAATTTATACACCTATGGAAGACTTAGATTATTAAAAGTACAACTATTGAAGAAACATATACATACACCAGGGGAACTTTTCAGTTCTAAACTTGTTTGCGAAATTAACAGAATCCCATACATAACTTTAATTACATAATAACATTATAAGCGAGGGCTTAACACAAATTACAACATATATAGGATGCTTAATGTTTTACATGCTTGTGAAGCTATCCAAAAGTGATTGAACTAACTTATTTACAAAAGTTTCTAATATCTTAGAGTTTCTGATGCCTTGCAAGGACTAACCATTCTCGTTCTACACCTGAGGAGGGGATCGTGGGGTGACCTATACAACTCAGTGGCTAATATATTTATAGCCATTAGCAATGGCCACATATTCAAGCATATGTACATGTATATCTAGCAATTCGAGGATTCAAACTTTATTCAAGCAATTTAAGCATTTGATCAATTTAACTCAAACTTGTAACACACAACCTGAACATCAGCCATTAAACATAACACTCAACTATACACCATATTTGAAAATTTAAAGATGCAATGCACAAACAAATGGCTTGAGAGCTCCATGGAACAAAACAGAGAAACTAAAGTTTACTTTGTAAACAAAATGAGTTCGATTTATCAGGATCTCATGGCCTCAAGTAGGTAGCCGGGAGAAGGCTATAGGTTAACGTGCACCTGACTAACAAAACAGGTTCCTCTCTTGCCCAATCATAACCAATTTATGCTCAATTCAATTATATGCTCATACTATCATGTTTTTTTTCTTCTTTTCATCTAATTCCAAATGTTATAACCTTTTTCAAGGTATAACATAATCACAATGCATCATGCATTTCCAAACATTCACTATTATTTCAATTTCAAGCAAATCAATATATACACGCATAGGCAAGAATTTCTCCAATTACACAATAACTATAAATATATTACCCACCTAATTAGCTTGCAAAACTTAAGTGAAGCTTGCCTTTCCCCTTGCTCTTGGGTAAGATTCTCTTGGTTTCCTAAAACAGCCAAGGTTCCATTCAAAACAACATTCCAATAAAAATTCATAAACTTCAAAAATCACAAAATTTCAACAAACACAAATTAAACTCAAATCTAACCTACCCACAGTCCATCTAGGTTAGAAAACCTAAGACCTAGTTTATAAACCCTAAAATCAATTAGGTCTTCCTAATCTATCTTCTTCCCACACAATCCTCTTTTCTCTCTAACTGCTTCATCCTCAACACAACCCATTCCTTTAATAAAGTAAGAAGAAAAGATGGTTAACCTACCTTAACAGACTTGATTTCTCTTCTTTTCTTTTTCACCGAAACCTCTCTTCTTCTCTCCTATTTTCGTTTTTCACTCTAACCCTATTCAATTCACGTTTTTCTCCTCTTATAAGCAAGATAGCACATTCTTCTTTTCCATTTGTATCTTTAATGAGGCCAAAAAGTCAGATACCCTTCCTTATAAACTTATTTTCTTTTATGCTTAAGTGATCTCCTAAAAATGCCTTTGAACATCCTTATTACATTAACACTTTAAATTTCACTTACCCATTTAATAAATCCTACTAACCTTGACTTAATTATAACTCCAAAAATTTAATCTATCTAAACCTCAAAAATATTTCAAATCATGCTTAACCTAAAGAAAAAAAATTTTAGGGTCCACACATAAATTATTTGTGACTTGACAATTTTTACAAGTTACTTTTAATTCATAAAAAGACAAGGGCTTGTTACAATTTAAAACAATAGGAGCCTGTTAGATTATAGAAACATATTAAATAACAAGAGCTTGTTAGACGATAGGAGCCTACTAAATGATAAATCTTGTTAAAACAATTTAAAACAGAAGCCACCTGTTAAAATGAAAGGAACCTCTTGAAATTTGAAAACACAAGGAGCCTATTATAAAAGTAAAGGAGCCTTTTACTAAAATGAACACACACAAAATATAATGAAAATTTTTAAAAGTTAAGAGGAGAGAAAACTGATGCAGTCGATTTATATTAGTTCAACTTATAACCCAAGCTTACGTCCATTCTCCAAGTATCCAACTTGAGTGTTTCACTAAAATCCCAAGTAGTAATTTGACAAGCCTCTTCAAACTCCTAAGTACATATTTTTCAAAGTTCTTCAACCTTCCACGCTAGTAGTATTTAACTAGGCTTTACAATCTCTCAAATAATGAAAAGGTAATTTTGCTCGATATGAGCTTCAATGATCTCCTTGAAAAAGAATTTTTCACTTTCTAAGGCACAAGAGATTTGATGATGATATAACTTTCAAAAGTACTGACGTTGTGAATGTATTTCAAAAATTTGACTTTCTTAGCTTCTTTTCTTCTTTTTCACAACAACAATGGCTCTTCCTTAGGTAGATATTTTCTTTAAGTCTTTGCTTTAATTTTGTTCTGAGTTGACTTTGTATCTAATGGATCTTTGATATCATCTTTACTGGAATCTTCCAATATTTAAGAATTAAGACATAATATCGGAGCTAATTGTTTAAATTATTAAAATCCTTCCGAATATTATGAAATAAATAAGGTAAGTTCATTAGGAAGGTTCCTACAAGAACGAAAACATCTATCCTATGATTCCATTTAACTATTATATCGTTATCTATACAAGGAAATAAGTCCAATTTAAATTTTGAAATATTATGTAGTTATCATCAAAATCATTAATAATAAAGCTTAAACTAATACTGTTAGCTCTGGATAGTGTTGCATATTAATTTGAAGCATATGATCCCTAACACACTCATATTGGTGATCGTATATCTCATTTGTTGAACCCTGAAAATTTTTTCAATTATTATCGATTTATTTATTTAATTATTTATGTATGATTTGTTTGATTATTTTTAGAATTTAGTCATTATTTTAGTGAGCATAAGTAGAAAGTGAAAATTAGAAATTAGAATGAAGTTTTAGAATTAAATTAGAGTATAGTTAGGAAATTAGATTAAACGGCCTAAGGAGTAAGGGGACTTAGGTTAAGTGAAAGAAGGGTAAAATGGGTAGATCAAAGGAGAGGAGGTGTATTTTTTGAAGAATAAGACAAAAATGTGGTCTTGTTTAAAAAAAGAAAAGAAGCATCATGATAAAAGAAAGAAGAGAAGAGAAAAGCATGAGAAACAAAGAAAGAAGGAAAGAAAATCGTGGGAAGCTAGAGAAGAAGAAGAAACAAGAAGAAAAGGAGAAATCAAGCTTGTTAGAGGTACGTTTCATCTTCTTCTTGCTTTGTTAGAAAAGGGGTTAGAGAAACGAATTTGTGTAGGGTTTATATAAAAAATGAAGAAGATGAATCCATTTGTCAAGGAAGCATAGAGTAATGTGATATTGTGGTATAAGAAGGTTGGGATGAGTGAAAGATGGGTTAATGATCAAAGATAGATCATGATTTAATTGTGAATGATATTAAGTTAAAATGGAGTACAGAATGAAGTATAAATGAAGTAGAAAGGATTATTTTTGTATATAAGATGTGTTAGGTGTAGATGTTGGATGTGACAAATCTAGAAAATGGGATGAGGGCTGGAAATTTAGTAGGCTTTTAGACAAGTTTGCCATTGCAAAGTCAACTTTCTTGCATAAACATATTTTGGTATTTTGATGATATCTTGTCCTATAATTATCCAAATAGAGTGATTTTTGATTTGGAATAAACTAGGGACATAGAGATACAATTCATTTGAAGAAATAGAGTTTTAATTCAGTCACTAAGAATCTCAATTTTTAGATGGAAGTTGAACACAGAATATTGTTTTAGAAAAAGAATTGTCTGAAAATATTTTGGGATAACTTTCATATTAATGAACCAAATTGAATGATTTTTATATGACTAAAAATTTAAGAAAATTGGGAATATTTTTATAGAAGAAAGTGTTATCGAATTTCTTCATTTACCTTATCAGAATGATCACGTAAAATTACCCGAAGTTTGGATTTTTAAAGGGTTATAGTTCAATTTTAGCTCTTTTTATTTTTGAAGTTTTATGAAATTTCATTTGAATTTTGATTGAATAAAAAGTTTTTTGTTTTATGAAATCAAGAAAACCCCATCCAAGAACAAGAGGAAAGGCAAGCTTGACTTAGATTTTTGCAAGTCAGTTAGGTGGGTAATATATTTATAGTTGTTATGTAATATGGGCAAATTGTCTTGTTTATATATTGTGTGTTAAATTACTAATTGTGAATTGCTATGATGTGGAAAATGATTTATGATGTGTTTTATTTCATGCATTGAAAGATGCATGACATTTTAATATAACTAAATTGTGCTTATGACCATGTTATGCTTTAGAATGTGTCATGGCAATTTGTATAAAAGAAAAGAAGAGAAAGTAAAAGAAGTATAAGAATATGAATTTATGATTGATTGAATTGAGCATAAATTTGCTTGTGATTGGGCAAGAGAGAACCTGTTTTGTTGTGTACGTTGACCTAAAGTCTTCTCCCGACCACCCGCTTGAGGCATACGAGATCCTAAGAATCCGACTCGTTTTATTCACGGTGCAAACTTTGATTCCTCCGTTTCGTTCCACGAAACTCTCGAGCCATTTGTTGTGCATTTCATCATTGATTTGTTAGGTAGGAGGAGTAATTGAGTGTTATGTTTTGATGGATAATTACATGATATGTTCTAGGTGATGACATCTTGTTAACTATGAGTTATAAATTTGAATTATTGAGTATTGAATTGCTAGATATATATATATATATGTACATGTGCTTGAATGTGTGGCTCGTTACCGATGTCTATAAATATATTAACCATTGAGCTGTGTAGCTCACCCCACTATTCCCTTCTCAAGTGCAGATCAAAATGAGCATTGAACCTTGCAAGGCATCGGAGACTCCAAAATAGCCAAAGGTCTTTTGAACTAAGTTAATAACTTTTTGATAACTTTATAGGCATATCAAACATTAAGAATCCTTTTGTATTTTGTTTTAAACTTTGGATGTATGATGATATGTAAATGAAGCTTGTTCAAACTCTTTTGACTTAGTAATGAAATGAAGAATGGAAATTTCTTTTGAGTATGTCTATATTTATCTTGTGGTTAAGCTTGGATGGTTAGAATTGAAAGTATATGTCATTAGAATATTGGTATTGGCTGTTGAATGTGTTTAAAATTTTGAGTTGATGTTGGGTTTCTGGGTTTTGAAATTAAAGGTTTCGCTGTGGTGAAGTCAGATGTTCGATGCGGGAACCTCTCCATAAGGGTATTTTTATGTTAAGTTTAGTGAGCAAATTATCCCATGGGTGCTTGACTGTGATTCGGGGATTTTTCTATAGCAAACTTCCCCCGAAGGGTCCATGGAGATAATTTCATGGATTCACCGCAATGAACCCTCCACCACTGCCATTCTAAAATTTCTTTTGAATTCAATGCTTTCCACTTTTCTTTCGCACCACCCTCACGCGATTGCCATGAATCGAACCTTAGGATTAGGATTAAGGCTTGGGCCCAACATCATTTGGCATCAGAGAGATAGTTGGACTTTGAAAACAGGGTCCAACATCATTTGGTATTAGAGCTTAGGTTTTTCCTAGGGTTAGAATGCATTGTAGTATGAATTTTTATGATATGTGATTACTTGTTGCATTGTGAATTGATTGATTGCATTAAATGACATGCATATGCATACATATAGGAATTAAGATTAAAATGAAATGTAAGTTAATCGTTAGTATTTATATTGAAGGAGTAAAATGCTACCTCATATAAGGACGCGACGAGTTTTGCAAGAATTAGTTACACTTAACTCTCCGACAAAATATGAGAGAACTGATGAGTCTGTAGCCCCAGGAAATGTTAAGGCCTTTGTAAGGCAAGCTCGTTTGAATGCAAACACGATAGTCATCTTTTTTGCAAGAGCAAGTGCCTACTCCATTGGATCTAAGGATATTTCAGGCATTTGCCCAAGTAATGGGTCAGATGCCGCAGACTTCTGCTTCAGCCCCAGTTAAGAAGGGAAAGCAGTTTGATAAGCTCAATAAGTATGGGGTCGTGGATTTCTATAGGACAACAGATCTAGAAGAAGCTGTGTTGGAACACCACCCTGGTGGATCACATGTCCGACATCCTACGTGACGTCTGGACACGCATCCCACGAGGGAGGAATTCCCCACTAGGTCAAACCTAAAAAACGAACTCATTTCACTTACTTCCGAATAGATCTTGAAAATTTCACCCTAATTTCCCCTCCTGAAATTGAAATTCTTAGGGCCCAAATTGAAATCCGATTCCTAAGCTAAAATGCAAATACATGTCTCTAGATTATTTAGGACCAAAAAAAAATCAACTCATTCGGATCTCTATAAATCGAGAAATCACTAAAGTACAGAAGCATGTTCAATATTTCCATCCAATTGTCTCACTTTGATTTAATCCATAAAGTTCCACATAATATCAAAAGCTCTAAATTTATGGGGAAAGATAGGAAAATTTCTTAGGAAACCAATGCGTTAAAAATTGCGTAAATTGGAGGTCAAATGAAAAAGTTACAAATAAATGAATGGAAGGAGGTTGGATTTAGAAAAATGGAAAATCAGAAGAAATAAAAAAATAAAAATAAAAAGTGCCTCGTCGCACTCGGCTGGTCGCGAGGCCAGGGCTCGCTCGCCTCGGCAAGGTCATGAGATGAGCGCTAGAAAGCGCTTGGCTCGCGATCGCAAGCCCTCGTGATCATGAGCCGAGTGCTGAAAACGCTCGCCTCGCGATCGCGAGTGGCTAGCTTGGCCACTCCAAATCGCATATGAAACTTTGAAAATTCATAACTTTTCATACCGAATTCTAAAATTCAAAAGTTTAGTATCAATAAAAAGATAAAAGAAAACTCTACAACATTCATGAAGGATGCAAAAATCAATTTAGTCTCTAAAGGAGGTAAAAACCCTTTCAAAACTACTGCCTATAAAAATGACATTTCAAACAGTAACTGTATTTTTCCAAACCTTATATCTTCTTACTCCTAAGCCCAAAAACGACATATTATATATCAATGTAAAGATCAAAACTAAAATACAATCTTCAAGAAGACCTTTTGGTCAAATTCTAACTCTATGAGGGACAAAACTTCACTCAAAATTTCCGCCCACAGATTTCATTTTGACAACACCTCCCCCAAACATCAACTAACCATTTTCTTCAAACATTCACACAAGTGACAGCACCTGCACTAAGACTTCAATCAACCACATTCACCAACTCCCATATCTAAACATAGCATATAATACTTCATTTTGAAGCCATGCAAATCCTCCATAATGCTCAAAAGGTTTCAAACCACATCAATCCAATATTTACCTCCAAATGCAGCAATCATAAATCTACTATAATGGCCATTTACACACTATACAACATCATTTTTTAATCAAATATATGCAAAATATAATAAAATCCAAAAGTCTTTCATTAACATTATAATGTAAGATTTTACAAAGCTTTAGTGGGCACTTTAGCCCAAATACATCAAGGTTTCAAAATGTCAATTTACAAAGAAAGATAACATGAATAGTGAGTTTTGCTCCAAAATGCATCTAAAGCTTTGTTTCGAAAGAAAGCTTCAAAAGTAAAAAGAAATAGGAGTGATGCCTCATCCCTAATGCGATCACTCATTTTCTTGCTCGTCTCCTACAGATGGGAAATGGAAGGGGTGGTGTGAGCGCGACGGCTCGTGGGTAACACATTAATAACCAAGAACAAGCAAAAACATTCTTTAATCTTTTATTTTCAAAGCAAATTTCACATTGATCAATCATAACACATATAATTCTCCAAAATTATCAACTTATCAAAATATTGACGAATTCAACATAATACAAGTCAAATATCACATAAGCACATAGAAAGTGGTTCGGGTGGATCCGAAACAGAACGTGCTACACATTCCCACGAAGCGGTCATGTGTAGCCGTGAACTTATGGGAGTCCGTGAGGAGCTCCGTGCCACTAGCAGGCAGGCGGGAGAAGCCTATAAACAGACAAGCGCACTTGACTCTTAAAGGACCACCACAAACCCATAGAATCATGCATTTCATATAATTCACATATATTTGCCGAAATGGCACTTTTCTGAAAGCAAAATTTATAATAACAACATTCTTTCAAAACTCACATTCTTTTTCACTTGTCAAAACAATATCCAAATAATTCCACAATTCAGTCGCACACAAAAGACACATGATATTATATCAAATCATCCCAAAGAGTAATAAATGAAAATTTTGAAAGTTATTGGAAAGCATTAATTTGCATTTATGGTAAGAAACTTACTTAGCTTATTAACTCAATTATTAAAATGTCACCCACCTTAAATCCTTTTGCTTTAAGCTTGATCAATTGGCCTTTCTTCTAGCTCCTCTTGCCTCACTTGGCCTTCTTCAAAATCACAAAAATCCCAAATTACAAGGGATGTCAAAATTGGCAAATCTAAGGAAGCAAAAGCATATAATAGATCCTGTACAACCATACCCATGGTTTTCCTAAACCGTTAGAACCAAAACCTATCAAAATTTTCAAAAGATTTTTCCAAACACTTACCTTGAAACTCCACCCACGAAATTTGCTTCTTGCCTCTAATGGAAGATTAAACCTTCCTCTTCCTTTTTCCTTCTTGTAGAACTCTCAAAGACTCTTTTCTAAAACAAGAAAAGATAAAACCCTAACCTCTTCTTCTCCTTTTCTTCATTCCTTCTTTCAACCGAAGATCTCTCTCCCTTTCTTTTTCTTGTAACTTTCGTAAACTTCTTTCAAAAAGACTAAGCCAATTTTGTTTCTTTTCTTCCTTCCTTTAAAAAAATACAAAAAGACCTAAATACCCCTCCTTATAAGCCTTAACGTTTAAAATCCTAAGTGATCTACCCAATTTGACCTTATAAAAACCTCTTCCTTTCTAATTTTACTAACCCCATACAAAACTCTAATTTCATCTTAATTCCATCAACCTAAGCAAGAAAACCTCAAATTATTCTAACCAAAAGTAATTAATCAAACTCAACCTCAAAGTAAATTTAAACATGCTTATTCAGTAAGAAAAAAATTCAGGGTCCAATAAGCTGAGACTTGGTTAAGAAAGACTGAGAGGATACTGGATCAGATGGATTGTGAAGATGACAAGAAAGTTGAGGATGCTGCAAGCTTGCTATAGGGAGATGCTCTGCATTATTGGGAAAGTGTGCTAGGAAGTAAGATGAAACCACTGGTGTTGACATAGAAAGACTTCCTAGCTACCTATAAGAAGTATCTATCTGAGGTGTATATCTAATAGAAACCTAGGAAATTTCTGAGTTTTACACAGAGGGAGATGACAGTAAGCGAGTATGAATGTTGGTTTATGTAGTTGTCCAGATATGCAGCTGAGATGACGATGAGTGAGGTGGCTAAGTATCGTAGATTTGAATCAGGATTGCATTTGTCCATCAAAGAAAAGGTGATGACACAGATGTGATTTCTAGTAGCTAGTTGAAGCAACGTTAAGGGTCGAGAATGTGGAGAACATCAAAAGTGTAGTAAATAGAAAGAGAAAGGGAAGAGAATTTTTCAGGAGGGGAGGTGGTACTCCTATGTTAAAAAGGAGTTTTAGGACCTTTCCTATGCAATATGAGAAGAGGAGCAATGGTGCGAGCAGATCTAGACAGTCAAGAAATGTTTCTCAGCAAGCCTTAATGGCTGGAGGCAACAGAAGGGAGGGGGAGATAATTAATCCATCCCCAAATGTGCGGGAAACTCCATAACAGGGAGTGCTACCGATTGACAAGAGCTTGCTTCAACTGTAGGGAAAAAGGGCACATGGCAAGAGAGTGCACTTAGTATGCAAGATAAGAGAAAGCTTAAATGCAAGCTTCAAGGAGGGCTGAGACTAGGGAACAGAAGACGACAACTGAAGTGGCCAGTTCTGATATGACCAAGAAGGTGAACCCTCTAAGAAGACTGAGATGGCAAGCACAAACTAGAGTGTTTACCATGACATAGGAAGACGCAGAAACTGCTCCAAAAGTTATGACTGGTACGGTTACATTATCCGATGATAATATTGTTGTTTTGATTGATCCGGTTTCTACCCATTCTTTTATTTCATCAAGTAAAGCTATGCATGGTAGAGAACTAAGCCCATTGGATACTCCTTTGATAGTTAATACTCCAATCGGCTAGTATATTATTATTAGTCAATTTTATAGAGATTGTGAGATATATATTGGCGGGGAGAAATTAGTGGTGGATCTAATGCCATTGAATATGGGAGGATTAGATGTGATACTAGCATAGATATGCTAGAAAAGTATAACGCATATCTGGATTACAAATAGAAGATAGTGGAGTTCGAATTGGATGAAAGTAGAACGGTAGTGTTTTTGGGAGATAGAAAGTCAAGCCCGCCTAGAGTTGTTTTGGCTTTGACAACAGAAAAAATAATGAGGAAAGGGTATGGAACATTTTTGACCTATGTGCTAGACACGAAGGTAGATGGAGGAAAGTTAGAAGAAATTCCCGTGGTCATGGAATTCTCGGATGTCTTTCCAAAGGAATTGCCAGGACTACTTCTATTAAGAGAAATTGAGTTTCCCATTGGGTTTCTTTCATGTACTACACCAATATCAATTTTGCCTTATAGAATGGCTCCAGCAAAATTGAAGAAGCCTAAAGAGCAATTAGAAGAATTGTTGGAGAAATGGTACATTAGGCTGAGCTCTTCACTTGGGGAGTTCCGGTATTTTTTGTAAAGAAGAAAGATGGATCGTTGAGAATGTGTGTGCATTACCAAAAGCTCAATCATGTCACTATCAAGAATAAATATCCACTCCTATGTATAGATGATTTGTTTGACCAATTTTAAGGGGCAAAATTCTTCTCCAAGATAGACTTGAGATCGGGTTATCACCAGTTCAGGATAAAGAAGTCTGATGTGTCAAAGGTTGCTTTTAGAACACGGTATGGGCATTTCGAGTTTTTATTTATGCCTTCGGATTGAAGAATGTGCCTGCAACATTCATGGATCTAATGAATAGAGTCTTTAAGCCTTTCTTAGACCGATTTATCATTGTCTTTATTGATGATATTTTGGTTTATTCCAAAAGTGACAAGGAGCATGAGGAATATTTGAGGGTTACCTTAGAGATATTGAGGAAGGAGTTGTATGCCAAATTCGATAAATGTGAATTTTGGCTAAAGGAAGTGATGTTTCTTAGGCATGTAATTTCAAAACAAGGAGTACATGTAGATCCAAGGAAGATAGAAGTTTTAGCGAAATGGAAAGCACCTAAGAATGTAGCAGAAGTGAGGAGTTTCTTGGGTTTGGCTGGTTATTACAGAAGAATTGTAGAAGGCTTTTCCATGATAGCGACCCCACTGGCCATGTTGGGCCCCAATTCACATTAAGCATGTCTTTTTTAATTTGAGGTTTATAGTGCTTAAAAAATGAGAATTGAATGGTGGGATTAGTTTAAATTAGAGTTGATTAAGTTGTTAGAGATTAAAAGGAATAAAATGGCTTGAGGGCAATTTAGGTATATCACCTATGTTTTAAAGACTTAAGGCTTTTAGGGAGGGCTAAATTGGTCCTTTGAGCTTGATTT
>JANZLD010000006.1:64626463-64636595 GCA_026413575.1 Erythroxylum carthagenense
TTACGTACTTGCATGGGAGACGTTCCTCTACTGTTGGGCCATGGATGTGTGGATCAGGCCCAAATTTACCTATGGGGTGAGACCGACCGATCGGCCTGCGTTATTGGACTCGGGCCCAAATGTAGCCGACCCGACCAACATTTATCTTTTTATCAGGAAACTATTCAAAAGGTTACGCTGAAATTTTAAGTTTGACAGGCAGAGATTTTGCAGTCTCTTATGCCACCAGGTCTTTGTGACTCTGATAAATGGGTAGAAATTCCACAGGGAAATCAACAGTTTCATGTGTTTCTGAGGGCTGAAACATTATTATCTCCTAAGTTTTCATGTTATAGCAGCCAGACTTCTCCTGGAAAGACCTCTTGTTGTTACTTTTCCAAAAAATAAATCAAAAATACTTATTATTGTCCGCAAGTCAGGGGGAAAATGCAAAAAATGGACAATTCAGACAAGTCGTGAAAAGATCGGTTATTATTCTTCAGTCAGTTCTAGCTGTTTGTCTTGATGCTAGAGCTTATTTTGTTAGATAAGACAAAAAAAAATTGTTTAAACCTTCAAGGTTATTAGTTTAACCTTGAACACCTATATGTATATATAAACATCTGAGCAACTCACTCAAACTTTTAATCGCACTTTACAAAAGTTGTTTGAAATAAAGTTTTTTTTTCTGCTCTTTCTTAATGGACAAACTTATTAACGAATTAAAAAACTAGATATCTATAATACTTAAGTATGTGAATTAGGGAGAGGTGTATATTGTTCCAACTTTTCTTATCCACATATTTATATAAGTCCCACATAAATGTATGGATGAGATAAGTTAGAACAACATTGGAATAGTAAAAGTAGAACAAGTGATTTGATCCCGTGAATTAGAGATGACAACTGGGTCAGGGCCGACCTAAGTTGACCGGATTTTAGGTTAGACTTTGGGCCTGGTTTTCCTAAAAATTAAGCCTCGAGATTGACTTAGTTTTGGACTGCCTAGGTCCAGCCCAAGGTTCAGCCTTTACAAGTAAAACAGTATCATTTTGCTTCCTTTAATTTAAAGAATTAGTTCAAGTCGAGTTAGGTCGTTGTCTTGTGCTTGATCAGCCTCGGGCCAAGGGGTTGAGTTGGGATCAAATATTATATTTCATGCATACTCATTACCATCCCTAATATGCATGAAACCTAATATGTATTGATATTATTAAACTTTTCCTTTTTTAAGTCTAATATGTATACAACCCACACTAATAAGTATTATTTTTTTCACTAGAGTTTAAGTCAATCAAATCAATTTATTATTTTTATACCAATTTAAATATCGATTTCTTAATCTTAATTTTGAAAATAATAAATAGTAAATGTCCAATAAGAATAAAATTATAGCATTCTCCCTCAGATAAATATTAATCGATATTGTGTTGATAGATTTTTCTAAAATATTTGATTTGAAGATAATCGAAGTCTATTTTTAGTCTCATAAGACTTTGGATACTAGAAGATATTATAAACATGTGTTCTATATGTCACAGATTAAATATAATCATGCATATTTAGAAATCTTACTGTCATAGATGAGAAAATGAAGTACAGGAAACAACAAAGGCACCTGAATGATTTATAGTGTACCATGTTTTGTTTATTAGTCTCGGTTTTTTCAAGCTTTATACTAAAATAAAATAGAAAAAAATTATTTTCTCTCACTATATGCTAAACTGTATTATGAGAAATCTTTATAGGGTTAAAACTTATATTCTCCCATATCTTCTAAAACCTATAAATATCTAAAGATGCTTAAATTTGTTAAGAGATATAGGCTCAAGATCAAGTTGTGAATATACTTTATGATCTATAATATGCCTAAGATTGACATAAATCTTAAAACTTTTATATGTATTATGACAACAAAAAATAATGTACGCAACTGATAAAAAATGATGATAATCAATATATGAATAATATAGTCTTGATACATTAGAAGAAAATTGTATATAGAAGAAATATACAATCATCCCTAGCTAAAAGTGTTAAAAGACTTCAAAACACATATATTACAAATATGTCTATCAAAAATAGCATAGCAAAGTCCTTTAGTTAGAGAATCAACCAATATATAGTCTGTAAAAATATGCTTTATTTTCATATCACATTTTGGGACAAATTCTTTTATGATCAAATATTTGACTTCCAAATGCTTAAATCTTGTTATATTGTTACTATTATTCCTAAACAACACTAAAGAAAGATTGTCGCGTTGCAACTTGATAGGTCTAACCAATGGATCAACCATAGACAATTTACAAATTAAATTTCTTAACCAAATTGACTTCCCATCATCTAGACACATATCAAAGTCAAAATATTTATAATGAATCAGAACAATTATATTTATACTTAATTAGATTTAATTCTCTCATTTATCCGTTGAGAATATCATAAAACTTGTTTAACTGTATTTTAGTAATCAATAATAAACTAGATAAATATCTATGATAAAGAATGTAATGTCCGGTCTAGTATAAACTTAAGCATACATCATACTATAAACTGCACTAGAGTACGTAACATTCTTCATGGCGTCTATTTTAACTATATATTTTAAACATTTCACCAAAGATAATTTTCCTATATGAGAAATTGGCTTTATATAAGGTTTATAATTTTTTATAGGACAAAGGTTCAAAAAAACCTTAAAGTTTATATCAAAATTCAAATTAAACCTATCATTACAGCTCGTTCAAAATAAAAACCCTAAGGTTTTTTTACATATCCAAATAACCTCGACTAACCATTTCTGTTAAACCTCTTTTAGGAAAAAAAAAAGCAGTTGGCATATTTTAATAATTTATCTATCGGTTCATGTCACATATTTAGCCTACATAGTAAAAGATCCAAAAAATTAAAAAAAAGAATCATTAAAATGGAAACTTTGGGCTTTCATAAAACGTTGTCATCTAACACTGCTTAGTTACTAGTTCAGGTGGGATTCCTCTCCGAACCAACAAGCTTATCTATCGAGTCATTAAAGCTTTTGAACAACACTTGACTAGCCGTGAAACGTATAGAAAGAACTCTTATATCAAGAAGAAATTAGGTTGTCAAAATGGTGATAAAGGTTCAAATTTTGATATTGTTGGGAAAACTTTAATGTTATCAAAATTGGAACTACTAATTTTGGAGTCTGACAACAACCAAGATCATGATGAATCAAATTATGTTCCTTTAATGATATCGTGTAGACAGATGGGGAAGTAGAGGGGAGATGATTGAATCGATGCCAACCAAAGTTGATGATACAAAGGGAGAGATTGATGGTTTTGTCGCCTGCACCAGTGGAGAGCTACAAGGATTTGGCCTGGAAGGTATTATTGGACATGTTGGGTTTGTTAAATTCTTATTTGAGGGGTCTTTGGAGTTTAAATGTGTAGTGATTGAAGAAAATAGAATAAATGAATTTTTTACCACAAAAATTAACATTTTTTATATTCAGATAATATTCAAAGTTAGAAGGCATGAATATTATGATTGTGGAAAATATCATAAATGGTTTATCTTTATTTTGTAGTAATAAGTTAATATTGGCTACTTTTTACTTGAAAAAAGTAGTTGGTGGCAGAGAGTTACTTTTTGAATGGAAAGGTTTGTTTGACTAGTTTCTCGAAACATGTTGACAACGTATTGGCAAAAGAACCTTAATTGTTTTTCTAAATGTTGTCATCTAGGCGTGAAGAATTTTAGTTTCTCTCCTACCATATTGGATGTATAGATGGACTAGGACCTACAAAATTAATGTAATATGTTATGTTTTTAAACAGGAGGTTAGTGAAATTGTTAATTTGGGGTTCTTTTATCCAAAATGGTAGGGTTATTCAGCAATGAACGTGGTTGAGTGCACTATTGTTTCTTTCTTTGTTTTATGTCGCTCTCTTTAATAATCCGATTATGCCATCCTTACGTTGCTTTTGCATGCTTGTGTTAATTGGTCACTGCTGAATTTTCTATCAGTGGCTCATGTAGTATCTCTGGATTGGTTGCTATGTCTACTGTGATTTTTATTCGAGACTTTGCTTTACTCAAAGGCCTAGGTTAGATTAGTGGGACTGTTTCATGTATATTTGGGTTGATCAACTGGCCCCTGCTTGATTAACTATCCACGCTTCTCTTCGTACTATTTTTATTATTATTTAATTATTTTTTGACCTTTTGTATTTGTTTTATTTATTATTATTGTTAGTAGTATATGCATTATTTTGTATATCCATATATGTTTGGTTATGTTTATTATTATTCCTAAGTATTGAGGTGAGTGTTTATTGATAAGGTTTCTAGCAACTTTTTCCCACCTGCTGTATCCTTCCGAATCATGCCCAGTGGCTTTCTCGCCACACACTTCAATACTTTCTCTGTGTGCCCTTCCTTGTATCGAGAACGTGTGGCACAGTAGTCATTCCTTCTCTTTGTTCTATTTTTATTGATTTTTATTTTATTTTTACTTTTTTTAGTGTTATTATTCCTACTTTATTAATTCTGTGGGGGTCGGTAGTTTCAGCTTTTGAGGGTGTATTAAGATAGTACTTGCGTGAAACGTCAGAGGTGCAGGTTAAGAGGGATGCCTTCTAATAGAGCGAATGGATTCAGTGCAAGCGGGTCGGTACGCACTACTTGCAAGTATAAAGACGGTAATGAGTTAATCAGAATAGGCTCTTACAACGTGGGAACCCTCATGGGAAAGTCTTTAGAATTAGTAAAGATTTTAGCCAAGTATAGGATACATATAGCTTGCATTCAGGAGACTAAGTGGGCCAGAGCCAAAGCAAAGGAGACAGGGGGTTCAAACTATGGTACTCGGGTAGTCCGAGGAAGCATAATGGGTTTAGGTACATTAGTAAACAAGGGACTAATGAACAGGGTAGTGGAGAACACAAGGGTCAATAACAAGATAATGGTGGCAAAAATTGTCCTAAGTAGTATGGTTCTCAACCTTATATGTGCGTATACACCACACGCTGGCGCAGATGATCAACATAAACGTACATTCAGGGAGGCGTTGGATGGAGTGCTTTAACAGATTTCTTATACTGAACAGATCATCCTAAGAGGGGATTTTAATGGGCATATAGGGGTGGATGCAGATGAATACACAGGGACACATGGTGGCTTTGGATATGGCTCTAGGAATGATAGTGGGGTTGATTTATTGGACATGGTCATCGCATATGAGTTAGTAATAGTAAATTCCTTTTTTAAAAAAACAAAGTGCACTTGGTGACGTTTCAGAGTAGTACAACCAAGATGTAAATTGATTATATCCTTATCAGGACAAGAGCCAGATCTTGGTGCAAGGATTGCAAAGTACTTTTGGCCGCATGCCTATCAACCCTACATAAACTGTTAGTTTTAGATCTACATATTAAGGGATGGAGGGCACAACGATTTACTGAGCGATTTTGCAAAATCAAATGGTGGAGACCACAAAGGGACATGGTGGAACTTTTTAGGACTTAAGTTAGGAATAATACTACATGGGCAGTGAGCGGGGATGCAAACCAAATGTGGCAAGGAGTAGCCCCTGTGGTGAGAGAGAGCGCCACGAAACTCCTAGGAGTTTCTAAAAGACAAGGGGGAGGGTGTATGGAATCCTGGTGGTGGTCAGACGAGATCCAAGAGACGGTAAAGGCAAAGAAGCGAGCGTTTAAAGCACTGTTGGAAAGTGCTACCAAGATGGAGCGAGCTACAAACAAAGTACGATATAGAGTGGCAAAACAAAAAGCGAAGAAGACTATCTCGGTGGCTAGAGGAGAAGCTTACGAGAATATGTACAGGGAATTGGATATGGTCAAAGGAGCACAAAGAATTTTCAAGTTAGCACGTGTTAGGGCACATAAAACGGGAGATTTCAACCAAGTCTGTTATATCCGAGACGAAGCAGGACAGGTACTCACAGAGGCCCAAGCCATCAAACAGAGGTGGCATAGATACTTTTATGGCCTTTATAACTCAAACATATTGGTCAACATAGAGTTAGGGGAACCCTTTGTGTCGGGTCAATTTCTAAATAGGAACCTATAGGGGAGGATCACAAGGGGAGAAATTACAACGGTTCCGAGGGGGATGGGGAACAAACGGGCCGAAGGGCCGGATGAGATCTGTATAGAGGTACGGAAGCGACTAGGCATTGTAGGTATTGCATAGTTAGTTCAACTCTTTAATGTGATCCTTGAGTCAGCAAAGATGCCGAATGAATAGAGGTTAAGTAGGCTAATCCCCTTGTACAAGGCCAAAGGAGACATCCAACAATGTCATAACTATCACGACATCAAATTATTAAGTCATACCATGAAGCTGTGGGAGAAGGTAATTGAAAGGAGAATCCTGAGAGCTGTTTCAATATTAGACAACCAATTCGGATTTATGCTAGGTAGGTCAACGACAGAGGCAATACATATACTTCGGAGATTGATGGAATGCTACAGGGAAAGGAAATGAGATTTGCATATAGTTTTTGTAGATTTGGAGAAAGCATATGACAGGGTTCCTTGAGAACTCATATGGAGGTGTCTGAAGGCAAAGGGGATTCCTAGCACTTATATCACAATGATTAAGGATATGTATGAAGGTGCATTGACTAGTGTTTGAATGGTTGGAGGTGATACGGAAGCCTTCTCTATTGGTGTAGGACTACACCAAGGCTTGGCTTTAAGTCCCTTTTTTTTCACCTTAGTGTTAGGTGAACTTACTAAGCATATTCAAGGAGAGGTATCTTGGTGTATGTTATTTGCAGACGATATTATCCTAGTAGATGAGACCAAGGAGGGGATTAATACCAAGTTAGAACGTTAGAGAGAAGTGTTGGAATTGAAAGGTTTCCGAATGAGCAGATCCAAGATGGAATATTTAGAATGCACCTTTTCGGGTAGCTAGATGGTGCATGAGGAGGCAGTAGCAATTGGTACTGATATTGTACCACAGAAATTGAGTTTCAAGTACCTAGGATCCATCATTCAGAGTGATGGTAATATTGATAATGATATAGTACATCGCATTAGGTCTGGGTGGGTCAAATGGTGGAGTACGTCAGGTGTTCTCTATGATAAAAAGGTCCCTATAAGACTCAAAGGGAAGTTCTATAGAATGGTGATTCGGCCAACTATGTTATATGGTACCGAGTGCTGGCCTACTAAGCATAGACATACGCAACAGTTGTTGGTAGCAGAAATGCGCATGCTTAGGTGGATATGTGACATTACCAGAAGAGATATGGTGCAGAATAGGGCAATGATAGTCAGGCTACAGGTAGCTAGTATAAATGACAAGTTGAGAGAGAAAAGGCTTAGGTGGTTTGGGCATGTCAGCAGGATGCCCTGTGATGTTCCAGTTCGTCGCGGCGAGAGAATAAACCTCAGTACCTACAAGAGGAGAAAAGGAAGGCCTTACAAGAACTGGAGGGAGGTGATCAAGAGAGATATGTCAGAGTTGGCCCCCACCGCAGTAGTGGCTAGAATTAGAAAAGTCTGGTGTAATCGACTACGGGAAATATGCATACCATAGACTTTTTTTTAGGTGTAGGGGGAGATTCCTATGATGGTCCGTGTAAAACCGTAGGATTGCCGCATTCTTAGGGCAATGACCAGGGAAGACTCACTGCGCAACTAGCAACGTGAAAAGCTAGTCTTTACGAGCTGAAAGGTAATAGCAGATTATAGTCACCATACAGGTATATATATGGATTTCTTACCAGTCTTTTCATATTTATTCTTTGTAACCTACGTCTCTATTATCATGTCACCTATGCATGTGGGCCGACTAGAAACAACCTCTCTACAATGTAGGGTAAGGCTGCATACCATCAGGCCCCCCAAACCTTACTTCATTGTGAGAATTCGGGGTATGATGATGATGATGATAGGGTTATTTGGGTATGTCAAAAAATTATAGTTTTTTTTAAACAAGTTGAAGCGGTAAAGTTTAATTTAAATTTTGATGTAAATGTTAGGGACTTTTTTTTTACCCTTTTGCCTATTTTATATTAAACCTTTACGCTCAATATATGCTCTCTAAAAGAGAACTAATAAATCATGAGATTTGTTTTAGTGGACTTGAATACCAAGGATAAAAAATATGTCACCAAGATCTTTCGTGTCAACATACTTAGAAAATAATTGCTTAACCTTATGTGACCAAGCCATTTTATATAAGTAAGACATCATCTATGTGCAAAAGAAGAAACATGATCTTGCTCACCTGACCTTGGGGTATAGCTTCTTTTAAATTTAGTTTGATAAAGCGGAATAAGGTAATTACCTTATCAAATTTTTGTACCACTGATGAGAAGTTTGTTTCAATCTATATAATAATTTTTTCAATTTATAAATTAGATGACTCTTATCATCTTCCTAAAATCCTTTAGGTTATACCATATATATATATATCCTCATCATGGTCTTTATTCAAAAAGGTGATCTTAACATCTATATAATGTGACTCTATATCATAATAAGTTATTATTGCAATAATCACTCTAAATTCATCTTTACAAGATATAAGAGAGAAAGCAACATAAAAGTTTTTCCTTTATCTATGAGTGAAACTATTGGTGAATAACCTAACTTTAAATTGCTCAACCTTACCTTGGGAGTCCTTGTTAATATTATAAACCCATTTATAGTTAATAAGTTTACATTTTATAGATAAATCAATAAGTTCTCATACTTGACAGTACTTCATAAATTGTATGTCTTTTTTCATTACATCCCTTATAAATCTATATGAGGACGAGAGACAACTTCTAAAGAAGCAACTATATCAATAACATGTCCAATATCATAATCATTATCACCAAGATAAACTATATAATAGATGAAATAACAGACCTCCTCATCCTAGTTGATCTCCTTAATTGAACTTGTTTAATATGATCTTCCACCATAGGAACCTTAACTTGTTTCTATATAAGTTCTTGGTCTTATAGTAAATGACACTAAATATACAATATACTAACCCTAACTAAATTGATGAAAACTATAAAATTATAGTAGTATTAAGTATGTTACCCTAAAAAATGTGATAAGGGCGAATCTTGTTTAACACATCATATTCTAGAAACTTAATTATTTTTATTTCATAAATTTAGATCCTCCATCTCTATAGTAAAATAAGTAGCCTTTTGGTGTGATTTGAATAACTTATAAAATAGTAAGGAAAAAATGTGAATGCAATTTCAAAAGGATTATACAAGCATACCTCAACGAGGCAGCCCAAACTCAAAGATGAGGCTAGGTTTCCAAACTTTTCATAACTAAAAAGGTGTTTTAAATGCTAATTTTCTTGAGACATTGCTTAAAATGTATAAAGTAATCTTAATTGCCTCTCCCTAAAGGTAATATGGAAGGCTAGTTCTTACTCTACAGATTCCTCTTCAAATCTTTTAATATGTGATTTTGCCTTTTGTCTATATCATTATGTTCAAAACTACCTAATATAATAAACTAAGCTAATAATCTATAAGTTTCCACGTATTTACCAAACAATCCTTTTTCATTTTAAGAAACCTCATGTTTGCCATAATACTCACCTCCACGATTAGACTTGATAGTCTTGATTGATTTTCCTAATTGAATTTCAACTTCACCCTTAAATATCTTAAATCTATCATGAAATTCATACTTTTCTTTAATTAAAAATAACTACTTATAATGATAAAAATCATCAATAAAAGTTATAAAAATATCTAGAATTATAGATGGTGGGACAATAAGGACCACAAGTATTTATTTGAATAATTTTTAGAAAACTAGAAAATCAGAACTGCAAATTGACCTTTTTCTTTATTTTGGCCAATTTGCCTTTACAACAAGCAATAAATGTCTCTGGATCACCAAAATTAAGAGTTGGAATAATGTTTCCTTTATTAATTTTTTAACTCTTTCTTTAGAGATGTGATCCATTGTTTTATGCCACAACATGAATGATTTTTCATTTATCAAAGTTCATTTACTAATAATCTCTTTAATAATATATAAAGAAATATACAAAATGTGATAAGAAGTTGTACCTGTAACATCCTACCTCCTACTGGAAGGGTAAAATAGTAAATTTGGCATAGGATGAGATGGATCGGAATGACTTAGGACTGTTCATGCATAAT
>JANZLD010000006.1:64704358-64716551 GCA_026413575.1 Erythroxylum carthagenense
CGGTACCCACATTGCAATAATCTGAAGAATTCACATAAATCACTCCAAATTCATATTTTTCACAAAAACACCAAAGCTGGGACTTGTCACAAGTGCATGTACAATTTTGTGTACAGAAACACGACCCAATCCAAATCTACTATTTGATCATTCCCATCGGTGACGGGATGTTACAGACATAATCTTACAAACCTATTGAACAAATTGTTTGATTCAATATATACTTATAGGAGAATGGGTTCTCAAGATAAGTAGTGGGAGTAAGAAGGAATTTAAAAGGTTCGAATCTTATGACTATAAATCTAATTGGAACTCATGCCTTTACTGATACATTTGATGTATAGTTGAAAGACTATAAGATATTGAAAGATTCACTTTCATAATGAATTCAAAGAGTTTGTTTTGGAAATGATTGTGAATTTATCACTTCTATAAGAAGGTTAGTAGGCGCATAGGTGTCCTCTTTAGTGGGAGTATGTGGAGAAATATTGTTCATAAAGAACAACAGTTCTAACTTTCAATTGTTGAACATATAATTGTCCAAGAAAAACTCTTGTTGGATATGAAAAGATAACAATTTAATTCTGGGAATAAGATCTATAGAGATAGATTGGACGTTGATAGCTTATTTTAAGTCCAAGTGCATAGATATTGTACTAAAGATGTTTAGTATTTAAGATATAAGATACTTGTGAAGTATCAAAGATATCCATTACTCTATATAAGAGTTGATATTTGAGTTTAAGATGATAAGGATATAACTTTAGAAGTAAATCCTAATTAAGGTTTATTTACCGAGAACAATATCATTTAGGATTGGAAAGGTTCCAATGTAGCAATTGTTGATAATTGAGCCATAATACATTTTCATTTAGTGGAAATGATTAATTGGATCAACAAGTTCTTTAGTGAACTTGATAGAGTT
Organism: Erythroxylum carthagenense; assembly: GCA_026413575.1. NCBI lineage: Eukaryota > Viridiplantae > Streptophyta > Magnoliopsida > Malpighiales > Erythroxylaceae > Erythroxylum > Erythroxylum carthagenense. The sequence goes on from JANZLD010000006.1 coordinate 64,705,284, forward strand.
TCTTTCCATTATTCAAGACAGTAATGTACTGTAGAACAGTAGAACATTAAAACCATTGGGCATACATAAGGAGCTAATGTCTCATCAAAGATCTAAGAATGTGTTTAGGAAAATGTTCTTCATTATGATAATAATTAAGATGGGAGTTGTAAGACTTAAGTAAGTGCTCACTATAGAGAATCATGTAGAATTCTCTCATTAAGCCAGTAGTAGAACAATCTTCATATGTTGATATGGTATAATATACTCAAACGATTGACTTAGTACAAGTGGGAGATTGTTAGTTTATGCCCTACAGCCAATCGATTTGGTTGTAGTTTAGTGACAAATTATTTAAAGGCATTCTTTATCTTGTACATATTTAGATATATATGATAAAGTCAATGGGATAATTTTACATTGCAAATGAAATTATAATGAGATTATAATAATGAGATTCATAATGCATTTATGTATTAGTCCTAAATGTTCTTAGTCATTGTTCTATTAAGATTGGACATTAATAGAACAGAAAAAGACTGACACACGTTTTGTTTTTCCTTACGAAGGAAGTAGTCAATCTCATAAGCTAAGGTATAGAGATACTTAAACAAACATGTGGGTGCTTGCTAGAGAACAAGTTCATTGAACAGACTCGATATGAGAAATTCATTTGGAACATTACTTATATGTCTATGGAATTCTCATTGTGATGATTGTATAAGTGATCATTTGGCTTGAGTTCATCAAAGTTATTTTGTATGGGGATTGTTATGTTTTGATACTACTCATGATCTATTTTATCAAATGTCATTTAAATGGTAGTCATTAGATATAGCATGAATTATATGGAGATAGTTGAATGATCAAGATATGATTCATCACCTTAAAATAATTAGGGAGAATGTTTCGTTTATCTCGATTAATATTGATTCAGGAAATCCTTGGCTAAGGTGGAATGATATTTTGTAAACAATTTACAAATATCATTAATTGAATCAATAGCTAATGGCAGAGAACTAATATAATTGGATTCAAAATAGACTAGATATTAATTCCATGCTCTATGTCTAATTGGAACATTGGTTGATGAAAGGATTGAATTATATGGAACAATCATGCACGGAAAGGTTAGTCAAAACTACTTTGATGTTCCTAAATATTTGAGTGTTCATAATGCGTTGCTAGACGCCAATCTTGACCTATGATTATAAATTATTTAATTGAAGAATTAAAGATAAATTAAAAGAAGTTTTAATTTATGTAATTCTAATTATGAATTAGAATTAGAATTAGAATTTATAATCATTGTCAATATATTTGGGAACTTAATGAGTCTCACATATAGAATGGGTTAAAGAGAGCAAAGTTAATTTAATCAAGTTGGACTTGATTATGAAGTTTGAGAAACTTTATGATTAAATATGAGATATTTAATAAATAAGGATCAATATAAGATAATCTTATTTGGGCATAATTGATATTTAATAAGAATTATTTGTAATTCTAATTAAAGTTTAATTAAAATTGGTATTTAATTTCAATTAAATTACTAAAACATCCAAAGCTTATTATAAATAGGCTTGAGTTTTATGGAGCTAGCACGTCATACTTAACCCTCTCTGTAAAAGTTATAGGGTTCTCTCAACCTGTTCTGTGGATACCGTTAGAGGTCGAATACTTGTGCAGCTATGGTGGTTAAGACAGATCGATTTCGAAAACGGTTCAAGGGATGCATCAAGATAAAGATCAAGCTTCGGAATAAGATATGAATTAAATTTTCACTTTATTATGATTTATGTTAATCATTTTATAGAATTAAATAGATATTGGTTTTCAAGAAATCAAAAGTCACGAAAAAGTTTTGTAATTATTCCATTGCGGTTCAGATCGGATCCCAACCCGATTTTCCAACATTATATGTGTGACACTCTGTATGTTGCCCAAATGCGTGGAACACATGCAACTCAAGTGTCAAATACGTGGGGACATATGTTAGCATTTCACGACACATGTGTAACATGCACTAGATCTGCACTGATATCATATAGATACTAATCCATGTAACAAATATACTATTCCTTTAAACAAAAACATACTAATTTATCTTATTGGCTTGCAGAGATATTAGAAGATCTTTATTTAATCTTTATAATTATGAAAATACTTTTATACCATGTCTTATATATAACATAAATTTTATTAATCAGCCCAAGTTCAATTATAAACTTGTATAAATGAAGATAGTATAAAAAAACATATATGTTTCACTATGGTTTTTTATTCAATTAAGCTATTAAAACTTTTGAGTAAGCATGATGACCTTTAAATAAGTTGGTGAAACTTTCGATCATTCTTTAAAGAATTTGCTTAAAACACGTTTGTAAGTTTTTTCTTCACCTTTCTTAATGTACATATATCTTAATAAATCAGAGAAAAATAGATGTCCGTGAAGCTTACTTAAATAGGTGTAGGAGATCTAGATTTTATTTATATTAACCTTATTATGCCTATTTATCATAGGTTTAATAAGCATGATCAATATTAATAAACAGTCATTTTCTTATTGAACTTCAACTCACTTAATTGTTGTTTTTTACTTTATAACCAATCAATTCGTTGTTAATTATTCATATAACTGTTTAAATGCATTTTTTATCTTATACATATTTAGATGTGTATGATAAAGTCCATTTGATAAATTTACAGTAAAAATGATATGATGAGATCATAATTATAAAGATTCATATTTCATTTATGTATTATCTCTAAGTTGTTCTTAGTCATTATTTTATTAAGACTGGACATATAAAAAGACTACATTATATTTCTTTCTTATAAAGGAAGTAGTTAATTTTATAGACACAAAATAAGGAGATATTTAAATAAACGTGTAAATGCTTATTAAAGTATAAATTCATTGAATTGATCACATATAAGAATTTCATTTAGAACATTATTTTTATGTCTATGAGAATTGTCATTATGATGATTATACTAGTAATTTTTTGACATGAGATTAACAAAGTATCTCATATAGGAATTATTATATTTTGATACTACCTATAACTTATTTTAGTCAAGGGTAGCTTAGTTGGTAGTCATTGGACAAAACATGAATTGTATGGAGGTAATTAAGTGATCAATATATGATTCATCACCCTAAAGTAATTAAATAGAATGTTTTGTTGTTCTTAATTAGTATTGATTCAGGAGATCCATGACCAAGGTGGAATGATACTTTAAAAATAGTTTTAGACATCATTAATTGAATCAATTACTAATGGTAGAGAACTAATGTGGTTGGACTTCAATATAGTAGACATTAATTTCATGTTTTATGTCTAATTGGAATATTGTATGATAAAATAATTAAATTATATAGAAAAATTATACACAAAAATGTTAATCAAATTTCATTTTAACATTTCTAAATATTTTAAGTGGTCGTAATAAGTTGCTAAATATCAATCTTGATCTACAGATATAAATTGTTTAGTCAAAGAATTAAAGATAAAATAAAGAGTTTAATTTATCTAATCTTAAATAAGATTAAAGTTATAATTTATATCCATTGTCAATATATTTAGGAACCTAACAAGTCATACAAAAAGGACAGTTGAAAAAAGAAAATGTGCTTTAATCAAGTTGGATTTAATTGAAAAGTTTGAGATATTTTATAATTAAAAATAAGATATTTAATGAATAAGGATTGTTATGAGATATTAAATATTATTATGACATAATTGGTACTTAATTCTAATTAAAGTTTCATTGAAATTAGAATTTATTTTTAATTAAATTATTAAAATTTTCAAATCCTATTGTAAACAGGCTTAGGCTCTAAGGGAACTAACACTTTTCACTTAACTCTTTCTACAACAATTGGAAAGTTTTCTCAACACGTTATGTGAATACCACTATGTGTGTACTGTAGTTGAGATGAATCAATTTCAAAAACAGTTTTGAAGAAAGCAATAAGAAAATGATCAAATTTAACAATAAGGTAACAATTAAGATTCATCTTCTTATATATTATATGTTAATCATAATATAGAATTTCAAGTGATATTGACTTTCGTAAAATCATACAAAAAGTTTAGTGTTTGATCTCACCCTAATTTCCCAACATTAATAAGATCATTTATTGAATTATTTTATTATTTTCATATTGGATCAAATTTTAATTTTAATGGTAATACTTAATAAATGTACAATAACAATAAAATTCCAACATAGTTCACATGAAACAACAATCAATGATGTTACTATCAACTTAAAATGACAAAAAGCAGCTTGTAAGTAGTGGTATGCAAGGATATGGCTAGAGCTAGTTGTGAACTTCTTTTCCAACTTTTGTTTCCGGAGCAATAAACGGATGGGCAAGTTCAACAATGAACCATCAAGGCTGCAGAATAGAAATAAATGCTATGATGGAGCTAGCCATGGAAGACTGGCCTATTGTGACATACATAATCATCTGATTTTCTAGCAGAACATCCATGCCTAAAGATTTCAGTTAATTAACACTAGAGAACTGTTTATAAAGACAAGGTCTCTTATTTTCTGATACAACCAATAGTACCTCCTATATATGTTCATTTGTTAGTGTTTGAAAGACAACATTCAAGGTTATTCCGGGAAACGATATCAGTGTTCTGAAAGTTACTTGCACAGATTAAAATTTGATGTTGAGAAACTCACCCAGTGGCAGATATTTTTTGGGTGAACTATCATAAGTGACAATACGAGATTCTCTTGACGAAGATTCCTCCCTGAGTGCAGCTAATGCAGCCTTTCTTCTCTTTTTATGTTCTCGCCACCGCTTTATCTGATCCTCGAGTGATACTTTCGCTTTCTCAGCAGCGTCGGCTCTAGTAATAGCTTGTTCTGCCCGAGTCCTGAGCTCCATGATTTTTGTCACCGCAGCATGCAACTCCTTCTTCAGCGTTTCCACCTGATCCTGTCCTAGAGATTGATCGACCTTTTCAACTTTTCTAATCAAGGACTTGTATTCGTCGAGTGATATTGTGATACTGCTATGATTTTCATCTACTCCCTCCACTCCAGCTCTTGACTCTTCCGTAATCTGAGAGGAAATCTCACATTGAGATTCAATCAGTCTAACCTCATCAGATTCTTCAGTTAATTTATCTGTTGCTTGCTTTAATATTTGATTCTCCTTGTTAACTTCTTCTGCTTCAACTGTTATTTGCTGAACCCCACGAAGTGACCCCGACTTGGCAGTCACGGCTCTTGCCTCAACTGCCTTAGCTGCTGCAAGTTTCGTCCCCCTTCGATGGAGCTTAGATTTCAACAGTGCTATCTCAACCTGTGCTTCATTTTCTCGTTCCTTGGTTTGGGACATTTCAGCTTTGACCTTCTTCAATTCAGTTGTGAGCATTTCGATTTCATGGTTAAATGTACTTGCCTCATCATTTGCATTCTTTAGTTCTGATTTTAACCGATTCAGTTCAGTCTCTAATGCCTCAATGTGGAATGTCTGCTCAGAGTTCTCTTCTTCTTTGCTTGTAAGATCTGCCTTAAGCTGGTTCATGTCATTTATTTCACCGTATACACCTTTGTCAAGTGAACTTACTTTTCCATTTGATTGATTAAATTCCATTTGCAGGGAATCAATTAATAAAGACTTCTCCAATAGCTGTTTTTCTAAATCTTCCACTTGCTTTCTCATTTCTTCCATCTGTTTCTCTGATTGAGCGGCTCTCTCTGTTGCTAGTTCTACCTCAACATCTTTCTTTGATAAAGTAGCAGCCTTGTCTTTTACTGCTTCAATAATAGCCCGTTTGGACATGAAAATGGTTTCGTTTAACTCAGCGATATGATTTAGGAGATCTTGAGCTCTGTCCTTTTCCATGGCTGCAGCACTTTCCATCACTTCTGCTTTAGTCAGTGCCATCAGCTTCTCGTCCCTGGCAGCAGCAAGCTCTGATTCCATTCTCATCATCTCTCCTTGCGTAGACTTCAACTCGCATAGAACATACGAAAGTTGCTCTCTTATCTTTTCAGCTTCTAAGAATTGATCATCCATCTCATGCACCTTGGACTCAAGTTCACAGATCCTATATCTGGCTCCTGTCAATTCCTCTATGCAGGCATCGCTCTCACGCTCGGAATTTTTCCGCTGAATGCAAAGCTCCTCGGCAGTTTTCTGGTGGTTTTCTAGATTAAGCTGCAGTTGCAGGTAAGCAGAGTCCTTTGCCTCCAACTGCAACTTCAAATTGGCTAACTCTCTTTGCAGGTTCTCACCATCCTTCTCTTTATCCATTCCCTGGAGACCAAAGAAACAATGAGCAATATGATGACCACTCGAACTGTTTCTTTGTTAAGACATGAGCAAAAGCAACAAATCTGATGAATATTGCTCGTTTAGTAGCAAAACCTAGCTTAAGCATTTTCAGGATCAGTCCAACTCGAGACTTTCCTTACAAGGTCCTAAACAAACCATTAAACATAAGCCTATATCCATAATCAGGAACAATCCAGACCTGGAAACGCATAAATCCAACCAAATTTAATCTCAACCCGTTAAAAAGGCCTTAAATCAGTTACCTGTCAAATAGTTGTAGCAAACATTTCAGAATCAGAAATGACGATTGAAATTTTAACTCTACCTGATCTATCCACTAATCAGAAAACATAAGATTTCAAGATGTGAACTATTTGCTAACATCTTACCTCACTACTGCTACCACTGCTATGCCCAGTATGCTGATATTTCTTCTGATTTTCGCCTTGCTCACCAAAGTGGGTCACTACAACTTGTACCCGTTCAATGGGTCTGGCATCAATCTCACCCATATATTATTGCAATGCAAGACAAGGACCCTCCAAGAGCCAATCTGCATCAAATAAAATCGCATTTGCCTTGTAATTAATTTTAATGTAATATGATCATGGCGGTTAATTTGCGTGTAACCAAGAGTTAGGAACTTACCAATCTCTATATTCTGAAAACTGACAAATATCTTGGAGAATGTTCAAAAGGGTTAAACAGCATCTTAGAGGAAGAGACACAGAGATAAAGATATGAACAGAAGAAGAGGTAACTAAAAGTTTGCGGGAAAATATAGAGGATCAGAGCTTGCATCTTTATGGTGCTTAGCAATTGATGTAAACATGTTTTTGTCTGTTGGAGAAAACAAGGTGGTGAGAGTCATTGGAGATGGAGACTACGATGTTTTGCCACTAATTCCTCGCGTTACAAAGGCATTGTAGTGATCGATCTGAGCCTGTTGTAGCTACTACTTTCTTATTGTTTGATCATTGATGTTTGTATTGTCTTTGGACGTACGTAAAAGGCGGCAGTCTGCTGTACTTGTTTTGCCAGAGAAATGGTCATACAGATGCAAACCAAAATATTTATTTATATTGGAATTACATGTATGTTTGGATTACTCTCATGAAAACAAAATCTTTGTTCATATGATGAATTTAGTTTTTTTGCAATTATTTGATAAATTAGACTAATAGGTAAATTTATATTTTGAAATTCTTGAATAAAATATTAATTACATCATATTTAAATAACACAATTTATTACTATAATAAAACTCTATTTGAAGTCATTAATTGTAAATAAACATAATACTAAATTTAAATTACAAGATTCCAAAACTGTATTCAGAAATAGAAATTTTACATGACATAGCAAAACAGAAATTTTGTATTTTTTAAATCAAATTTAGTGAATAAGATTAATTTACAGTTCAGTATAGAATTTTCATAACATATTTAGTGAACTTTATATTAATATTAATTACTAAATGCACTGGCTGGCCAGTTGCCACCGCTTATTGACCAAAATTTGGCAAACAGAAAACGCTGCGTATCTAAAGGATACAAAAGAGATGAGCGCTTTTCCTTCTCCGCCACCATCACCTCGCCGTGGCCGAGGCGGGATCAGCGACGGTGGAGAGGAGAGGCCCAGATTCTTCGACAGATTGGTGAAAAATATGTGCTGGGCAAAGGCGGAAATCGTCCCAGGTCGACACCCTGAAAGGTGGCGCAAGGACTCTGCCGGCAACATCGTCTGCAAACGTTTCTGCAACTGCCAAGGTTGTCTCTGCTTCGAGTACGACCACATCGTTCCCTTCTCCAAAGGTTTGTTGAACTTCTGTCTTGTGATTCGACATAAAGTTGCAGTCTTTTCGCATAGAAGCTCACTTTTCGTTTAAAGTCGCTAAAAACTACGAATCGAGTTGTGGACGGGGTTTTCTTCTGGAAATTTGAACCCCATGAGGCGTAAAGTTCATAGATTTTTGTTCTGGGGCGTTTGTGATTGTGTGTTTGTTCGCAACAGGTGGTGAGTCCACGGTAGAAAATTGTCAAATACTGCAAACAAGGGTGAACAGATATAAATCAGACAGAGATGAGGTTGACAAAACTTTGTTAAAAGGTTATTCTTGTGATGTCAATTTCACTGGTATGTTTGCTTTTCTTTTCTTTACGAGTGACGGAGTGTCTTTATAACAAGAAGATGCTTATTTTCAGTGTTTGGTTGGTAAATTTGTTGAGTACTTTCTTTGGACGCTGAGCTTGCAACTCTGAATAAGGATATCATCTTTGCATTTTTGTTTCGGATAAAATAAGAGCAATTTTGTTTATCAAGAAACATTCAATATCTCGAAAACCTAATTGTCAAGTCATATGGACTTCCTTTTTATTATTAATATCAATACTCATATGTGTTTATTTCACCCAGAAGATAATATTGTTTTCTAAAAAGATCAAAAACCTAAATCACAAATTTGAAAATTGGAAACGATAATAATAAAAACGGATACCAAGTAAGATTTGAGGTTCGACCTTTTGTCTTTGGCTTTTGTCATGTTAAGGAGGTAAGAAAATTCATAGTCTGCAGACTAGCTGATCCGTAGTTGGTGGTTTTAAGAGTGATAAAACCTTAACTGAAACAACTAGTGTCTTCATACTTCATAGTCGAGATACAAGGATAAAAATTGGTGATGAAATATCGTCACCAGACTAGACCTTGTATTAAGCCAATACTACTAAAGAGAATAGATGAATTTTCGGAATTTTACATGTATGGTTGGCATGAGGCAAATGAATAGTATGACACATTTGAAATGGTTGAGATCCTTGAATTTTCTACTTTAATTATGATCATGGAAGAGGAATCATGTGGTGTTGTTATGAGGTTCAGGGTAGGGACGCTATGGTATTTGTTTCTTTTACCCCTGAAAGAATTGACTGTTTTCTTGTAATGTTTGAGAACATCATGTGATGGTGTCTCAGAAAGCTTCTAATGGTGCTAATGGTGTTTGAGGATACATGTGGGTGGTAATTGGAACGATTTAATCACTATAAAGTTTGTATGACCTGTATCAAGTTTGTTGTTGCTTTGATCATATCTGCTGGTGATCTCTAACTTGAATAATGTCACACTTGAAGTTTAATTGGGTGCCAGAGTACTTCACATGTACAATAAGAACTAAAAGATATCAAGTTTGTGGTTGTTTTGTCCTATCCAAATGATATTGTTAGGTTCTGGCTGAAGCCAGTTTGCCAAGCTGCTTCTATTCAGATTTACGTGCCCAGTTTTCTGACTCGAATATTTCACTTGATTGGTCATAATACTAGTTGCTGTGTCTTCTGTATTATTCAGAACTTGATTCATCAATGGACTCTTCGTTGAATGTTCACTTGTTTCGATATTTTCAGATAGGGAGCTTGACGTAATTGAAATGGCAGTTTATGGGAATGTCATCCGGCCTGGAAAAGAGTGTCGCTGCAGAAGTGTGGCTGAAATGCTTGGCAATTTTAAGGCAACAAATAGAATGCCTCCTTGCAAAATAGAATGAACTTGTGGGCCTTATTCAGCAAAATCATGTGGAATTCTTTTGACAGTTTGTGACAAGTCTACGAAAGACCAGTTGGTTGTTGCTATAAGTCTAATCGGCACTTCTGGTGAGTGAACTTGTAGCACTTGGTACTATTTCACCCCTTTCTAGAATTATATTGATTGTGTTGTGCCCTTGGCCATTTTCTGATTTCAGACTTTGTAACTTGGAGGAATTCCCCCTGGAATTATTTAAAAGGCTTGCTGGTGGTGGATGGTATGATCCATCATCTAGTTGCATAGTTCTAATCCATGGAATTTATTGATAAATTCATCTTGAGAGTTGCTTCATATCTTAAGGGGACTGACCTATATATTTGGCGAGGCCTTGGCCTCTGCTTCAATGGCTCATTTACCATGCCAGTTATGATTGCTGTCTTCCGAGTTATATAGGTTGGTCATGCTTGTGAAATCACTTGGCATTCTATTCAGAATCTTGTACTGGCAACCAAACTGGTTGGCTCAAACAATTGGATTGAAAGATGTTTACGTAATAAATACAAGTGGTTGTTAATAGATATATAATTAGTGTTACTTTAAAGGAGGATACTTTTAGCAAGTTTTTTTTTTTTTTTTTTTTTTTTGGAAATTGTTTGCGCTTGTAACAGTTAACAGATTCAACGTTGCAATATTAATATTCATGATTCAGGCATGGGCCTAATCTGCTGCATAGTATCTCGTCAAGTCCATACGGGCAGTTTCGTTTGCCTCGGTACCAAAACAGCTTTAGACTTTTGAAGCAATCAATTTACGTCCATCTGGTGACCTTGAAATTTGGTAGTCACTAGAGTCTCTAGTTGGTGCAAGTCATGTAATACACAGTTAAGATTAGAGCCTAAAAGATATTCAAGTAGAAAATCCTTGACAGTCTTCTTTCAGGAGATTAAAGGCTGCGGTTTCCCTGCAAAAGTATGTTTATTTTTCTTAACCTAACATTGGCGGATACTGGCATTTTATTGCTGAACTATAAGAAGAAATGATGCTGATGATCATGAAATGAAAGCAACAAAAGGGCAAGGGCATTTACATTTAAGGGAGGGAGATAGTTAAGTCGGAATAGAATGCATCTCTATTGTTGGTTCGCGTGTTTCTCATGCAAGGATTGATTGATGAAGATGCTCAATCAAATACAAGAGATCGTAATATTTTATATGGCCATTTTCAGGCTGATATAAATTACTTATTTTCCATAATTCATTTTTCACCTTCAATTAAAAAGAATATGGAAGCTAAATGGTAATTAAGGCATTTCATTAATGAAACTTTTCTCTTCTATATAGTCGTTACCAGGTTGCAAGCTAGTACATGTACATTATTTTGAAAGTCTTAAGGGGGCGCTTGGTTCACGGAAGGGAATGGAAATGGGAATGGGAATGAATATAGGGAGGAATGGGAATGAATATAAT
>JANZLD010000006.1:64728862-64750856 GCA_026413575.1 Erythroxylum carthagenense
TCACAAGAAAGGTTGAATGGTTTAGCTATGTTATGTATTGAGAAGGATATGTTGGACAATATTGATCTTGATAATATCATTAATGATTTTGCATCTAGAAATGCACGGAGAAATTGTTTTTCATAAATCATGATCTTGATAATATTATGGGGGCCCTTTTTTTTTAATTTTGCCCCGGGCCTATAAAACTATAGGAACGGCCCTGATTGCATGGACAGAGGACAGTTGCTTCTCATCTTTTCTGAAGTTAAGTGTATTTAAAGAATAACTTTGAGTTCTTATAGGTTTCTGTGTGATTAAAGATTTACGCTTTTAAGTAGGAGATGTCTGCGAGGATTCAGAGTTTACTTGATGAACGATGATTTTTTTGTTTGGATAGGTATTAATTAAGCTCCGATATATTCTATTGTTGATTTTTGTATTAAATAGTTTCTTTCTACTTTAAGTGGGTTAATCTAACATCAAAGTACCTGGTGGTTGATTATAGCTCATTTTCTAGTTGCTGTTTGATCAATTGGTATAAAATTATCGAAGCTGAAGCAGGGAAGAGCCACAATGTAGTCATCAATAAATGAGGTTCAATTCCTTGCATTAACGTAAGTTGTTCTTTGTATCTCTAACCGCAAATTAGACATCTTTCTTTATTCTACCCATGTTGTACTACGCACCAACATTTGATAATTGCTTGTGATTCTCCTTATGTAGATGGGGCTTTGGTGGTTAGGGAAGGTATGTCCTTGTTTTCTATAATTTGCTCATATGCAAAATATTGTGAAATTTTGTCATTGTTTAGGTTTAGGTTGAATTGTTAAGAGTTTAAATGTCCATGGTGCTGGAATTTAGCTGATGTCGTTGAGGATGGCAATCGAGACCAGTTGTCTGATGGCTTGGTTGTTTCTTCTCCCAGTTGTTTCCATGCAATTTTTGTGAAGCTGGTTTGATGTGTTGAAGTTATGTAAAATGGAGATGGGTTTATGGAGTTCAATTTGAGATAAGTTCCGTATAAGACATCTCTTACCTTTAAAGCTTTCGGAAACTCGGAAACTCCTACCTCTACAACATAGTATTGTTTGCCACAATCTTTGCCAGTTTTTTTTAGCATAGTTGTTGTAGATTTTGATGACAATTATTAATATGATTCATTCTTGTTTTTTTATTTTGTGTTCCTGCAGATATAAATAAAAAGTTGTTTTCAGACATTTTCACCTGATGAACTATTGATTTAATTAAAACCCGTTGTATGTCAAAGGTAGCAAATTCTGGTGTCTCGACCTTGAACGGACAACAAAAACTATCAACCCAAAATCAGTATAGATAATAAAAGATAATCTTCCAAAAAATACGCCATCGATTTAGACATGTAGTGTTATAAATGAGGTCTTAATGATTTAATACCTGATATGATTAAATTACCTGGCACAAATATTAAGAGTGATCGAGTCAGAAGTCAACAAAATCTTATAATATTTAGATTTATTTTCTTCATATTCACGGAGAAACGTGTCAACCCAAAATTTGTACTCCCATAAAAGAAGTCTTAAGATTAAATTGTTGGCACTAGTCAACTGAGAAATTACTAAATATAAATAGTAGCTGCATGAATATTGATTGAAAAGCAAAATTGATTTATGATATGATTATTCTCTACATCCAAAAAACACGTGCTTGCACATCATATCAAGTCCCATTGTAAAAATTCACTACAGTAAATGCACTACAGACACAAGAATAAAGGAGGATGATGAGAGAAGAAGGAACCATTGAAGGTGCTCTGCTAGTAAAAGAAAAAAATTCAGGAGGAGACAAAAACAAGAGTTTCATCAAGACCGACAAAAACAACAACAAATACAATGATGATTCATATCCACCATGCCCAAATTGTAAAAAAACAAATCATCCATAAAAAAAATGTTGGTGGAGGCTCGATATTAAATGCATAAAATGTGGACAAATTGGGCATATGGAGAAGATTTGCAAGTCATAAAATGAAGAGATAAAAGCAGCAACTGAGCAACATCAAAAGGATGAATTATTTTGACATTAAAGCTTTACAATTACTAAGGCAAGGAGGAGTGTTGAAAACATACTTTATAATTACTGCAAAATAATTGGTCAATGGACCAAATCTTTAATATTTTATTCCTTGTTTAAAATAGTTAGTTAAGATTTAGCTGGATATCAACAAATTTTATTTGATTCTTATGTTTTCAGCTCTATATAAACTATGCAATGTATTGAATAAATGTGTGGTTTTTTAAAGAAAACATAAAAACCTATGTTCTTTTTAGTTTCTTCATTTTCATTGTTAGTCCTCCGTCAATTAAAAACCAATAAATTAGTATCAGAGCATTTGTCTTGAGGGACCTGTGAGATGAGTAAAACCAAAACACAAACCTGATTTACAACCCAGAATTATAACAATAATTACAACCATCTTCAAACAGTGGAGATTGAAACACAAAGGTCTCAAAGTGCACTACCAATTTTTGATGGTGAAAACTATCAAGTTTGAGCTGCTCGAATGAAAGCTCATTTTAATGCTATGGATGTTTGGGAAGTAGTGGAGGAAGACTATGAAGTGCCTTAATTGCCAACAAATTCTACAATAGTTCAAATCAAGATGCATAAAGAAATAAAAAAAATGGGAATTCTAAAGACAAACCCTGTTTGCTTTCCCCTGTTTCAAACATCGTGTTCACAAATATTATGAATCTAGAGTAGGCAAAGGATATTTGGGATTACCTCAAAAAGAAATACTAAGGTAATGAAAGAACAAAGAGCATGCAAGTGCTCAACTTGATTAGAGAATTTGAAATGTTGAAGATGGAAGAGTCAGAAACCATTAAAGAATTCTCCGACAAGTTGCTCGACATAGCAAACAAAGTGAGCTCATTAGGTAAGGATTTTTCTGAGGAGCTAATAGTTCAAAAAGTTCTTGTAACCTTATCTGAAAAATATGAATCCAAAATTTCTGAATTGGAAGAAGTTAAGGATAGCATGTCTCTGGCAGAATTAGTAAATGCACTACAGACACAAGAATAAAGGAGGACGATGAGAGCAGAAGGAACCATTAAAAGTGCTCTGTTAGTAAAAGAAAGAAAATTCAGGAGGAGACAAAAACAAGTGTTTCAACAAGATCGATAATAATATCAATAAAAACAATGATGATTCATATCAACCATGCCCACATTGCAAAAAACAAATCACCCACAAATAAAATGTTGGTAGAGACTTGATATTAAATGTAGAAAATGTGGATAAATTGAACATATGGAGAAGATTTGCAAGTTATTAAATGAAGAGACAAAAGTAGCAACTGAGCAACATCAAAAGGATGAATTATTTTGACATTAAAGCTTTGCAATTACTAAGGCAAGGAGGAGGGTTGAAAACATGCCTTATAATTGCTGCAGAATAATTGGCCAATGACCAAATCTTTAGTATTTTATTCCTTGTTTAAAATAGTTAATTGAGATGTAGCTAGATATCAACAAATTTTATTTGATTCTTATGTTTTCAACTCTATATAACCTATGCAGTACATTGAATAAATGTGTGGTTTTTTTAAAAAAACATAAAAGCCTGTGTTCTTTTTAGTTTCATCATCTTCGTTGTTAGCTCTCCGTCAATCAAAAACCAACACTTTGTGAGAGCTGGGTGAGAGCAAAATAGAGCAAGATAGAGGAGACGAGGGCACTAGACTAAAACGACATCGTTTTACATGTAGAGACTATGAAACCTAGACTAAAACGATGTTGTTTTATTTATTCAGATTCAAAGCAGTGTAAAAAAAAAGTCGTTTTTTTCGAAATGAAATAGTGAGGGTAGAAAACGAAGCAAAATAATGTCGTTTAAGTTGTAAAGTGATTGGGCCTCGAGCTCAAGCTTTATAATTTTTGGGCCCAGGGTTCATCCCTAAACTCAACCAACCTAGACTTGAACCGTTGACCTCGGGTCAGACCGAGTCCATCCTAGATCCAAATGTCATCATTATTTGTAATTGGATTTGTACAATTATCAAATATACTAAGCTCCTGTTAACCAACACATCCCTAGACTTGGAGAAGAAAATGTGTTGTTGAGTGGCTAGTGACTAGGGTATAGATCTCGATTACTTCTACCAAACCTCAATAAAAATAAACACTTATCTTACCAAACCTCAATAAAAATATAGACTTCTCATAAGATGGAGGAAAAATGGACTTTAGTCTACATTGACCCACATCAAATTTGATTATAGTTGTCTTTGTAGACTTTGGAAGTCCACTCACTTATTAAATTAGTCTTTTTTTTAAATCGTTCTAAATAATGATGATGCCCCAGGCTGGCAAACACCACTATCTACTATCTAGAGAAGTAAAAGAAATTATTACCTTCGAGCAATTATCAACATGCACCAAATTCACCAAGCAGAGACCAAAAGAACGAAAAGAAAAAAAAAATTACCAACAACAATTGTAGACCTCTACTAGGCGTTTCTGAAGAAAAGTGAAAAGAAAGCTTGTCTCCAATCATTTTTAAATTGCATGTCGACAAAACTTTGTGTTTCTGGAGAATCTCTATGCGTGTAAATGCTCCTATTGAATGATTAAGTTCTCTAATTAATTTGTTAATAACATGTTCATGGAAACAACCCAAATGATGAAAAGGTCCCTCAAACTATAATCATCTTATGCAACTTTTAGATATTTTTGTCCCTTCCGGAGTTGAGTTGGTGTATGCCATTCTCAATGCATTATGCAACCAGAATAGTTCTTGGTCCTGTAAGAGGTGAAGAGTGAAGTTGTTGGGATGTCGACAACAGTAGACCTACCTTGGACTTACGCCACTTTTCTCTCTTTTTTTCTCTTGCTGAATCGAGTGGTCTATCCTTACTATACGCTTCATATTTTTAATTGGTGTTGATGGATTTGGTAGACGATTTTATATAGTTTTAGTTCCAAAAAGGCACTTTTTTTCAGGGCATTACTGAACACACTAATAACCACTTAGTTAACTTCTATATAATTTGAAGTGCTTGCGAAAAGTTGTGTTTTCGTGGATCTGCTTTCGTAATTATCTTATCTCGCCTATGTATCTATGCTGTGATGACCAGGGTAAATTCGTCCATTGAAAGCCTTTGTCTTGTTATCGTTTCTGATTATGAAGTTTAGAGTCAGATTAATACTTCTTTTTTGTTTTAATACAAAACGTAGTGTCTCCATTAAAATGAAAACTTATTTTATGGAACTTTTCTAGTAACTCAGTTCGTGACAGATAAACCAATTAAAAGTTGACCGTTAACCATTCAGTTTCAGTCCCCACGTTGTACGGGTAGCTTTGATTATTATGTGTATATATAATAAATTTATTAAGAATATATTATTGGTCATGAGAAGCTTGTCATATTAAAAGTTGATGTACGTGGTCGTATTCTTAGACTGCGTCCCCAAACTCATTGAAAATTGTCTAATTTAATAAGCCAGCAAGCCATTGAAAGGAAAAATTAAGTTGACAGAGATTTTGGTTTGCTGACATTACTTTATAGAAAGGTAATGATCCCGATATGTATTAAAGATAAAAGTTTGTACTTCTCTGGAGCCAAACTCCTCTCACCAGGCATAGTGATATGTTCATTTACGGACTACATTGGCTGGTTCACCTTTTTATAAAAAGCACGACCTTAAATTGATCTTGTTTTAAAAGGTACTGTAGTAGTGGCTTACGGTATCGTCTGCTCGGCATGTGGATTAAGGGGCAATCAAGTATATATTGTACTATAACAAGATTTCTGATTCAATCATGGGAGGCAGCCATTATAGCTAAATACTATGAGAGTAGTGGTGGTGGCACGCATCACATGCATAATTGCTCTAAACAAGAGCTGTTCTGTTAAATGTGTCTCGGGGCTCAAACCACTATGTAAGATCAGCTCTTCATTTTTTTTTAAAATTTTATGATTTCTTTTTAACAAAGAAGATTCGCAGATTTTAAAGCATCTTTTATCGCTAAGGATTGAAAATGAGTTACAGAAACACTGCATGAGTGACCTAAATATTCGAATTCCACGTCCCTTTCTTATTGAAAGGTGAAAGCAAAAAGGGTAGAAAGAAAGCGAATGATCAAAGAGCAAAGCAGCAGCAGCAGCAGCTCCGCAACCCAACCCAACGGTCCCCATTCATTCTAACATAATTTTATTGAATAATGTTCAGTGTCTGGGACTTTTTATTCTATTTAATATGTATTTTGCATGTCATGTCAATATTACTATACGTAAGAATACTAAAATACGTTATATAATAAAAAGAAAATCAGCAATTATCCATCATCCAAAGGCAACCTTTTAGGGTTAAATTAAAATTCAATGAGCTGGGGCCCACCATAGTGTAAACTCCACTGTAAACGCGGCAGTGTATATGTCGGACGAAAGGTGTGGACAGTGGGAGTGGCAGGAAAAGGAAGGAAGGAAGCCAATAGCTTAGCTGGGGTCACTTTTCCTTTTGCTTATTACATTAATTTCCCACAATTATAGCCTACATTTGGAAAATAAAATACGTCACCAAAGTCAACACCAAATCCAACATCAGATTTGAACATTTCAAAGCAATAACCTGCAAAAAGCATTGGATTTAGTATAACTAAACTGGGTGGAGAGTGTAGAGTGGAGAGTGGAGACCACCTCCCACAGTCTCCATCCCATTCCCATTGCCTCTTGTAAGAAAATGTTTTAATCAAAATGCAACATGAGACCCCTTTTCGTTGCCTGCCTGTCTGTTCATAATTAAAATGCACCCAACCCAATTCCAGACAAAAACAAAGAATAAAAGCCTCATGCATCATTCAACACAAACCACGTTACATATTTCACCTTACCCAACAATATAAACGCATAACATATAAAGTAAGAAAAATGCGTACCCATAGAAAGAAAGATTTGATCATTCACCACACAAGTCTACAGTTGCGTGGATTACGGTCGTCTCGTTTCGCTGCCAAATTAATAAGCTCCTCTCTCTCTTTCCCTTTCCCTTAGCCCGTATCTCCCTATCTTCTTGCTCCCGCAATTCTCGGCCAATTGAGAAACTATTCGGAGACTTCCAAGGAAATGAAAACTTAAGGGTGGAGTGAGGATGTTAGACACTAGAAAGTGACATTAAACATTCCATTTTTTCCCCTGGTTTTGGGTATAAATTCAGGCTTCTTCATTTTAGAGCTCTGCATTTTCGTTTTGCCTTTTAAATTTTCTCGTTGGTTTTTGTGGGTGTGGAAGTGTTCGGACCCGGGTCGGGTCAATCTCGGTCGGAGATGGGATGTGTCAGCTCGAAGCAGACGGTGTCAGTGACGCCGGCGATAGACCATTCTAGTAGGTTCAACTCGGGTCGGATCAAAGTCGGGTCGGAGTTCGACAAGAGTTGTCAGAAGGGTTACTGTGGGAACAACGAGAATGCTAATTATAACAAGAAGAAGAAGAAGAATGGGGAGCTGAGTTGCGGCAGCGAGTTGGGTGAGTCAGGGAGGGCGAGTTCCAATGGTGACTCCTTGAGCTTTAGGCTGAGGAATTTACACAAGTATATAGAGGGTGAGCAGGTGGCCGCCGGTTGGCCCGCCTGGCTCAGCGCCGTCGCCGGCGAGGCCATTCAGGGATGGATTCCTCTCAAGCAAGATGCTTATGAAAAATTGGAGAAGGTTGTTTAATACATTCTTCAAAAGCTATGACTTTTCTAAACCAATGAAAGGCCACACGTTAACTGTAATTCAAAATTTAGAGTTTTAACAGGTTTGCTTAGAGTTTTATTTTGTTCTAAATGGTTTCCGTACTTTGATATAGTAAGCTATGGTGGTCTTATATAGTTCGGCAAGAAATTAAAGAAAGCGCGCTTTTTGACTGGTTTGAAGGAATTAAGGGATTGATGATCCTTGTAGATTTGAACAGCCCAGAAAAAAATCTTTTTCATTATCTTTTTGATAACGGTAATGGTAGCAGGAATACATGATTTTGTTGAATATTGAGATTAATTGGACTCTGTTGATTTTTAATCACTGTATACTATTGATGGTTTGTCTGGATAGTGAACTTATTTGGTTCTCTGTTTTTGCTTTTTCCATAGATAGGGCAGGGTACTTACAGTAGCGTGTTCCGAGCCCGTGAGGCTGGGACTGGAAGGATAGTTGCTCTGAAGAAGGTTCGGTTTGACAATTTTGAGCCTGAGAGTGTTCGATTTATGGCAAGAGAGATACTGATTCTTCGCAGGCTTGATCATCCCAATATTATGAAATTGGATGGATTAATTACTTCAAGATTATCCTGTAGCATTTACCTTGTCTTTGAGTATATGGAGCATGATATCACTGGACTCTTGTCTTGCCCTGATGTCAGGTTCAGTGAATCACAGGTAATATCCACTTTCCCTTTTTGGTATCTTCTTTATAAAGTTCTGAGACAACCACGTGAAAATAGTCCTGCCATAGTGTGTAGCATCCCATTTCTACCTTCGCGATGAAGGTATTACTTCTCATTGACTACATAGTGGAGGCTTATAACTTAGAAAACAATATGATACTGGTGATTATTTTGCTGATATGTTGTTTCATCGTCTTAGTTGTTTATTCTTGTGCTGACTAAGGCTATTCTTCTACTTTGTAGATTAAGTGCTACATAAAGCAATTGTTATCTGGACTAGAGCATTGTCACTCGAAGGGTGTAATGCACAGAGATATAAAAGGATCTAACCTTCTTGTAAACAATGAAGGTATACTAAAGGTTGGAGACTTTGGGTTAGCAAATTTCTGCACTTCAGGGCAAAAGCAACCACTGACTAGCCGTGTTGTGACTTTATGGTATCGACCTCCTGAACTCTTACTGGGTTCAACTGATTATGGAGCATCTGTGGACCTTTGGAGCGTTGGATGTGTTTTTGCTGAGCTTCTCCTAGGAAAACCCATCCTTCAAGGGAGAACAGAGGTATTCATCTAACTTAAGTTATGGTCCTATTACCTTGCTACTTCCTATGTTATGGACAAAATGTACTAATGGTAGATGTTACGTCATGGAAATTACAAAAGGCTTTCTGAAAGCAACTATTGTTTCACTGTGTTCTCATACTGAAAAGGAATCAAGGGACGTGAGGTTGTCAAAATGTTTTTTCTGCTTAATCCTATACTGGAAGATTCCTGTGCTGATTAATTCCCACAGGAATTTGATTAAAGAGCCTATATTTTGAAGACTTCATATAAAAGAATCAAATGAATTCATACTCATAACAAGGTATAGACAAGTTACGTAGAGGAACAGACGTAAAAATTAAAGATGAATTTGCATGACTGCTTTCCAGTATGCATTCTATCTCACTCCTTATGCTATCCTAAAAGAAGAAGCATTAGCAATTTCTAAAAGTTATACCAATATATTACATCCTGAAGACCACTGAACTAATGCCCAGTCTCAGTTACCCCATGTCACTCCACTGCTAGAATTATCAGCAACGACCCCGGAGTATGAGAAGTAACCACAAAAGAATTAGGGGGATTTCTTAATTACAAAAAGTCAGTTGGCTGTTTTTAGCCTGGGTAACAACTATCTACAATTCTTAGGTTATATCGAATTAAAATTTGCCCCCGGAGTATGAGAAGTAACCACAAAAGAATTAGGGGGATTCCTCAATTACAAGAAGTCAGTTGGCTGTTTTTAACCTGGGTAACAACTATCTACAATTCTTAGGTTATATCGAATTAAAATTTGGCAAGGTTTTAGTATGTACAGCATGATTCTGGCCCTTTTTTTACTGTTAAACAGGGCAATGAGAAAGGATGCAGTGGCAGCATAATATATTGTATTAATATTTTCATTTAATTCTTGAAATAAATGTTGATTTTATTCCATTTGAAGCCTGTGTACAAAGAACCTCTTGTTTCTCCTTCAGGTTGAACAATTGCACAAAATTTTCAAGCTTTGTGGGTCCCCACCTGATGAATACTGGAAAAAGTCAAAACTTCCTCATGCAACTTTGTTCAAACCTCAGCTACCTTATGATAGTTGTCTTCATGAGACATTTAAAGATTTGCCAACAACTGCAGTGGACCTAATAGAAACTTTGCTTTCAGTAGAGCCGTATAAACGTGGGACTGCATCCTCTGCCCTTACTTCTGAGGTACTACTATCCAAAAATCCTTGACTATTGTGACAATGCAAACTCAAATTCCTTGATCAAGTTCTTTTAACCATATACTTCTAAGTTCATTTCAGCCTGTGTGTTGCTTCAACTCTTTATATGTGTTATCATGTTTAGTTATCCTCAAACAAGTGCATTTCAAAATTATTGCATTCACAGCTTGGCAGTTCTGCCGTGTTATTTGTCTTTTGTTTGTATCGCTGGGATCAACTAATTCATTTTTGTTTTCAGTATTTCACAACAAAACCTTATGCCTGTGATCCATCAAGCTTGCCAAAATACCCACCTAGTAAAGAGATTGATGCAAAAAATCGCGAGGAGGGAAAAAGGTATGTCCATGGTGCTTTAAATTGTGTCTTAAAGGAGATGTTGCTGTCATGAGCACTGATGATTTTTACTTCTTTTCATTTTTTTGGATGTTATGGAACTCAAAAGATGCCATCCACTGAAATCCAACCAGCGCATTTTAGGACAACGATCACAGTTTTGGATTCAAATGTTCCCAAGATCATGTTCTGACATTTTCTTTCATGCTGAACTGCCAAATACTTTTGGGACGTATAAGCATTAGCACATTTTGCATATCTATTGTTTAACAAGTTCTGCTCTCACGGGTAGCTCTGCTATGTAACATGGATTATACTAACGTTAGGTTGTAATCGGTTTGAAACTTGCAGGAAAAAAGTCAGTGGGAGAGTTTGTGGTGGTGAAACAAGAAAACCAATGAGGAAGCAGTCTGGAATTTCTAAATTGGTACCATCAGAGGTTCTTCTTTCCTCTCTCTCTCTCTCTCTCTCTCTCTCTCTCTCCCTCTATCTTACATGTTTGAGGAAACTAAGTCTCTATGTTCTTTCAATCTTCTAGGATTTGGCAGCTCGAGTGCAGGGTGCTCAACTTAGTACTAATTATACCCTACGTATTCCGAAGGGGGGAGAAGGCAAGTCAGGTGGGGAGTCACGGAAATCATCACTTGATAAATTGGAAGAGATCTTCCATGTAAAGAATGCATCCCAAGGAGATGTTCCCTTCTCTGGCCCATTACAAGTTTCTAGTTCAAGTGGCTTTGCATGGGCAAAGAGGCAAAAAGATGATACTTCTGCAAGATCGCACACCAGGTCCATTTCAAGAGGTCATATCACTAATGGATTGGAAACCAATTTCCAGGAAAAGATTAATCTAGATACTAAGAGGCATGATAATGTGGATGGCTCATATGGATTACGTACCAATTCTAGAGGCCGTGATTCATATGAGATATCAAAGCGTGGTTTACAGAAACAATGGAGCCAATTTGAACGTCCAGACTCCTTTGATACTTCTGAGGAATATCATTCCCAAGAACTGTCATTGGCACTTCTTGCAAGAGAGGAGATGGATGCCAAGAGAAATAATTTGGTACGTTTATCATCAGCACACATCTAACTATAAACAAAAATAGATTGAAGTTGAAAGGAAACCTTTTTACAATTTTGCAGTTAAGTAAAGAACTTTGTTACATTAGTAGGCTACATGTGAATGAAAATTTGTTCTGTTACTGCTATTGGATTGGAGGAAAGAAATATGCTTATTGTCAATTTCAGTAACGCAAGTGATTAGATCTATGGTTGCTGGGCTATTTTTCTTCGGGAGAAAGATTGGTGGCCATTAGTGGCCATCACTGCTATAAATAGTGAAAAATATTATTTTTATGAAATAAAAATTTTCTTATTTAGTAAATATAGCTACTAATAGCCACCTATTGATGACCACCTAATTGGTTCCTTGTCTTAGTTGTGGTACATTTAGAAAGCCCAAGATTTAAGTTCCACATTCATTTTAGTACTAAAAAGATTCTATTCATGTCAATGCATATACAAACCTTTTTTGTTCCCTGTTCTCTGTTTCCATTGAGAAGTTTTGAAATGTTTTAGAACCATACAAGTTTTATAAAAGAAGACGATCAAAACCTTTGGACTAGTTTTGAGGTGGCATAGGATGGGTACCCTTTAAGTATCTTTGAGATGGATGAGCAATATGGAAGCAGCATAGAATTCAAGTGGCTGTTAGATGTGGCCTGCAACGTGGGATTAGAGAAGTAAGAATTATTTTGTTTTAGCGACAACAGGAATTGTGGGGTAATAATTTGCATAATTAAAATTTTTTTCTAATCAAATTTTCTTTCCTTCTTTCTTTAAGAAGCATTCGCATTTTGGCTCAAATAGACCTTTTAATTAAAGTAGGCTGTCAATGTCATCATAATCTAGATACAGTAAGTAAATTGGTTCTATTAGGTGTTATATATTCTTTACGTTTTACAACATTATTTATCAAGCTAATTTAGTGGTAATGTTGGAACTGAACAGAGTTTTCAAGATCAGGGGGACAAGGTTGATTTCTCTGGACCCATACTGTCTCAATCGCATAGAGTGGATGAACTCCTAGAAAGACATGAACGCCACATTCGCCAGGCAGTTCGAAAATCATGGTATCAAAGAGGTAACAAAATTACAATCTCTAATGCGAAATTTTATTTGAGACATGGGTGACATTTGTCTTCTTGACAAGTTTTTAGGAGAACCATTTGTGTTATTTTATCAAAGAATTACATGGGGAAATGTCATCAATGGTTGGCATGATGGCTGGAAATGATTTTAGAGATTTTGGAAACTGCTGTAGGTTTAACGGGGTGGTATGCATGCTTACCAGCATAACATATTTTCTTTAATGTTCTTCAATTACAATGGCCCAAGCATCTCAACATATGATTCTTTTTAGTTACAGGTAGGAGACATGAGAAGTGATCATCACTGCTTATGGTTAGTTACTCTAGGTCCAATGTTGGATTAACGTAAGTGGAGAAGTGGAAGTTGCTGCTAGAAACCAGTAACAAGGACTCATATCCTTTGGAGGGAAAGGTTAAGTCTACTTGACACAACAGTAAAAGCAGAGAGTCAAGCAATCAGTTGAGGGACATTTCTATTGCTTGAAGTGGTGATGAATGATAATATGGAAGCCACAAAGTGATGAAATTAGTTTGTGCATACCAAGTAGCGAGATAAAAGTGATAAGAATGAGTGGTCCCCGCCATGGCAGACTATACGGCCTTTCCTACAATGATCATTGGATTGATTCTTTTCTTTTCTTTTTTTCATGAAGGCCCTCAAGCTTAAATTAAACTTTGCCAGTGACTCCATAGTAGGCTCAGTCCTTTGGCTCTTTTTCTTTCTTTCACTTTCACTTTTACCTTTTTAACTTTTTTTTTTGATTCTTTTCTTCTGCTTTGTCATGTCAACCTCCCTATGTATAGTGTAGGTAATGGTTATCTATCTTAAGAAAAATATGTATCTGAAGTTAGTAATGGGTATTGGAAACTTCCAAATATGTGTGATTTAGGTTAGTGGCAATGAACAGAGAACATCTTTATTCAAGAGCAGTAATACGCTTCTTCCCCCACCACTGGAGGTAACTGAAAAAGAAGGAAGCTTCTTAGGCTTTGACAAAAGGAACCTATGAGCCCTTGTGCTGGGACAAAAGCTTACAAGGTGGAGAATATTGTGTTGGGATAAAAGCTTACAAGGATGGGGATGAGTGGGTGACAAGTCCTAAGGAAGGGGCTTCATAGACCTTTTCATTTCTCAATTACCTGGCATATGCATCTATGAACCATTCCACAAGGTTTTATGTTTCTATTCACTCTATATCTATAGCTTGTTTTGGTAAATAACTAAGTTTTATAATTGAAGTCCTCTTTGTTCACGAATGAGCTTACTAAGTCTATATATTTATTTATGAAAAG
Organism: Erythroxylum carthagenense; assembly: GCA_026413575.1. Taxonomy (NCBI): domain Eukaryota; kingdom Viridiplantae; phylum Streptophyta; class Magnoliopsida; order Malpighiales; family Erythroxylaceae; genus Erythroxylum; species Erythroxylum carthagenense. Next base: position 64,742,786 of record JANZLD010000006.1, read on the forward strand.
AAAGACTTGTTGTGCACAGATAGGATTATAACAAACTTGCAAATAATTAATTAATGTTTTAATTTAGTTTTGTAAGTTATCTGGATTCCTTAAATTGTATTTCGAACATATTAAAAATATCTTTCTATTTTTATAAAATTCAAGCAATTTAATCATAAACTTAACCATTTTTCCACGATATAATGAAATTACAGTTGAATCGAAATACCATAAAGTATAATTACGATATTTCATTATTTCAATTCAGCGGTTGTAATTCGTAAGGTCTCTCTAATTCGAATCTTCAGGATCTTCAGGATTTCACAATTTCTTTTTCTGAAAATAAATAACATAAGGTGAGTTAAGGAATTGAAAGATTTGTCAGATAATTTATGTTAAAAACGTGTGATTAGTGGATTATTGTGTGTTTTTAAACGTATATCCGAAAGATAATCAATATATTACTTCGTTTTTATTTTTATTTTTATTTTTAATACCATTTTATATCATAATATTATTAAAATATTAATCATTGCAATTGAAAGTGGTAACAAAAATAAGGTAAGTGCTTATTTAGGTATTTTTTAAAATGTCAATGTAAAAATTACACATTTAATTAATATTTAAAATTTTTTAAAAATTAAATTAATGTCCGGTGGGTTTAAATTGTCTAATTATGATATAACATAGACTAAATTTATAACTCATATACTAAAAGCTACCAAAAAAAGATCAAGTCGGATAAGATTAAAGATACTGAATAGCATTATTTTGAAAACATCAAGGTATTATTAGTACTAGTTTGAAAATGTTAAAATGTAATATGATATTATAGATAATAGTAAACATTAATTTAAATTTTTGAAAAAATGCTAAAGGGATAATTTATACTTTTGCTCTTAGATAAATGTAAAGTGTAAAGTGTAATGTGCCTCCTACATAGCATATAAATATATTTTGTTCCTCACACTAAGCTGGCACGTTGCTCCCACATGAAGTATCGAGCACTTTGTGGCTCCTAATCCTTACGCTTGAAATGTTCTGTTTCTATTGGATTGGTCAGTTTGATGGCAATTTGTGGCCTAACTCAAAGTCTTTCCTTATCTTAGAGTGGTCCCTACGTTTCATTGAAGACCCACTGGAATTTCTCACTTTTGTTTTACCTAAATGATTTAAATTCGAGTCTCTTAATTAAAAACATTATTAAATGTCATAAAAAATTATTAACGATCCCATCCCTATGTCTCCGTTTTGACTTTTGAGTCCCGGTATGATCACACGTAAGACCAAAAAAGATTTGACACAATTATATCTAAGGGTAAATGACTTTGTAATTAATAATAATAGTTGTTAAGGGAGTCATGAATTCATGCATTACATACATGATAAGGTAGCTGAAGTGTCGGAATCAGAATTCCAACCCCACGATATCCTCAGAAAATTCAGAATCTATGTGCATGTATAAAGAGATTATAAGAACATGAAATTATAACATATGTATCTTGCAAATTCTTCTATTTTCTTGAATTTTCTCCTTGTTTGGGTCATAGCAAACACCAAATACCTTCCTTCGCTACTAAAGAGCACGCAAAGATGAAGAAAAATCAGTATGTAACGGTGGTTAGAGCACTAAACAAGATGAGTTCAAGTAAATGCTCTAGTGAGAGTTAAATCAAGACCAAATTTCATACAATTAATCTCATGCAAAAATTGCTTAAAATTGCATGAAAAAAATCTTAAGATCATTCCTCTCAACTTTCATAACTCTTCTAGACCCTTAGTCTCTCTTTTAAGTGTGTTTCTGGGTAAAAATTCATCTATTCATAAGTGAAGAACTCACTTATATACCACCTGTCATTACGTTGGTCACGATTGTGGCTTGCTTAATTGATAGTCATTCACACTTTGTTTTTCATTTAATCTTTTATGCGTGTGACCCTTAGGTTTTCAGTTATTTTAGTCACTTGAATTAACTCTTAATCCGAGCAAATCATGAAGGGTTTAATGATGTCAATTTACCAACATGTAAGTGGATTAACACTCGAACTCTTAGATAGTTAATTATCCAATATACGAACCTTTCATTTGTCAATTACCGTGTAATCATCCCTTCATCATTTTATGCCCCACTTAGTTTGGAGTATGGGCTATGTGTCAACTCCCATAAGACTGACTATGTTAGATCTAGTCCAAACGATATTAGTTCTTATCTTAGGGATCTCATTACTCTTTTCATGACACATAATTACGTTGGCTAAAGACTCCCAAGTAATGACTCCGATAAGAGTTCATGGGTATCATCTCCTTCTATCAGGAGTAGTAAATCTTTTATTGACTACCTAATCATCTTCAAATACCAATAGCTGCACCCTATCACTACCCTATGAGCGACCTCATCTTGAGGCAACAATGAATGGTGTCAAAACACAAGATCAGTATCTAAGATATCCTTGAGTACCTCCAGTCTAAGGATATTTGCACCATTGCTATGATGAGATTAATCACTAACAGTTGATAGATCATCAATACGATAATCTCATAATAGGTCATACGATGTACTTACTACTCTTAATAAGCATCCATATGTTAACTCTAAATATCTCATACTTATAGTTTATGAGATCCACTATTTGATCAAATCAAGAAGTATAATATATACTAGTCTACCCGGATTAATAAGGTCCTATCACATTAATCTTATAACTAGGGATAATTTAAATACTAACATAATTGTACATGATAGGAATCCCATTATCATGATTTCATTATGATTTCCTTTATGTTATGTTTTGTATCATGGACTTCATTAATTCGATTTAAGAACAAAATCAGTTCATAAATAAATGAACATCAAATTAATGAAAATTGCCTTTCACTTTATCAATCAAAATAATGTTTGTATAAAAGTGCTAAAGGTGATTGTCTTTAGAGCATTACTGTAACAATCTTCCACTTGCACTAAAGCTAATCACCTTTGTATCTAATACCACAGGTGAGTATACTAGAATCAAATCTCATTTGAGGAAGTGGCTTAGTTAAAGGACTAGCTATGTTCTGATCTGTGGGCTCTCTCTCTATCTTCGCATCATCTTAATCAATGATCTACCTGATCAGGTGATATCTCTTGAGTACGTGCTTGGACCTCTAATGAAACCTTGGTTTCTTGGCTTGAGCAATAGCCCCATTATTGTCACAATACAATAGTATCAGGTCTACAATGCTTGGAACCACTCCAACTTCCATAACGAACTTCTTGATCCAAACAAATTCTTTTGCTGCTTTCGCAGCTTCAATGTACTCTAACTCGGTCGTTGAGTCTGTAATCATCTCTTATTTAAAACTCTTCTAACTAACTGCTCCATTCTTCAGTGTGAAAACGTAACTTGACTGGGATTTAGAGTCATCTTGGTCAGATTGAAAATTGGCATCAGTATGCTAGCTCACTACGAGATCTCCATCTTCATATACCAAGAATACATCCTTTGTCCTTCTCAAGTACTTTAGGATATTCTTGACAGCCACCCAGTGACACTCATTAAGATCCGATTGATAGATGTTCGTAACACTTAGAGCATATGATGTATCAGGTCTTGTACATAACAAACATATATAATTGATCCTATTGTTGCAACATAGGGAATCAAACTCATGCGAGTCCTCTCATTATGTCTTGGGACACATATATTTCGAGGGTTTTATCCCACGAGTCATGGAAAAAAAACCCTCTCTTAGATTGCTCCATACTAAACCTCTTTAGCACTTTATCTATATATGTTGACTGTGAAAGACCTAGTAACTTCCTTGATCTCTCTGTATAAATCTTTATTCCCAATATATAAGTTACTTCTCTAAGATCTTTCATGGAGAAATTCCGGGACAACCAAATTTTGACAGATTGCAAACTTGAGACATCATTTCCTATTAATAATATGTCATCTACATATAACACAAGGAATATGATAGGACTCCCATTAAACTTCTTATACACATAAGGTTCATTTGGATTTTGTGAAAAATCAAACCCTTTGATTGTGGCATTAAATCGAATGTTCTAACTGCTTGATGCTTGCTTCAATCCATAAATGAATTTCTAAAGCTTGCACACCTTTTTGCCATCATTGGATATGAAGCCCTCAGATTGTATCATATACACATCCTTAGCTAGGTTTCCATTCAGGAAAGTCATCTTTACATCTATTTTCCATATCTCATAATCATAATGAGCAGCAATGGCTAGGAGTATTCTAATGGATTTAAGCATGGCTATAGGGCTAAATATCTCATTATAGTCAACTCCTTATCTTTGACAATAACCTTTAGTGACTATCCTCGCTTTATAGGTAATCACATTACCATTCGTGTCGATTTTCTTCTTGAAAATCCACTTGTACCTTATGGGTTTTAGCCCTTCGTGTGGGTCAACCAAAGTCCATACTTAGTTTTCAAACATAGAATCCATTTCGGACTTTATGGCTTAAAGCTATTTTCAGATTCTGAACTCTTTAGAGCATCTTCGTAGGTTGTAGGCTCATCTTCCTCTATGAGCAATACGTCACTTACGAGAAAACCTGATGCGGAACCCCTAGATTCGACTAAATTAGGAACCCCTTGATCGATTGAATCAAAACCCCAACTCAAGAATTCAAAGTTGTTGGAAGATCCTTCGATGCCTTAATCCAAGATTGACAACGCAATTAGAAACCAAAACGTACAAAGATATCAAAAGAACGCCACAAGCAATCCGACTAATCACTTGATAAGTTCATAAAATTGGTTTGTAGAGAATTTTAGGATTGAATCCCTCACAAAGTGATCTAGAACTATTCTCAATGTATTCTGCCCTATGAAGTAAAGAGAAACTACCTTTTAAAGTCTCAAAAATGGGCCAAAAAAAAGAAAAACCTAGTTAGAAAAACGAAATGTCACTTAAAAGGTCGTAACAATTTTTCCTACAGAACATCCTTTAGTCAATTGAGCATATCTTGGGCTACAGGCCTCCGATTAAGGAGCATATTATACCGTTAGAAAGCTTAGGCAAAAATCTACAACTTTCATGTGAGAAGTTGGACTAATTTGGTCTAAATCAATGTCGGAATTTCAGCCCATGTCAGAACACAGGAATAGTGTTATTGCCTTGATGTTATTGATTGTAACTTGATCTCCAAAGGCCTTTTCTTCATCAACTATAGTACATATAAGCCCACCAAAAGCTTCTCTAAGCCTCTTGCATTAGCATGAGTAATCGGTCCTTTTGGCATGGTCAATGGTTCATCTGATAGTTGACTTGTCTTTCGACTCTCTCTTAAGCTCACATCATCCTCCCCTTCTTGAAAAAGATTCGTCCTCAAATCTACAATAGTAAAAGGAGATAAATCAGAAACATTAAACGAAGTGCTAATGCCGCCATGCTCACCTCGGAGATCCAATTTGTAGGCATTGTCTTTTATCTTTTCGAGAACTTAAAATGGGCCATCGCCTCTTTGATATAGATTTGTCTTTCGTTTATTAGGAAATCTTTCCTTGTGCATATGCACTAACACTCAATCTCCGGGTTCAAATGAAACAAACTTTCTTCCCTTGTTAGCACTAGATGCATATTTCTTATTCTTTCTTATTCTTTTTTCTCAATGTGTCGACGGGTTTGTTCGTGGATCTTCCTTACTAAATATTCTTTCTCTTCACCATCTGTATTAGATAATTCACTAACAGGCAAAGGAAGTAAATCCATAACAATTAGTGGGTTAAATCCATAAATAGTTTCAAATGGTGAAAAACTTATAGAAGAATGAACATTTCTATTGTACACAAATTCAACATGGGGATTCTTTGCAAGTGCGCAAATTTTTACTAATCATAGCACACAACAAAATACCAAGAGTAGGATTGACAACCTCAGTTTGTCCATCCTTTTGTGGGTGAAAAGTAGTCAAGTACAACAATTTAGTTCCTAACTTTGCCCACAACACTTTCCAAAAAGAATTAAAAAATTTGACATCTCTATCACTAATTATGGTCTTTGGAATTCCATGCAGTCAAACAACTTTCTTAAAGAACAAATTTGCAATATAAGATGCATCATTGGTTTTATGATAAGCAATGAAATGAGACATTTTAGAAAACCTGTCAACAACCACAAAAGTTGAATTTTTACCATGTGTAGACCTAGGCAAACCTAAAATGAAGTCCATAGGAATATGTTCCTAAGGGGCACTAGGTACAGGCAATGGTGTGTATAATCCATGAGGCATAACTTTAGATTTAGCATGTTGACACTGAACACAATTTGCACAAACACGTTCTACATTCTTACGCATCTACAGCCAAAAGAACTGCTCATGGAAAATGTCCAATGTTTTCTGTACACCAAAATGGCCCATTAAGCCTAATTCACGCAAAGAACAATTTGGCACATAGAGTCTGTTTTCTTTAAACAAAAACCCATCGTGATGATAAAACTTATTGAATGCAACAGTTTTACAAGCATCATACACATTTACAAAATCATTATTAGTAGCATACAAATCCATGATATACTCAAATCCTAACAACTTACTACTTAGAGTAGAGATTAAAGCATACCTGCAAGATAGTGCATCAGCTACCACATTTTCTTTACCTTGCTTATATTAAATGACATATGGAAATGTCTCAATAAACTTAACCCATCTTGCATGCCTCCTATTCAACTTTCCTTGTCCTTTGAGATGCTTCAAGGACTCATGGTCAGTGTGGATGACAATCTCCTTCGACCACAAATAATGTTGTCATCTGTCGAGCGCTCTCACTAAAGCATATAATTCTTTATCATAGGTAGAAAAGTTTAGAGTCACTCCATTCAACTTTTCATTAAAATATGCCAAAGGATGTTTCTCTTGCATTAACACAACACCTATGCCTACTTTAGAAGCATCACATTCAATTTAAAAAATTTTATCAAAATTAGTCAAAACAAGCAAAGAAGTGAAACACAATTTATCTTTCAGTAGCATGAATGCCTTTTCCTGTTTAGGACCCCACATAAATGCAACATTTTTCTTAATGACCTTTGTAAATGTTAGGCCCCAAATTTTTATTGATTTTATTAAGTATGAATTGATTTGATTATGTGGTTTTTCTAGATAAATTATTTTGTTTAAATTCTAATTAGCATGTCAAGGTTAGAAGGATTTTATTGCATGGATTGATGGAATTTTAGTGTTAATGTTATGAGAATGCATGAGGGGCATGATTGGAATATTTATTGCTTAGATTGATGGAATTGGAAGTATTAAATGGAGAAATTCAGATTAAGTTGAGTATAGTATGGTGTAAGTGAAAATGAAGAAGTAAGAATGAATAAGGGCAAAATGGGCAAGTCTCTTAAAGTCTAAAAGTTATAAGACATAATTGAGGGGCATAATTGTAGCATCCCACTCCCGCAAGACCCAAACTTGTCATCGAGGGTGACATTCGAGCTCGTGCCTCACGAAGGTGGTATGCTAGAGCACTCAATTACAGTCCAAAACGTAGAAAGACATTTTTTTAACATTTTTGAAATCATCGCAACTGCGGAATTCAATAAACGATTGGGTCCATTTTAGTTCGGAATCATTTTCAATCATAACACAATTCCAGTTATAACAAGGTTCGCATCAATATTGAACACTTTCAGAAATTATATTACAAATACGGCCTTAGCCAGTAAGGACCCATTGAAATAAAACGCACTGATTTACATAAATCTCGAAAATACCAATTTTACACAAAACCAAATTAACATTTATGCAGATGCGAACTGATCCCGACCTCAATCACTAACTCGCATGCAGTAGCCATACTCCCGTTTGTCTAACGGGGTACTCTTCAAATCCTAAAAAATAATTGTAATGTTGGGTGAGTTTGCAAACTCAGCGAGAAACCATCATCGATGGTCCACCCAACTCATCCATAAACAAACAGTACACAGAAAATCGCACAATATCATTTATCACATGCATGTCATTTCCCAAATATAAGGCAGTTCGCCTTTCACACAATTCACATTTAAACATTTGTATGCAATGCGCATGTGACACTTTCATTTTGTTACGTTGTTGTGACCGTGCGCCTGAAA
>JANZLD010000006.1:64806722-64823124 GCA_026413575.1 Erythroxylum carthagenense
TGTCTCTAACTTTGCAATCTTCGACTTCGACTCATATTTATAGCCTTCGTCTTCAACTGCTTCTTGAATCTTGCTTCCTGAATCTTGAAAGAAATGGTTATTCAGTTGAGTTCTGTAACTAACTCAAACTGATTCTTGATTCAGACGTGATTTGCTTCCGTCTGTTTTTCATCGTCTGCTTTTACCTTTTGCTTCCATTTGCTTTTCATCGTCTGCTTTTGCTTCCGTCTGCTTTTTATCATCTATTTTTCAATCTTTGTCTACTTTTCAACATTATTTGTACTTCATCAAAATTACTTATGTAAAGTCATTTTGACTTAACATATGTATCCTGACAACATAGGCTAAAGGTTAATCTGTATATATATGTCCGATGATGTGTAACAATGCTTAAAATCGACATTGATCTTAAGAATTTCACTTATATTATGAGAATGTATAACAACCTGTATGACTGAGAGCGAAAAACATGATCACCTATGTTGACAAAACATACCGTCGTAATACATGAAAAACATATAAACGTATCAAGAGTAAATATAGTGATCCCTAACTAACAGTGTCTAAGGACTTCAGTAAACCCATGTTATATACATGTCTCTAAAACATAAATGGGCGAAGTCCTTTAGTTAAAGGATCAATATGCATATCCTCAGTCCTTAAATGCTCCACCTCAATGTCACCTTTCTGTATCAATTCCTTTATGGTAAAATATTTGACTTTCAAATGGTTGGACCTTGTGATGTTCTTATTGCTATTACTGAATAATACGACAGAAAGATTATGACAATATAATTGAATGAGTCTAATCATTGAATAAACCATAGACAACTCAGAAATCAAGTTCCTAAGTCAAACTACTTGTGTAGTAGCCTCATAACATGCCACAAAGTCTGAAAACATAGTCAAAGAAGACACCAGTGTCTGCTTGACACCCTTCCATGATACTACACCATCTACTAACATAAAGATTTACCCTGATGTGGACTTTATATCATCAAGATAAATAGCAAATTCTGAATCCATATAGCCAATAAGATCTAGATTGTTGACTTTTTTAATGTAAACAAACAATCATTAGCTCCCTTTAAATATCTCAACACTCATTTGACTGCATTTTAGTGGGCTATTCCTAGGTTGGCCAAATATTTAACCAGAAGTCCAACAACAAATGTAATGTTTGGTCTAGTGCATACTTAGGCATGTATTAGGCTACCAACTGTACTAGAATAAGTCATACTCTTATAAGTCATTTTACACATAAATAGCAACTATTAAACAGTTAATTTTATCAAACATCTTTAAATAAACAGCTAATGTTATCTGTTAGTGAAATTAGTTATATTAATTCGTTGTTAGCTAATCATTGATAGAATCAACTAACAGTTAATTCAATCTGCTGATTACCAAACAGGGCCTAAGTAAAGATAGCTACATAGCACATTATTTTTTATCAATTATAATTTAAATGTATGCTTATATAGAATAGAGTAAATAATATTAACAATAGAATTAACAATATATTATATTACAATTTCATAATTAAAACTTTATTCAAATTTTATGTAAAGTATATTATAATTTATCTCAAAATATAAAAATACAATATAATTTAATAATACTTGAGAATAAATGAAGAAAAAAGAATGAGTAGAAGAAATAAAGAATAAGGAAATAAATTATCCATTTTTTAACTTTTAGTGAAAATTGAGAAGCCTTAAAAGGAAAATAGTCTTTTGTAAAATTATGATGAAATAGAAAACTATCCCAAAGTCTAAATTTGAAGAGATTTAATTAAAACGATTGATTTTAATTAAGAGGTTTTAATTGTTTCGTTCTCTCAATTAACTTGTTGAACTAATCAGCTTCGAATGGCCATATTTAGGCCCTGTTTAGTAATTAACATATTGTATTAGCTATTAGTTGATTCTATCAACAGTAATATAGCTGATTTGATTAATAGATAATATCAACTATTTATTTAAAGATGTTTGATAAATTAATTGTTTAGAATTAGTTGTTTATGTATGAAATGACTTATAGGGCATGACTTTATATTAAAAAAAGATTTATAAGGACATGGTTATTATATTTTAGTATTTTTTTTAATATTCTTATAAGAATTTAAATAGAGTAAAAGAAGTTGACATTGTCATTTCAAAGCTAAAGGAAGATGTATATAATAGGATGATAACTCTTTATATATTCTGACTCAAATTTGATATTAATTTAACTTTAAAAATTAAAATTTAAATTATTAAATTTAAATAATAAAATTATTATCTCTAACTCTATCTATCTTTATTTGTACCTCTATCCCTATCTCTATCTATCTCTATCTCTATCTATATTTATCTCTACCTCTATCTTTATCTTTATCTTTTTGAATAATTTGTAATAACTTTTTAATATAATAGTATTTTAGTCCCTTAATTTAGGAATGTTTTCCTCGAGCTCATTACCAAACATAATCATCAATGATTTGATATGGTAAAACAATTAAAACGTTTCAATTCGCTTAAAAAAGGCTGATAAGTCATTTAACGAACAAGGACTTAGTTTTTATTTTAGAAATAATTTTGGATTTAATGAAACTTCCTAGGCCTGGGTGAGCGCATGACCCAAAAATAGGTTTAGGTGAATGGGCTTTTACGGGAAGGGGTTAAGCCTAAAATCTCTAAAAAAGGCCCATTTAGATTTGGGTTGGAGCAAGTAAAACTTGGACCCGGTTATGTTCCCAGCTCAGGCTCAGGCTCAGGCTCAGCAGCACAGATTTCACTTCTTTGGGGCCTAATGTTCGTGTGAACACTGACGCTGATCTCCAGTACCACGCCAATAGTGGTTAGGAGGATTTGCTAAAACTCTGTTTCCTTTCATCGACAATTACAATTCTCAGTTAATTTACTTCCTCTTCTTTAAGGACAATAATAATTTATATAAATTCTACTCAATGTTGACAGAGGATAAGATCTCAGAACGGCTGAACAGTGAACAGGGAAGCATGATGTATTGATATTAGCTGTACAGGTCCTAGCTTTTGTATATTACAGCAGAGGTCAAATATACTTCCACATCTCTGGGGATCCTATTCTTTTTGTGAAAATCGTCATCAACTTAAAAAATAATATTAAAAAGTTAAAAACCTTGCATTTATAAGATTGAGAATTGCAATTAACAACATCTTTTAGTAGTTTAGAACACCTATCAGCAACTGCAATTGAATAAGTTAGAATAGCAACATTAGCATTCAGAATTAATGCTTAACATGTCCATATTCAACAACTAAACAAAATTCATTATTCCAAAGTTTGATGACTTTCCTAATAAGCGTATATCGTAACTGCCGGTGGAATAATAATATGGACTAAAATAGCGTATGAAAAAATCATGCTGCACAACACAGGATTAGGACATGAACTTGCTGTTAGTTAGCACGTAGTTACACCAAGACAGAGAAGCAATAGAGGCTTTAAAGGTCCAACGCACAGGTCGCTACTCCGAGTTAAACAGAAGTTTCTGTCTCTTTACCAAGTCTTCTTCCGCCATATCCATCCACCAAAAACACATAAACAAAACAAACAACCCTAACAAGAACCAATCTTCGTACCATCACCAGACCACCCTGCACGTTCTTCACTGACTGGCTTCCAACTATCTCAATTCCTCTTTATCTCTTCCTTAAAACTCACATATCCATCCATCAACCAGAAGTTTTTATCACCCCGCATTCATCACACAACCATCACATTAGTCCCTCCTTTTCTGGAGGAGAAGGTAATTTGTTTTGCTTTTGCAGAGCCTTCGGCCACCAATGTCGCCTCCACGGTCAACACCACCAGTACCTTCATCTCCTCCCCTTTAACTGCACCGTTTCGCCCCCATTAACACTGACTCGTGATAATGGGAGGAGAGAATCACAGGCTGTTTAGGCCTCGACCCTTCTCCTCCCTTCCCATTCTTTTCATTTGTTTCATCATTCTTGCCAATGCAAAATTTGATTCATATACTCCTCCTGATAAACATCTGCTTGATTGCGGATCATCAGAAGATACCAATCTTGACGATGGTCGAACCTTCACGTCCGATTCTTCCTCCCGAAACTATCTTGATACCAGTGAAGATGTGAAAGTTTCAGTCGATTCCATTCCCGCAAATATATTTCCCGTTTCTTCTTCTACTCCACCCACAGCTCTTCCTTTATACCGCACTGTAAGGATATTGCTTGTGGATTCAAAATATAGCTTTCATATCTCTTGTCAAGGGTTGCATTGGATTCGTCTTTACTTTTACCCCCTTCCTCATCCCCAATACAATCTAACCAGTGCAGTTTTCAGCGTCAGCACAGACAAGTTTGTTCTCTTGAAAGACTTCTCTGTGTCAAATGATAAAAAATCGGCGTTCAAGGAATATCTAGTTAATGTTGCAAGTGACAGATTAATTCTTGTCTTCAAGCCCCAGAAAGATTCTTTTGCATTTGTCAATGCCATTGAGGTGGTCTCGGCTCCTGACGGTCTTATTTCCGACACAGCTTCAACGGTTCCTCAAGGTGGCACTTTCAATGGCTTGTCCAAGTATGCATTCGAGGTCTCTTATAGGTTGAATGTTGGAGGGCCAGTGAAAACTCCGAAAAATGATACGTTGTCAAGAACGTGGTTCTCTGATGTTGCGCATAATACCTTTCCTCAAGGGGCTCAAAATGTGTATGTTGATCCTAGTGTAGTCAAATATCCACAGAGTGGTGCAACTCCTTACATTGCTCCTAACTGGGTTTACGCAACTGCGGATGAGATGGCCGATTCCGAAACACTACAACCAAATTTCAATCTCACCTGGGAGATGAATGTTCATCCAGGATTCTCCTATTTGATCAGAATGCACTTCTGTGACATTGTGAGCAAGGCCCTTAATGATTTGTACTTCAATGTGTATGTAAACAACTTGATGGGCATGTCTGGTCTTGACCTCTCATCTATCAACAATGCACTTTCCACTGCATACTACATAGATTTTATTCTCAATGCACCATCTATACAGAATAGCTCTGTCAGGATTCAGGTTGGTCCTGCTTCTGGTTTGGATTCGGGCACGCCTAACGCTATTCTCAACGGACTGGAGGTTATAAAGATGAGTGATCCGGAGGGGAACTTGGGTGGTTTATTTGGCGCCGATGTATCTTCTGGAGGAAAAAGAATGAAGATTGTTGCAGGAATTGGCCTTGCAATGGGCGCAACAGCCATGTTTCTACTTGCAATAGTTTTCGTACGTTGGCATAAGAGGCCCCAAGATTGGCAGAGACGTAACAGCTTCTCATCATGGCTCCTCCCGCTCCACGCCGGTCAGTCGAGTTTCTTGTCCAGTAAGAGCAGCACTAGGAGATCAAGCATCTTTGGTTCCAGGAAGAGCAAGAGTGGTCACTCTAGTTACTTCTCTAATCAAGGTCTCGGAAGGTACTTCACATTACATGAATTGCAGAACGCGACACAGAATTTCGATGAAAAGGCAGTAATTGGTGTTGGTGGGTTTGGAAAAGTCTATCTTGGAGTGATGGAGGATGGAACTAGGACTGCTATAAAAAGAGGAAATCCGAGCTCAGAGCAGGGCATAAATGAATTCCAGACAGAAATACAAATGCTGTCCAAGCTAAGGCATCGCCATCTTGTATCTCTTATTGGCTTCTCGGATGAACAATCTGAGATGATTCTTGTTTATGAATACATGGCTAATGGTCCATTTCGCGATCACCTCTATGGTTCAAACAAGCCTCCACTATCATGGAAACAACGGTTAGAGATTTGCATTGGTGCCGCCAGAGGCCTGCATTATCTTCACACTGGTGCAGCACAAGGCATTATTCACCGTGATGTAAAAACCACAAATATTCTTCTCGATGAGAACTTCGTCGCAAAAGTATCCGACTTTGGCCTTTCGAAGGATGCACCGATGGAGCAGGGTCATGTAAGCACCGCAGTGAAGGGTAGCTTTGGATATCTTGATCCAGAGTATTTCAGGAGGCAGCAACTCACTGAGAAATCTGATGTCTACTCTTTCGGAGTAGTACTCTTTGAGGTGTTATGCGCAAGGCCTGTTATAAACCCCAAGTTGCCTAGGGAACAAGTTAATTTGGCCGATTGGGCAATGCACTGGCACAGAAAGGGAATGATTGAGAAGATAATTGATCCTCACATTGCGGGGACAATCTCTCCGGAGTCACTGAAAAAATACGTAGAAGCTGCGGAGAAATGTTTAGCGGAACATGGTGTAGACAGACCCGGAATGGGAGATGTCCTGTGGAACTTGGAATATGCTCTGCAACTTCAAGAGGCTTCTTCACAGATTGATGCACCTGAAGATAAGAGTGCCTATCTCATTGTTTTAGAAAAGCCAAGTGATATGAACTCTGCTTCTGACTCCGTTTCTGTCAACGACGACTCTGCAGTGACTGTGGGCTCTCCACTGCCTCATGCTTGCCAAATTCAGGGGAGGTAACACCTATTTCCACAGGAAAACAATCCCAGCAGTAAGATATTTCGGCTTGGCAAGAGTTGATTTCCCTGAAATTGATCAAAGCTTCCAACTTTTCCATGAAATTTGATCAAATCGTACAACTTGGTTACTTTTCATTTTGTCAATGATACGAAATTTAGTGAGATGGTATCTTGCAAGTACCTTTAACCCTCCATCACTTCCTTTCTTTTTTGATTGTTAGGAAATAAAACAATTTTTGGTAGGATCGGAATAAAATTAATATTATAAATAAATAAATAAAGAAAAAAGATTAGAAGACAATTAGGAACACACGACAATAATATTATATGATTCAACAAAACCATCTATTTTGTATTTTCACATACTTTTCTTTCAAATCAATCTAAAGTCCTTATACACTCATTTTCAACTCCTTCAAATACACTCTCAATATATCTAACTTCTTCTTGCAAATGATTTGTAACTCATAACATGTCTTTAAGCTAAATTTGAAGCTTAAATTATATAGACTGTTTATAAGAAATTTTTAAGATGCTCAGAAGAAAATATAAAAGACGTAAATTTCTTGACAATATTTTTGGCACTTTAAAAAAGATGTAAATTTCTTGACAATATTTTGGGCACTTCATGCTATAAATAATAAACTCATAACTATATGAAAGCAAAACATTTTTTTTTACTTTTCAAAAAAAATTAGAAATCTATACTTTAACTTGAATGAGAATATGAAATTGATATAATTCCACTATTTCCAAATATTTCCATAAATAATACTTACTATGAAGTCATGAACTTTCATAATTACTATAAAATGTACTTATAATATTATAATAAAATATATTTTAAATCTACATATTAGTTATAAATAAACTTTTTAAATTTTGTTTAATTAAAAAATTTGGCCCATTAATATGTGTACCGTGAGGGTGTAAGGAGAGTACTTTCTTTTTCTATATTACATTACCATCATCAATGTTAGATTAAGTGAGTTATTAGACTATAGTTTTGATGTTAATAAAATATATTATTATTAAGGAATTTAATTTTCGTGACATTAGTAGATCAATTATAATAGAAATATGTAATATGTGAAAGTTGAAGTTCAACAAAAGGGCAAGTAAACAAAGGAGCTCATTGAAATAAATTGAGTAATCAAATAATAGAAAAATGGACAAAATAGAGCACATTTACAACTTAAAGAAAGTTTTAAGGTAACTCAAGTGAAGAATCAAGAATAAGGAAGAATCAAGCTTATCAAGATTTAAACAAATTATCGTAATCTTTTTAATGACTCTATCTTAGTCATTTCAATGAACTGGAGGATTAATTATTGCATGATCATTTGTATATAAGGCCTAATATAAATCTTTTCATAATTAAAAGGTAAATTGTTTTGATATCTAAAGAAAATTTGATATTCAAACTAACTTTGCAATTTTTTTGAAGTATTTCTTAATCAAGTTTTCATCAAATGGGTGTGTTTTATGTTTGAAAAGAATTGGGAGTTGAAAAGTTTGACTTAGATTTTGCAAAGGGTTCAACTAGCCTAAGGATTTAGATTGCTACCAGAAAAAGGAGAAAAGAATTAAATACTAGGTGATGTCTATTAGGCTAGGGAATATGTAAGCTTGAAAGTGAGCATCTGGTTAGCTAAACATGCCACAATACTATTTGTTATAATGGATAGTTTGTGTCTAATAACCATTTTCACTTAGTTTTGAGTATAAATAGAGCATAAATGAGTTTTGAAAAGAACCTTTAGCATATTAGAGAGTTGCTAAAAACCTTAAGAGACTAAAGAGTGCATATTTACATGACATTACATATATAAGTCCTTATTTTTTTAGTGTGAGTACAAAAAAGGGAGTTTTTGATTTATATGATTGTGTAATTATTACAATTGAAGAAATTATTTAAAGTACACTTTTTGAGGGTTCCTTTGACCTTGAATAAGACTTGAAAAAAAGATAATTAATTTTTTTCTTTTATTGAATCTTTTTTGTCACTGGATAGATAATTGGATAAACCAAGATTTTATTTCCATATTTCAAAATGGAGTTCATCAATATGTTAACTAATCAATTATGATAAATTGGATCATATTTTGCAAATTTTCCTTCCATAATGGCTCGACGAATTTCTCTTCACCTATGACAAGGCAAGAAGTTTGTAAAGGTTTCTTCCTCACTTATGATAAAGAAGATGTTCTATGGAGGGCTACTCTTCACCCATTGAAGGATTAAGATATTAACTTCTAAGTGAAGCTTGTAAAATGGATGAAAGTTAAGGACTATTTGGCCAAATTGGCCAATTCATTACAAATTGATTTTATCTTTATTTTCCCACTCTCTTTTACAATTATGGTGTTTGCTATAATTTTTTATATGAATTTTTCATAACCATACATTAAAATAAATAATTCATTTATTAGTTTACAAATATAGTAAAAAGTGAATAAACACAATTCATCTTCCTTCAAATGTCATCAAGGATTAACACTCGTTTCTTATTCATCTATAAGTTTTCTCCTCTTTCGAATTATGTGAAATAATGAAAATGTTTTCTCATGATTGGGATTTAATATATTCTTAACATATAACAGTGTCATAATCAAACTATCATAAGCCTTAAGAAATGAAATAAGAACTAAAAATGCATTATCCCCTTCTTCAATATTGACATCAACTTTATGTAGTTAATGCATTGGACTTTTAAACATGTTAAGATGGTTTATAATCTTTTCGTCTACTCATCTCTTTTAATTGATATAAATGTCGTTCATATGTTGGACAAACTCTTAACTAGATGAAGAGCTTCCAACTTTTTTTAGATTGATATGGTGAATTTTCATTGATAATATTATTAATAACATTATATATCAAATAGAGTCAAATCGTATTAATACAATAAGCTTCTAACCCTTTTAACTACTTTCTTTGATCATTTTTTCTTTTCCATTTTTTGCTATTCAAAAATTTTGGCAAACTTTATCTAAGAAGAATATTTTTTACCCTTTACTTCTAAACAGTAATGATTTCACTTTCATTAAGTTTTTTAAGAATAAAATTACCCACTAATATTGACGTTGTAACTATTTTAGTTAGTTGTGTCTTTAGCTCTAACAATATTTATGAAGAAATTAAGTGCACAAAATAAATACTGGAAGCATTGAAATAAAATTATCACTAGATACAACCAACAAAAAAGGGATAATCTTTTTTTGTATTAACAAACCTAAAGCTTTTTGGTATCCACTCTTAAAATGCACTCTCGTTATACTTCACTTTGTGATAAAAATATTTGTAATTTAAGAGGTTTTATTAACCATAATTTTGGGATCTAATGAGATAAATAACAAATTCATGAATAAATCCAACTCAAATAGATTTTTTAAAAATATTTATCATGTCTCATCAATTTTTAAGCATTCATTTAGTTAAAAACATAATAAATAGGTCATGCTTACTTTGTTTTATTCAAGTCACATGTTGTATAAATATCCTTTTTATTATGATTTTACAAATTGTATGTTGCATACAAAAAAAACTAGTATGTGCATTATATTTATGTAAACTCCCTTACCTTTCATTAAGCTTCAAAATTATATGTTTATTCAGATAGTTTGAATAAACATACTAGCAAATATGTCTAAATTTAGATTGAGCAACTTTCTTATTTGTTATGAAGATTTCTTTACTATTTATCATTTTTCTATGTTAATATTTTGCAAATTAGGTTATAAGATATCTCATAACTATTCAGTACTAGGTATCTTTTTTCTATGTCTCGGATAAATTTCAATTAATTATCTAATAAGGGATGCTTTTTATTACATGAATATGTATTCTATTAAACAATAATTAAACATGGCATATTGCATATATTATATTACCATATTTGGTTAAAGTCAACTTATTTATTTACTTTTTATAAAATATATTATATTTAAAATCTTGGTATTTAGTTGATTTTGAGATACTAGGTAAAACTATCAAAAAATAGTAATAAAATATTCACAATTTCAATGTATTACAATACTAGCATGTATGTTAACTAAAGAGTTAACATTGACTCAAACTCATACTAACATCTTAATGATTTATTGCTTATTCTAGGCTTAGTTGTAAAAGAAATCTCAAAATTTACTCAATTTTGCTATATTAGTTCAATTTTTTAAAAGTGATGCCAAAATACTTCAACTTTTAGTTTGTGAAAAAAAAATTGATGTTAAAATTTTTATTAAATTGGATGACATGGAAAGTCATGTCAAATTTATATGTTTATCACTTGGTTGCTACATAATATAGTTATGCCATGTATGGAATTTATTATTTAATAATTAAAAAAATTAATTTATGAAAACTTAATTAGCCCTAAAAAATTTTAATCTTAATCGACATTCGTACGTCTTTTTTCCTAAATCTCAATTCTTCACTCAGAGGTTCTTTCCTTGCATGTTTATATGTTGTTTCTGTATGATGACCATTACTAACTTTCAATTTAACTTTTTTAGTTAACAAGTGAGAAACGATGTTGTAATGAGCAAAAAGACCAACATTATAGTATAAATAAGAGGATCAAAATGTGAGATCTTGAATCCCTAATGAGCTCCCAAGATAATTCCTTTTTTACTTTTCTCACTTTCTTTTTTTTGTTAAATACTTTTCTCACTTTTTCAAAAAAATTAGACTCAATTTTGTATAATTGATATATTATATGGTTTTGTTAGTTTATTTATGTGCTTTCATCCTTCTAATATAAAATGAGATTTCCAATTTTAGATACGTTTAGCTTATCTTTTCAATTCAAATGCATTATAGCACACCCTTTCCAATACAACGATAATCAAATATGTAAGGTCTCCAAGTCCATTGTCCCTTGACAAAATGGAGATCAAATTGAAAGTACTATACTCGGATGAACATTGGCTGAGGGTTGACTTTACATCAAATCAAATCTAATTTTAACTTTTTTTAGCAATAAACCCTCAAAGTTTCTATCCCACTAAAGGTAAGAAAGAGTTATGTTTTTTTAGAAATTAAATTGATTCATTCATCTAGGCCAAAAATATGCTTACAAAAGCAGTCCAGGCTTGAACCTCACAACAACATCCAGAAGCCCACACATGAAAATCGAATATCTTTACACATATCAACCATTGTTTCAGTCTTTTGGTTATCGTGAAAGACACAAATGATTACGTTCTCTTCTGTATGGTTCAAGTTGATTGGAGTTATCAAGGTACAACTTATGCTCCTATGTTTGCACCATATGTTTCCTTTATAGTTAAGTAAACTCAACTTCCTTTTCATTTCTATTTGTGTTTCACTGCTATCTACTTGCATATGGTGATGCCCTGTCTACTTCACCTTCTTGATGATTATTGATTGACATTTTGTAAGACTTACAAGCCAAAAATGTTTCCTTTCAATCAATTGTTGTATGTGCTCTCTTGCTTTGTTGATATTACAATATTCTGCACATATAAGTCAAGTTTTGGTTATACATTATAGTCTTTTGGTGAACAATTCGTTGTTCTTTTATGGTGTTACTAATTGTGATGATCAAAGTTTGTACATTACAAAGTTCCTTCTTGAAGATTATGGATTCCTCCCTAGCCATATATTATAAACTGTGTTGCTTAGGATTAGCTTGGATATTATCTAGCTTACTTCCTCCTCTTGGTGATTCTTGTTGCATCAAGATATTAAATTTTGCCAAGTTGAGGATAGAAACTAAGCATCACTCAATCTTTTAAGTTGTTTACAAAATTTGAATGAGTATTGGCACTCAAAGAAAAGATGACTTAATGTCTCCTTTGCTTGATTGCATAACACACACAAGGAAGTCACTTTAAGAAAATTTTCAATCTTGAGAGTGAGCTTAACTTTCCCCTGATAGCTAGCCATAAGGTAATTATGCTATATGGAAAGCATGCTTGTGCTGTTAGAGAAGTGCTCTAAAGGTAATCGCCTTTAGCATTTATTGTATAAATTTTATGATTAATAAAAAGACACTTTTGTTAATTTGATGTTCATGTTCTTTATGAATTGATAGTGATCTTAAATCTAATTAATGAAGTCCTTGATACATTACATATCATGAAGGAAATCATGATAAGATCATGATAATGAGATTCCTATCATGTGTAATAATGTTAGTGTCTAAATTATCCCTACTCATAGGATTAACGAGACGGGACATTATTAATCTGGACAGACTAACACATGTTATCCTTTTTTATTAAATCAAGCAGTAGATCTCATAAGCTGTAAGCATGAGTTGTTTAGAGTTAACAAGTGAATGCTTGCTAAGAGTAGTAGGTACATTAGATAATTTGCCATGAGACAATCTATAGATAATCTATTCTAGTATCAATGATAGTCTCATTATAGCAATGGTGTAAATATCTGTAGACTTGAGGTACTCAAGGATATCTTAGGTACTGATCATGTATTTTGACTTCTTTTTTTTTTGTCTCTCAAAGGTTGCTCATGGGGTGGTGACTGGGTACAGGTAATTAAGTAGTCAATAAAGGATTCACAACTCCTGATAGGAGGAGATGATATCCACAGTCTCTTGTCAGGACTATTACTTAGGAATCTCTGGCTAGAGTGGAAAAGTCATGAAGATAGTCTTCATTGGCATATCCAATTGAGTAATGAGCCTCGCGGACAAGAACTAACATCACTTAGGCTAGATGTGACATAGTCAGTCTAATAGGCGTTGACACTTTAACCATGCTCTAATCCAAGTGGGGTATAAAATAGTGAAAGGAATTACACGGGAACATTGTCTATGGAAGAGTTCGCTGTCAAACTACTGACTTTCCGGTCAATTGGGGGTCATAATGTGTTGCTAAATACTGCTTATGACTTGCTTGAATTAAGTGTTAATTCAAATGGCCAACATAACTTAGAACCTAATAGGTCACACGCATTAGAGATGCAAAGAATGAGTAAAATGATTTTGGATGGGGATCTAAGATATGAGAGATGCAGACTAAGCTAAAAAAATGTGATAGTTTAGATCATTTGATTGTGAATCATATGATACATGTGAATCTTGCGTATTAGGTAAGATGACAAAATTACCTTTTAAGATGAAAAAATTACCCTTTAATAAGCAAGATGAAAAAATTACCCGTCAATAAGCAAGATGACAAAATTAACTTTTAAAAAAGGGGTGAATCTTTTCATGCTAAATTAAGAGGGATTAAAAGCCACTTAATTCCCACTAACTCTCTATTAAGGTTAGGGGTTAGAGGGAGGCTAAAGGGTGTCAAAGACACTCTATTTTTGTTCAAAAGTTGCAAGAAACACATAGTATCTTTTTTGTGAAGTATTCACCATCTTCTAAAATACTCTCTCAAAGAACACACCATAAAGTTAGCAATTTGTATGTGTGCTAAACATTTTTCCTAAAAGGTTTAAAGCTTCACTCTTTGTGTGAATATCATTAAAGATGTCCTTCTTTGGTCATTGTGGTTTATGACAACCCGAAGAGATGAAGACAATGAAGAACGAAAGAGATTGTAAGATACACATCTTAAGTTAATGTTTTGTTTTACTAAATCTAATGGCACATGTTTGACATTGCATTTTCTAGGTTTCATTTTATTTTCATTGCGTTTTTTGATAGTTGATGCATGTGACGCATGATCAAAAACCATCATGTGCCACATTAATTTGTGTTATGGAATTTTAGTTCCTCTGCTTTCCAACAACTACCGACAAGATTTGTTTATGAATTGACCATTACAGCTACTTTTTCATCAGACCTGTTCTTCCCTATCTTTACTTAATGTCACCGTGAGAGCTTGAGCATATGCTAGCCTTTAAATATCATTCCCATAAGTAGTTAGGGTTTGTTGTTCTGTTTTATTTGCTAGTATGGTGTTCCTTAATGGATTGAGCTCCTAAACATCTGCTAGGGTTCTTAGATTTGTCTATGTGTCAAGCCAAAATGATGTGCTATTCCCCTTTCCTATATGGTGCTGAAATTGCCCTCTAAACTTATCCTTAAGTTTAAAGATGTTGAGCAAGGTCCATGAGCAATTAGCTTTAGGTTTGAATAACCAAACACTTTGATTCCTTATGTAGTATTTATGAATTCATCACACTCATAACGAACCCTTGTCAATTAGGACATTTTAAACATTAAGACTAGGTTCATGACTTTGATCGGTAATATGCCTAGGCCCCTTTCCTTTTGGTGTTTGCAACCCTCAATAGAATTGATTTTGGTCATGTAGTTGCTTTCCAACTTTCCTTTCCATAAAAACCTCTTTAGTAACTATTCAATAGATCTAGAATTGGTTCTAAGGAACCATATATGTGTAGGCAATACATATAGAGATTATTAAGGACGAGTTTGATGAGTTAATTCTACTTGTAAAAGATAGACACTACGAGGTATAACTTGAGATTCTTGACTTCATCTTTTCTAGAATAAACATGAAGCCCCTGTAAGATGGCCTCTTATTAGTTATACGTCCCCTCATATAACAGGTAAAGGGGTGGGAGTTTTAAATTCTTGTTCAGGTAGCTAACCATCCAGTTATTTCACTTACATTATGAGAAACTAAAAAGGAGCTCTTTAGTTTATGGATGACTAGCTCATATAGTAATTTTAAAGTATTTAAAGTTGTCATTAGTACATATATTAAGCTAAAATTACCTTTAGAGAATAAAATTAGGTCATCTGTAAAGGACAAATTTGATATGCTCAAATCCTTATATTTAGAGTGAAATTTAAAACTATGATCTTTGTCGATCATCAACTTTATCAACCTAATTAGTATTGCCATTATTAGAGTGAACAAATAAGAAAATAGGAGATCCTCCTGCCTTAATCTCTAACTCTTGTAATTATTTTGGTTAGCTCTCCATTTGTAGGAATATCGTATGGTGGAGTAGTGACATACTGAGAGATCCGTTAGGCGAATTGAATCGAAAAACCAAATGCAAGTAGAGTGTTGAGAAGGAAATTTTAGTCCATAAAATCATATTCCTTTTAAAAAATTATTTTGATTGGCAGTCTTTGCCTAAGTTCTTCCTTAAGTAACTTCTTAAAAGCTCCTAAACCATGAGATAGTTTTTCCTCATAAGTAATCTCCTTAACTTGAGTCAATTGTATGCATCAATGCTTTCTTGAATCTTTCACCTATAACTTTAGCAATCATCTTGTTCATTGTGTTGCAACATAAGATTGATAGTATTTGTTAAATATTATCTTCATTCATTATACTAATATTGTTAAACAAAAGCATGGAAGCTTTTTGTAAAAAGTTAAACATTAGAGCTTTTAGCCTCCGTTTGGTTCAGCTTTTGGAGGGTCTAAAAACACTTTTATATACAGCAAAAGTTGTTTTAAGGAAAAAGCAAGTGTTTGGTGGAAAATTTTAAAAGTGCTTTTACAGTAGAAACAGCTTTTCTAAAAGCCAAAATACAGCTTTTTTAAAAGCTAAAATTTGGAGCTTTTCTCGGGTATAAGATTTGCGTCACTTCCGTAAATAACAATTGATACTCTTTTATTCACGACTCTTGAACGTCTCCTCTTTGCTGTCTTTCTCTCTTGAACGTCTCTTCTCCTCACCTCTTCTCTACTCACAGGTTAGGTTCTGTATATTTTCTACTCACAAGTGACAAAGGATGTCGTAGACGAAGGTCTGACGAAGGTCTGTGTTACGCAGACCTTCGTCTCTACGCTGTTACGCAGACGAAGGTCTGCGTAACGTTACGCAGACCTTCGTCTGTGTAACAACGCAGACGGCTCTGCATTGTTACGCAGTCGTCTGCGTATTTTATGTTTTTTTATAAATTTAATATTTCTGTCATTTTTAGTTTTAATTCTTGGATTTAGATCGATGTTACTGTTGCAATGAAAAAATTGATTAATTTAGAATGCGTAAAAC
>JANZLD010000006.1:64830826-64842118 GCA_026413575.1 Erythroxylum carthagenense
GCAAGCATATGGTACTTCTGAATGTGAAATTGTGATACAACTGTGAGTGTTGCATGTATTACTGATATGTTTAAATGTTCTATTCTCAAGTGAAAGTGTAATTATCTATATTCAACTAAAATTGTGAAATATGATCCCACATGCAATAAGGCGAGTATATGATATGTGACTTGATGTGCTGTATGAATTGAGTTAACCATCGATGATAGTTCCTCACTGAGTTCGCAAAATTCACACAAAATTTGCAATTATTTTTTCAGGCTTTGAAGAGCACCCCGTTCGACAAACGGGAGTATGCCTACTGCCTACAAGTTTGAGATGGAGGTCGGGATCAGTTCACGTTTGCATTAGTGTCTAGTAAAAGTGTATTTGTTTTTTTTGAAATTTTGTACAACTGATGAAGTCAATCTATAAAGTCAACGGATTGTAGTGTTTTGTATTTATAGGGGGCCCCGATTGACTATTGGACTTCTCTTGATTGTAATGTGTATAAAATTGGGTCCCATTTGATTATGGATTTTTGTACATTAAATGGCTATCTTGAATAATGTTGAGTGTATTGTTATGACTGAAAATATTTCCAAATTAAAGCGGACCCAAAGTGCCTACTGATTTCCGCGCATATGATTGTATTAAAAAAAGTTATACTGAGTTTTGACAGAGTGATGTAGCACGTCACCCTCGCGGGGTACGGACTCGGATATCACCATCGATGTTGGGTTCGGGTCACGCCGGAGTGGGATGTTACACTAAAAGTTACCGAAGAGTAAGACCCTCAACAAAAAAACTATTGTACTTAAAAACTATAAGAGAAAAAGAAGAAGACTTAAGAAGAACTAAGGTGAAATTATCAAGAATAATATGACTGTTGAAATTACCAAAAATTGGCTCTCAATAGAAAACTCTGATGAAATATGATAAGGTTAAATAATTGACTTTTATAGAGATGTTCTATGTTTCATAGGTCCTCTTAATTTTTTTCCTCGATTTTTGTATCTTATATTTATCCTAAACAATTATATCAAAAGTTTTTTTAGTCAAATGTTTTTTTGTCGCTCTTAAAATTTCTTGTTTGTTTGTTTTATTTTATTTATTTTTCTTCTATGTTATTTATTTACTTATTTTATTTTTTGTTTATGCTTTACCTTTCTATCTTTATTTTATTGTTTATGAATGTATTTATGCATTTATTATTATTATTATTATCATCTCTGTTTTTATGTTATAGGTTTTTTTTTAATGTCTGGAAGCGCTCTCTCTACTACATAGGGGTAAGACTGAGTACTATCAGATCTCTCCAGATCTCGCTTCAATGCGGGACTTTAGACTGGGTGTGATGATGACGATGAGATTATTTTTTATGTATCTTTTTAATTTAATTTTTAATTTTTATTCTTATATTATTTTGTTGTTATTTTTAGTAACTATTTCTTTGAATTTTTTTAGCTTTTGTTTTTTTGTAAACAATCACCACAAATTTTTACTTTTTACTTTTTTTTAATCTTTTTCCTATAGGTCTATGAATAATGATTTCTCTAGTAATTAGAGGTAAGGTTGTATATTTCTAAATCTTTTCAAATCTCGCGCTTATGAGATTTTATTGTTATTGATTTGTAAAAATTGTAAATATACTTAATTAAGTGTGCACAGTACATGGTTTATTGGAGCTTGAACTAACATTTTGAAACAATTTATTAACAATACGATTTTTATCAATCTAATTCAAATAGGTTGGATTTTCCAATTTAAGTGATTTAAATTATTTTATAATATTTATTTTTAAAATAAAAATTAATAAAAGAGACATTATATTTTGTAAGAGTTAAAATATCAAAAGATATATTAAGATTAAAAGTTAGAACTACCACTGAACATTAAAAAAGTTTAAATATTTTTTTACATGTTTTACTAAAAGTATAGAAAATTAAAATTATTTAAAGAATCTAACAATAAAACCTTATATATGCACTAGAATGTTAGAGAGCAAGACATTGTATCGTAAAAAAACCTTATTGCAGTTTTTGTACAAATCTTGTTATATTGTGTCAAGTTCCTATTAAAAATAAAAGAAAAATAGTGAAGTCTTGATATAACGATACAGAATTATTAACATAAAGTTTTAGTTTTAAAAATCAAATTTCATAATATAATTATTTGATTTTAAGGTAGACTTTTTTTTAGAGTTGGAAGAAAGCTTTTGACATTAAATTTTTTAACAAGTGAAAATATATTTTGAGAAGTTTCTAACATGTAAAATATAAGTTTATTATAATCTTGATATTTGATATACCTATCACTTGGTCGTAAAAGGAGTATTAGAAGGAGTATAGTACGACTTGAAAGCTGGCGATGAAATGTGTGTATTAAAAGAAAAAAGAGAGAGAGGTAGAGAAAATGGTATGACAGCATTTCATATTTATAATATTTAAACAGTCATGGACAATGCTGATAGAAATGGTGTAACTTGCTCCGATCTTTATGTCCGTTAACGTCCTGGAGTCCCATGACGTTAACAATGATCGTCGTCAGTAAATCCTGAGATCATTACAAAAAGGAGTTGAAATCCTATTTGGATCAACAAATAGTTTGTAATGTAATGTAATTGTAGACAGAGACATACGAGTCGCAGTTGAAGGTAGGATCGTCGATCTTGAAAGGAAAATTGAGACAGCACTTGTTAACATTTTTAACGATTAAGGAAAATGCTCTAACTGCTCTGACGTCTGGTTTCAAACGGTTGCACAGTGTCCGACGGTCGGTTGCTGACTTGGTAATTGCTTTTAATCGTTTGCAGCAAGGCTCTGGAACTTGACCAACCCACAGTATGTAGCTTTGGCAGTGTCTGAAGCTACTCTCTACCTGTGCTTGTGATATAGCTGCCGCTCTAATCACAGGTACAGCACCAATTATCACCACCAACCACACCAACTTAACAGCTGCAGCGCTTGCCATGTTCAAGAGACAACTCAAGGCTGGCGTTTATATGGAAAAACAATTACAGTATATCAGGTGGCATATTTAAACGAGGAGAAAATCAGTAGTGATGGAGCAAAGATACTGCTATCGTGCAATGAAAAATTATACTCGGTTTGAGCAAGTATTCAAATGATGATCATTGCAGGCTCAAGAACTGCATGGATAGTTGTTTAATTAATTAAGGGGCATGTGTTTTTTCTGGGTACTTAATTAGCATTCTACTAAACGAAGATCAAGCATTCCATCCATGGATCTCCAATAAGGACATA
This sequence comes from Erythroxylum carthagenense, assembly GCA_026413575.1. NCBI lineage: Eukaryota > Viridiplantae > Streptophyta > Magnoliopsida > Malpighiales > Erythroxylaceae > Erythroxylum > Erythroxylum carthagenense. Next base: position 64,834,072 of record JANZLD010000006.1, read on the forward strand.
ACGATCGAGCAAGTTGCATCATTCCTATCAGCATTAGAACCGCAATAAAGGGTCAGAAACTACCATCTATAATGCAGGTTTCTTCTTCGGCTTGGCCTTTCTCTTCAACTTTCCTTTAGTCTTCTTTGCTTGGGTTGGAGTCTTAGGCCACTTAGTGAAGTCCTTAAGCCTAACCTCTTCCTTCTCTTTCCTTTTGGGCTGGAAGACCTCAGTAACTGAGGGATCCAATACATCCTCTGAGCAGGAAAGAGTGACACCGATCGCCATGGCCTCATCCCACAACTCTCTACCCTTCTCAAAATCTCCACCTCTACATAGCTTTGGTATCAACACGTCGTAAACAGGACCATAACCACCCATTGAGCTTCTCTTCATGAGATTAAACAACCCAAGAGCCAAATCTATCCTCTCAACCCCACAAAGAATACCAATCAAATCGTAGTAAAACTTGCGGTTTGGGACCAGCCCCTCTTCAGTCATCTCGTTCACCATTCTATTGCCTTTGACAACCCTCCCACTCAAATACAGTACTTTTGCAACAAGATAATATGTAGTCCAGTCAGGAGCACAACCTGAACTTCTCATCATCTCAAGTACCTGGCATGATTCCTTAACTCTCCTTGTCCTTCCAAGACAAGAAAGCAATATGTTATAACTAATCGAGTTGGGCATAATTTTGTAAGACCTCATTTCCATCATCACATTCAAAGCTTCTGGGAGAAGCCCTGAAGGGTTCCACCTAACATTTCTCTCACAAAGACATCTGAGAAATGTATTAAAGCAAAGCAAATCCAGCGATATTCCATTTGCCTTCATCTGCTGGATAACATTTCTTGCTTCTTTCACATTCTTCTGCACCGACCATCCATGTAAGAGACACTTATATATGGTAGACTTTACACTAGAAATCTTATCTTTGTGGTGCCAAATCACTCCTAGAGCTTTCTTAGCATGCCCCTTGCTGCAAAGAGCACTAACAATGGCAGTGACAGTAAGACTATCTTGTGGGCACTTAAACTTGCCCAAATTCTTGAAAATCCCCAATGCCTCATCTTCTTTCCCTAGTGCCACCAATGTTTCGGCTACAACACTGAAAGTATGGGCCTCCATAGCTCGACCCTCCTTCCTAAGATCAGAAAGCAGAATCTGCAAACCAGTGTGATCTTTCTTCTCCGCCAAAACCCGAACTGCAAAATTGGAGTCTTCATCTTTTATGTCACAACTCAAATTTCTACACGACCATGAGAAGAATCTCAAAAGTCTCCTACTGGGTGCCTCTTGTTTGCAGGAATCCAACACTTGTCTAACCACAGCAGATGTTAGTTGAACCGTCGATTGATTAAGACTCGACTCCAAATCATCTAACCCGCCAATGGAGCTTGAAACAACTCTACAAACCTCTTGCAGCTCCTTGGGTAGTTCATCATTAGACAACAACGTGGAATATAAAACATGCTTATGTTTGTTCACTTTTGGGTTGGACAGCAAATTACCGGGGCGGCCTGATCTGAATAAGCATATGGACGCTTCTTTCAGCAGTTTCATCAAACATGTGGCGCGTTAGAAAGAACACGATTACCAAAACAAGTTCCCACTGCCCTCCTCTTTTGAAGCGTTAAACTCAATTGTCAATAGAACCCAGAACCCAGAACAGCCAAAAAAGCTTTAAAACCGAATTTCCACTTACACAGGGACTTGTACTTGCGTGTCTACTGTTTATAAACGAAGCGTATCGCGGGAGAGTTTGGAAAACTGAAACATCTGTTATCCTCTTAAATAAATATAATGGGTAGAACAAAGGCATTTATGGAATTCACAATTTCCCAGGCATTTTGAAAATAATTGTTTGACCAACCAAATATAATCAATTACCATACAGATCGTTCTCCTGCTCCTGGAATGAGGCTGATTTGCAGAGCGAGCAGAAGCAGAGGCAGAAGTAGAAGCTTTCTGAAATAATAGCAGGGACGGATGATGCCGACAATTGGTTAAAACTCTGCTTCAAGCCTTCAAATTGTTGGCCTCTTTTCTAAGTATGCATAATTCATTCTGGTAAGACATGTGAAACATTAAATTAAAAAAAATCTTGTTTCTACAACACAAGCACCGAAAAAATTTGACTTTTAATTTCCTTTTAAAAGCAAACTCTCAAAATTTATGCTTGCAATCTTCTTTTTTTTTTTTAACCAAATAGAAGAAAAAGCTAAATGAATTTATTTATGGGTATTAGTTTTGTACAGAAATGGATGGCAGTATATTGAAATCTATCTCAAATGGCATGCAATCCAATTTTACTGATTACTTTCATTACTAACGAGTCCTTATGTACCCAGACTAGCAACCGTAACGTTAACTTCTTTCTTTTCAGTGTTCTTTGTAGTTAGCCAATCTTGTCATATTGCTACCACATCTTAATATATACATATGGATTCGGAAAACTCAAGTTTTTGAAGCTTTTATCTACTTTAAGACGTCTACTTAGTTACCAAACTTGAAAAACTACTTGATCTAAATGTCTATCTTAATTAAAAAAGCATCATAGTTGGATTCACCCTAAAACAAAGAAATAATGTAACTGTTGGTCTTAACAAATTTGCTTTAATCTTATATGGCTGAAAATGACTTGTAGACATACAATAAATGATATTTGAACTGTATTTATAAGTTACAATTTTTTTTCATTTTTAATTAACTTGCAGTTTTTGCTAACTTTTCTAGTGTACAAGTTACATCTATATGGAACATGCTTTGATTGTGCAGACTAATATTGCTTTTAATATTTTTTATTAATTATGAACCAAATTACAAGGACCTAATATAGTTTTATAAGGTTGTTTTATGGTTAGAAATTCATAGCAAAACTTAAGTTTAGTTATAGGCAAATATGTGACATGAGCAAGGATTTATGGTACCTTCAAGTTCATAAGGCATATTACAACGTACTAAGTTTCAAACATAGTGAGTTATTGATACTTATTAAATCAAGACAAAATTGTATTAGGCTTATAAATTTTATGAAAAAATTGTAAAATAATTAATGTTTATGTAATCCATATGCTAGACATCTCAATCCTTGCTCCTGAGATATTACCTATAACAAGAGGAGAGGGTTAAAATAATTAAGCTGAAGATGGCAGTTGTAGTCTTAAGATGGATTATGTTAATGATGAACATATTAATGAAGAATTTGGCAAGGAAGTTGGTAAATCTAATGAATAGTTTCAAGACTTAGGCGATCAAGATGTTGGTAACCAAGGTAATGAAGATGTTGGTGAGTATATGATGGGTATGTACAAGTTAAAATTCCTAATGACCATCTACCACTTAAAATTGATTTAACTAATTATGGTAGTTTTATTGACAGTAATGAATAACTAAATGGAGAAGAGCCAAGTAAACTATTACGGAGACTAAGTATAAGTATCAGGCATAATCCAACTAATGAGGAACCATATTTGAGATTAAGGATGGAGTTTAGAAATGTAAAATAAATTAAAGAGGTTGCTGTAGATTATGTTGTGCGAATAAGATACAACATCAAGTTGAACAAGCCATAAGATCAGAGTGGGACGTATTAGAGGATGGCCATATGAGTTGTATTGGATATAATAAGACGGAATGAAGTTTCAAAGCGAAGACATATAATCCTAATCATAGTTGTTTTATAACCAACAAACCTAAATTGGTTTCAACCAAGTTCGTTATAAGACATTTTAGAGATAGAATTCTTAGGAAGCCTAGTATCCCAACATAAAAAATGAATGAAGAGTGTAAAGAGAAAATTAATATATTTCTTAAATCAAGCATATGTAAAGCAGCAAAGAGGAGACTAAAGAAAGGTCAATTGATTATGTTAATAAATCTGCTAACCTGTAGGGATATGTACATGAGTTAAAGATCACTAATCCTAGCTCAACATTGGAGTTACAGTTGGAAAGGAATTAAGGTACTTCTATATTACAGGTAAAAAAATTACATTTATGCGTAAATTCAAACAACTATAGTAAGGTTATATATTTTATTCATGCTTTCATTAGCCTTTTTTTATAGTTCAAAAAGTTATACATTTACATTGATGCCATGGAAAAAGGGTAGAGGGATTTAAGGCCAATTTTTTAATATTTAAGGCTACTTTTTAAAGACAGAGTTCCAAGGCCAATTATTGAGTATAGTAGGAAAAGATGATGATAGAGGAATGTATCCATTATTTTAGCTATTATCGAGGAAGAAAACAATGATTCATAGAGTCGATTCATAAATCTATTAGCTTTTGATTTGGAATTAGATCATAATGAAGGACTTAAAGTCATATGTGATATGTAGAAGATATCTTATTCTTCATATAGCTATAATTAATTAGCATATATTATTTTATAATAACTAAATTAGTTTCAATTTTTTTACGGATTGGTCAAAGCTATAGAAGAGACTTTACCAAATGTGTTCTAGACACATTATCCTAATTGGTATGGGAATTATAAAGGAAAGGATTTGCAAAAGAAATTCTAGAATTATGCATAATCAACCTATATTGAAGATTTTAACTATCAACTCAAAAGACCAGATAAAATGAAATATGAATGTGCTTGTCCATTGCTTGAATATACTAAAAAGGGATGGGTAAGATGCTACTAATCATTTAAATTAAAATGCCTATTTATTGTTATAATATAAGTGAAACCTTTAATGGGTGGATCCTACTAATAAAAGATATATACTAGTTATTAACATACTTTAAACAATTAGAATTATGGTGATGAAGAGATATATGAATAGGAACCATTATGAATAAATTAGACAAGAACAAAAAATGCAATTCAATAAAGAACAGATTGGAATGGAGATACGTATATCAAATGTTAAAGGGTGATGATAAACTTACTGTGAGGATTGGTAGACGACATTCATTTAGTTTTCAAGCATTTATATGGATACCTTTGTAAACATGTGATAAGTGTAATTCATCACTCCAAACAAAGGGTTAAGACATTTGTAGATAGTTGCTACAAGAAGGCTCAATTCCTTAAATTGTATGACCATTTACTATTGACCTATTAAGGGTATAAATTTCTAGCCTATGATTTATATAGAGGTGATAGACCCACTGGCTAAAAAAGTTATGTTAGAGAAACTAAAAATCACTAAAAGAAAAGGAACAAATGAGTCTAAAAAGTTGAAAAATCTAGATAATTTGTCTTATAAGGGACATGTATGAAAATGAAGAAAAAATGGCAATTATAGCCATAACGCTAAAAAAGACAATAAGGAATACTCAACATTACCTGGTGAGGCATATAAATAAAACCTTTGCTTACAAACCTTGCATTGCTTAGTGAAATTTGCTTTATGTATCAAATTCATATTGTTATTTCCATTATGTTTATCAGGTTATCATTAAGGTATCTTCACTAGTATATAAGCCTTTGGTTTTTTATCGATTTATCTTGGTTATATAACTAATGATTATGTTACATTTGAATAATATAAGTTGATGGTGCAAACATAGTTTAAGATATTGCTATACTGAGTCAATACATTAATATTGAAAGTTCCATATATAAACATTTATTAAATTATTAACAATTAATGTAAATCAATAATAAGAATAATATGTAAATTTCCAATGTGGTAGCTCTTCATATGGTGGTAAAAAGAAGTTTAGAAAAGTTTATTTATATACATTCAAGCCATCATTTGAACCAAAGATTCTAAGGTTTAAAGAACAATATAATATCACTCTTAATAGTTACAAGTTAAACCAAAGAGGAGGAAAGCATCATTGATATAATCATCATAGGAATAACTTTCCCAATCAACTATAGCAAAGAATAACCATATTAAAGTTATCATATGTGTTTTCTACAACTTTTAGATGGATGTACTGTTAGCATAATTTTTTGATAGATGTGTTATTCGTGTTTTCTTTCTAGATGGATGTGTTATTGACATAAATTTTAGCTACATGTATATATCTCTGCCACTTTTGGATATAAATTCTGGTTGTATTACTAATATTGATGCATTTGCTACTTTTGAAAATGAATTCCAAATATATTACTAATATTAATATGATTGTCATTTTTATTAATGAATTCCAAATATATTACTATTATGAACTACTAATTTTATAGATGTCAAATGAGAAATGATGGGGAATCATTACATTGAATATGTAATTAAAAATTATATTTCAATAGAAGTTCTAATACATAATCATTACATTCATTAGAATAAAAGTTTGAAAGTTTATAATGCAATATAGTGCCATTTTAAAATAAGATTTTTGAAAATAACACATCATCATGAGCACAACAAATCCTATTATAGTAATCATTGACATTAATTTAAACTCTTTTTTTATTTTCAATAAATTAATGTCTTACTTTATGAGCTTTATTTGCTCCTCAATTTCCTTAGTTGTACTTATTTCGGCTGTGGTTGTTTAGACTTCCTACTTTAACTTATATACTTCTTTCCTTAATTTGTGAATCAATGTAACAATAGTCTTAGTAAATTTGTCATCACATCATTTGAAAAAATCACATCTCCTAACCTGAAATAAAAATTAAATTAATAAAATAAGCAATAAACATATCAATGCTTTAACCTTATATAAAAAAGGGTTATATAACATTAGGGAGTTATATAATAGTATAGCATCTTGCAAATATTAGTACGGAGTAAAGATAAAAGGCATATTACCTTAATAAAAATATTCATTTTATTATCCTACTAAAAGCATAAACATGAACTACAATTGAAGGCATGTGCTATATGATAATAATAGTTGTCATATATATTTCTAATTCATCCTTTTAGTATTTGATACTGAATTTGGATTCAACATTATTATGATGATCCATGTATGATAAGAAATAAATCATTAAGTAAAAGTAGTTAATATGAGTTTATACAAATAGTTTGTATGTGTTGGATCAAAGGAAACTTAGGCTTAACAGAAGTGGTAAGAATACAAAGTTAGATAATAGAAACGATCTTTTTATGCATTGTTAATCAAATCAACATAATGAGAATAATAAAATTACATACAAGGATATAGTATTCTTTAATTATGAATGGTGCGGAACTTGTGATACTTATTAGGTTGAAGAATGACTAAATCAACCTTTTAGTGAAATGTCAATTATAATATTAAGTTATTAAATCATATACATATAATGGTATTGAATGTGATGACAATTCATAAAATGATGGATATTTGTATTTCATTATATTTAGTAATGATTTTATATGATAGAGTCACACGTATTAGATGAAATATCTATTTAAATTTTTGAAAGGTTCAAAGTATTTAAATTTAAATAGAAATTAAGAGTTGAGAATGTTGAAACACTTTGAAGTGATCAATCTAGTGAGTTTGAAATTTTATGATTATTTATAGAGAATAAGATTCTTTAATAAAAACCTCCACAATTAAATTCTATAATACTATATATTTGTGTAAGGAAGAAAATGTAATTGAAATCCAAGTCAATTAGTTTATGCATGTAAATATATTAATTCACTCATATTATACATTTATAATCCCGATTAAGTTCATTTAATAACCGAACATCTCTAACTATTAAACAAGAAAACAAACATGTAATGTACAAACATACACTGTCAACATCATAAGAAATTAATTGAAGGATCTAAGATGCAAACAACATAAACAAAGACAAACAATACAACTAAAAATAATTTAACGACAAATAATCAAAATCATAAAAAGAAAAAGATAGAAATATAATACTAAGATGAAAGTGGACGGTGTCTGAAACGAGGATTTAAATTCACTAGGAAATTCCTCATCTTCGCTATGCTAATCTTAATCTTATTGAATCTATCGTTCGTTCGTCATTCAAATACAATAAGTTGATTGAGCAATGATTGATATTCATCATAATTAGGTGAAATGTTCCAAGGCATAGCTTCAAGTGGCAAAACATCATCCCCTTGGGTACCTTCTGTAGGAAAATCCCGGGAGGTACATCACATGTACCGGCAGCGGAAAACAAAAATTTTTGTTCCCGGGACTTTCCCG
>JANZLD010000006.1:64842218-64853514 GCA_026413575.1 Erythroxylum carthagenense
GCATAAGTCGACTTACCCAAAGTACAAGTCGCCTTATCGGTACCAAATATGTGTAAGTTGACTTACCACACTAACACCTTCAACTACTCTGACGTGACTACATTTACTACTTGAAGCTTCTGTTGTGTCATCATTAACAAGAGCATAATGATCACCTTGTCACCTAACAATCTTCATACACACCAATGATTGCAAGTCTAAACTAAAATTTCCTAAAACTAATTGCATAATTGTTCTCTTAGTTAGTAAACCAAAATGCTCTGTAATTTGGGTGACAAATGCTCCAACTACTATTTTATCGACTCTAGCTTTAGCCATATCCATTAGATGTATACTTAACCATATACTAGCATTAAAGTGCTTAGCATGCATCATACACCATAACACAAACAATTCTGCTTTAGAGATTGCACCTTGGCTATCTCCTCTATCGAATAACGTAAAAGTTAAAAACCTATGAAGATAGTGAAATTCTTTAGGCCTAAAATCATCATGGTAGCTGCATAAATCACTATATGAAAATCCAATATACTATTCAGGACATCTAAAGTAATAACATGCGACATATTCATTAACATAAATGTTATATTATTCACAATGCCATCTTCGTTAAAAATCAATTATAAAGTAGTCAAAAATTCTACAGTTAATTCAACGTATGAATTTTTCTAAATTCATCAAATATATCCCATCCTATGTTATGCAACAATTCATTCACTCGGTTTGCTATGCCTAATTTAATAATAGCTCCATGATCAATAAATATGTTCAGTATAATCTAAGGATCTTTTAAAGTTGTATACCTTAACTAGCTCTCGCAACTGTCAAATTGAAGACAAAGATTACCTAAAATGAGCATATCATCCGATTGAAAAGATGAAAATGTTGACAATCTCACACGAGGCATACTTGATAATGTTAGTCTACCTAAGTAGCAATCAAGGTCACGGTATAAATATACATTTGAGTTGTTAAAAGATAAGTTTATTTTCTACGATACAATGTCTCAAACACTTGCAATGTTTCTTATCAATCAACTGTTTAATAAATAATTATAAAGCAAACTATTAAAATAAAGAAGATAATTAAAAAAAATGACTCTCCCTCATAAACCTAAATGATACCTTATCTAATTCAACATGTTATACTAACGTCATAACAACAATGAAGCTTGTCCCTCTACAAATGCCACAAACAAACTAAAAAATGACATAATCTCTAGTTTTAATGGAGGTTACCAAGTATGTCACCATTAGCTGATGGTAAATAACGTGTTGGAGTAGATGTTGGGGAAGGTAAGGCAACCAAAGAAGCTGGTGGCATACGAGAGGAAGTCGCAAGAATCATCAGAGAAGAAGTTTCAAGTCGAAGAAGAAGTTGCAGTGAATGGATGTGATATTTGGTTGTGCAGCTGAATTAAAAATAGTGAACGATTATGTCAATTTTAGGGATTTGAGTTTCAGTCACGGGTACGACTTATTAAGTCACACCTGTTACTCATGGAATTTTAATATGTTTTTTATTCCTTATTTTTACTAACTATTTTTTTTAATTCATTTTAAATATTCTAAATCTTATATTTTAACTTATTTTCCACCCAATAATTTTTTTCATATTCACAAATTTTAATTTTGTTCCACATGCTTTAATATTTAATAATATTCTTTAACCATTGATAACATAATGTATTCACAAATACTCTCCAATTCCCTTAAATTTTAAATTTTCATAGGTCATAATTGTCGCACTCATAACTCCTTTACAATTTTAAATTATAATTAGGTCATAATTCCTTATATTTGTATAATTTTTTAAAAATTTCTCTTTATATTTTTAACTATGTACTTAAAATATTCCAATCAACTTTTACTAAACAATTTTATCTTTTCTCTATATAAATTTCACAATATTCGTTAACATATTTCATCTATTTATCTTTTTAATTCCTTCGTTACTATACATTTCTTAAAATTTTAAATTATTAATTTTAATGTACTTATTTTATTAATTCATTCTAAATATTTCAACTATTATATTTTTACCTCTTTTCTTTGATAAAATTTTATCCACAATCACACCACAATATTTTAAATTATGTATATAAAGACTCTTTAATTTTAAATTATGTGATAAATGAATGTTGTGTAATTTAAAATTGTGTGGTGTTATTGTATATAAATACTCTTTAATTTTAAATTATGTGGGCATTATAGTAATACGATTATTACTACGCATGCGTGTTATGCGAGAAAAGAAGGGTGGGAGAGTATAAGAACGTTGGGAACAATTTAAGCACATACAACAATTTTATAGTAAATAGTAAAGGTTCAACCGTTCAAGTGTATCTTGTTGCTATAGTATTATTTATAATGTAACTAACATGTAATTGGAAGAGTTGAAGTATAAACATTCGTTTTGGTTTTTATTATTTTGAAAAAAAACGAAACGCAGGGGCATATGCGGTAATGAAACACATCAAAATCAAACCAATTATCAACGGCAGAGGTTATCTGATTTCGTGATTCATCAAAAGCCTACCCACAATAGGGAAGTGCGCTGGAATGTGATTGGTGGCATGGTAGAACCCACGTGGCCGCATCCACTGGACATTCTCTCTTGATTGGTCCTTTTTTATATAATAATTATATCTAGCATACATAGTAAATTCCAATTTAAATACGGGAAATAAGAATTAAAAACACCTAAAACAATATTTGTGTGTATTAATTATTAACATGACGTGGCCGTTTCTATATCTCTACCCCTAAACTATCCAAATTCCGAATCCGCAAAGCCACGTCTCCAGTTCCATTGCATCACCCTTCTTTCCCATGGCGCACGTTAGACACACTCAGTACCCAAAGAAAAACGGTTTTTTTAATTACAAAAAGTAATACTACTCTTTTAGTTTTAGCTTAACAGATTAGAAGATAATGAAAAGAGTGTTTAGAGATGACGTGAAAACAGATATAGAAGAATTATTGGGGCGGTGGTGCTGCGGTGGCTCCGATTGAAGAGGGGTTTGGGGAATTGACCTTTTTTGCTAACATGCGCCCTTCCCCCTTTTTGCTCTCCCCGGTGATCTAAATCCTGCCGCTGGATTTGCTCCCCACCTTCTCATCGATCTTGACCGTCTGATATACCGACTAAAGCAGCTTTTCCTTGTAGGGACATAGCTAGCTCAAATGGGGTGTTAAATATGGAAACTTTGGTGTTTGTATGGGCTTCTTTCTCAGTTTCTAGGAATTTTATTGATCCAAATCGTAATTAAAATCTGTGTATTAGGTGAAAGGGGCTGCTTTATATATATATATATAATTGAAGTTCTCTAGTATTTGTCTTTGTTTCGGGAGTTTGTGTGATTCTTGGTTTTGCTGGGGAGTGAAAGAAGTTGTGTTCTTTTATGGTATTGGGTAAGAATGGAGGGGAAGGAGAATAATTTAAACAAGGAGGGGGGTGGAGGTAATAGCAAAGGTGGAGATGGGTTCATAGATAGAAGCAAAGTGAGGATTTTGCTTTGTGATAATGATTCCAAGAGCTCCGAGGAGGTTTTCACTCTCCTTTTGAAGTGCTCCTATCAGGGTACTTTTAATTTCCTGAATTTATATGACGGTTTTCTATTTATTTTCTCTTTTTGCCTTTTTCTTGTTGAAGATCTAATTGTTTATTATTATTATTTGGAATGAGCCAGTATAGATTTGGATAGAACATGCTTGAATCAGCTCATTTAGTTGTCTTGAATTTCTTTATGACTACACCGAATGATTTGCTATGGAATAGATGTCTCAGAGTTGTGGAATTTTCACCCATAGAGACTGTAAACTCACTTATGTCAGTCAATTGAGAATCTAGAGATTTGGGGACATTGATTTCTATTTTCATGAATTCATTTACTGGCCGGGCTAGGAGATTTCACTGACAAAAAAGTGATGAACTTGTGCCATTTTTTGAAGATATGGCAACAAATTTTAGCTCAATGCTGATAAGATGAATCTTTTATGTGTTAATGATGTAAACAGCACACAAAATTGAGTGTAGGAGCACTTAAACTCAAATTTCTAAAGCATTAGTATAAAAGCCTACGATGAATTTTCCCTTAAGAAGTTGAGTTATTTCAATTATTTGATTAAGAAGTTAAATTTTTGTTTCATATGCTTGGACTTCTAGTTAGTCTTATTGGTGCTTTCCAAACTTGCATTAGTTTATCGCATGCTTGGGTGCAATTAATACATCCCCGGATCGGTTACACTTGTTTATGTTGCAGAAAACTTTAAAGAATCTGTTTTATTTGAACTACTGCAAAACTTTCTTAAATAATGAGGAGTCTCTTTCTGCATCTGGTTCCAATCTTTGTCACTTTTGGAAATGCTTTACAATTTAGTAGCTTGACACGTGTGCTTTGCGTTTTCCAAATGATCCTATGCTTCCTTGACTACACAGTTACATCGGTGCGATCAGCTAGGCAAGTAATTGATGCACTAAATGCTGAGGGAACTGATATTGATATCATACTTGCGGAAGTTGACCTTCCAATGACAAAAGGCATGAAAATGTTGAAGTACATAACTAGGGATAAAGATCTTCGACGCATTCCTGTCATTAGTAAGCTTATTTTGTTAGATCTGCTTTTGATCTTTATTGTTGCAATTATTTTTCCAAATCCCAATATTAACATGTTTTTCCTTTAACAAGTGATGTCGGCGCAGGATGAGGTTTCAGTAGTTGTCAAGTGCTTGAGGTTAGGGGCAGCGGACTATCTTGTGAAGCCATTACGTACTAATGAACTACTCAATATATGGACACACATGTGGAGAAGGCGGCGAATGGTTTGGTTTACTTTTGCTTACATAGTTCTTGGTCTTTTTATTATTCTTTTTCTCTCTATCTTCCTCTTTCGCTTGCTCTTCACCTAACCTTAGATCAAGGGAATATGATGGTCTGACATTTGTCACTTTTTATGTGGTTTTCATAGAGAATAATGTAATATATTTCATGGTCTATAGGCATACTTTGCATGTGCTCCACTCGGAATATAGTGTTATCAACATAAGATTCCATAAATAGCAACATGGGTTTGCATGGTATAAATAAGGGGGTTATCAATATTTTGTTCAGAAGCATGGGTCACTGGCTAGTGCTCTAAGCTTGATTCTCGTATTCTTTTTGTAAATCTTCAGCATCAGCTATTGAAAAATGGAAGCAGTATCCCGTGTTATGGAATGTTCGATCACAAGAATTAGGGTAGTATGGTTTCATCTACTAACAACAACATGTATGTCTCATGCATAAATCTTCAAGGCAACTGTCTTTGTAATTCTAGTTTTTCTTTTTTTGTAGTGTTCAACTTAAATTATTATGTATATGAACAAATAAGGAGGTATTTTTATGTCTTTGTGCTTGCAGCTTGGATTTGTGGAGAAGAACATCCTGAACTGTGACTTTGATCTGGTGTTATCAGATCCTAGTGATGCCAACACAAACAGTACTACCCTATTCTCTGATGATACAGATGACAAGTCTCGGAGGAGCACAAATCCAGAAATGGGGGTGTCAGCTCATCAGGAAGATGAGGTTAATAGATAATGGACTTGAATATAGCTTAATGGCATGTAGTTACTTGTGGTGGAATAGCAAACTTCTGTATCTACATCTTACTGCATCCTACATTTCAAATTTGGTATTATTGAAGCAAACGTTGGGCAAGAGGAGTGATAGACTACTCCTGAATTTATTATTTGAGCTGATTTTGGGGCCATGATTCTTTATCAATATGTCTGCACGTGTCAACCTTAAATGATGTAGCGATAATATTTAAACAATGTATGATTGGAATTCCTGACAGCATTTCGATCATAAATTCTGAAAATTGGCATTCTTTTCGGTTTTAATTACACTTTTGGATACCTTTTTGTCTGAAGTAGTTTATCTCTTTGTTGTTCTGGTGAGCCCCACTTGATGTTACTGAGAGTCATTTATATCTTTATGAGATTGCTGAGAAATGAAATTGCAAGACAATTTTATTGTTTCTGCACATGGTTCATGGTCAAATTGTAAAATGTATTTGTTCTTTGGCAACTTATGCTTCGAAGTTAACATAAGAAACCAATAGAAATGTAGGAGGCATGAATTATCTTTTCTGTAATTTCTTTCTAATCAAGAGACATCAATGATTCTTTGTGCTTTTTGTTACATGGACAAGGCAGAAGCAAGGAAATTTTGCTAAATGGCTTATTTTCCTTTTTGGACTACCTGTCTTGTGCAGAGTTCATTGGGTTGAATTAGGATTTCATTCCCAACAGCTTGTCATGCATTCTGAAACGCTTAAATGTATTGTCAAGAACTTTATTAATGTTAAAGTTGATTCTGTATCTCAGTCTGCTGTTGTTGCTGTTGAACTTCCACCAAGTCACGTGCAAGAGTATCGACCTGATGTGCCAGCAATCAGCGACCACAGAGCAGGTGACTAACTACAGAATCATCCAACTGCTACTTATCCAATGTTATGTTTCGTATTGAGTTTGTTTGGTTCCACTGGTGATTTGCTATCAGGGATAACATACAGAAGAAATAGAGGTAACCAAGTATTTGGTGAACCTAATTAGGGAATGACTTGTTAATCTTCAGGTTTTCATTCAAGATCACAAGCATGCGTGTTCATCACAATTTACTTCTACGTCTTTGAGGTCATTTTGTGAAAATGGTGAAAGGGTTATGCTACGATCTTGCTTAGGCATTTTTCAGTTGTTACTTCAAATTTCATTCAAGCATAACTCTGGGTCCCATTAGCTATTGTCCTAGAATTTTAAAGTGGCAAATTGTAAATTTCAGAATTGTTGTGCAGGGCATGTATCATCTGGTCCAAAAAAGAGTGAATTGAAGATTGGAGAGTCATCTGCCTTCTTTACTTACGTTAGATCAAGTACAACAAAGAATAATTCCCTTGTGGCTGCTCCCACTGAGGATAAAATCCCTCAAACTTTGAGAATGGAAGATAAAATGCATGGTCAGCCGGTGACTAGTGGTAGTAAGTTACATGAAAAGGGAGAAGCATGGGAGAGCTATTCTCAAGATGACTTCCGTAGCAGTTCCAGTATCCCAGATTCCCTTTCTCTTGAGAGATCCTGCACCCCACCCCTATCAAGAGAATTTCCTGAAAGTAATTTCAAGGAAGAAAATCTTCCTCAGGTGCTCATGCATCCAAGGAATGAATCTGCAGTTGATGCTTCAGGTTTATCTACACAAAATGTCTATCCGTATTACATGTCAGGGGTTATGAATCAAGTCATAATGCCATCATCAGCACAACTATATCAGAAGAACTTGCATGAGCTGCAAAGTCATGCTACTTCAGTCATTCTTCCTCAATACAATCATCTTCAGCAATGCCCCCCTCATATGAATGGGATGGCCTCATTCCCGTATTACCCTGTTGGCATATGCTTACAACCTGGTCAAATGTCTAGTTCTCCTTCATGGCCATCCTTTGGAAGTACGTCATCCTCTGATGCAAAACTGAATAACGTAGATAGAAGAGAGGCCGCGCTAATCAAGTTCAGACAGAAAAAGAAGGAGCGCTGCTTTGATAAGAAGATTAGGTATGTTAATAGGAAAAAATTAGCTGAAAGAAGGCCACGCATTCGAGGACAATTTGTGAGGAAGTTAAACAGTGTGAATGTGGATCTTAATGGCCAACCAGCCCCTACTGACTATGAAGATTATGAAGAGGATGATGAGGAAGAGCTTGCATCAAGGGATTCTTCTCCCGAGGAAGATCCTTCGGGATCATAGGTTCTTGTTTCTGATTAACAAGGTACCCTATATTTTGTAGATAGTCCATGCAGTTATTATGGTTTTCTTCTGGAAGCGCTCAAATGAAGTTTCCCTGGTGCATACGGATGAAAAATGACAATGCTTTACTATTCCTGTGAGGGATTGGTTTGGATCAAGTTGCAAAAAAGCGGAAACTCTAAGCTGAGCACCCGGGTTGATGCTTAAACTGCAAAATTGTTGAACTTGAGTTGACGGTGGCCCAAAAGAAGGATTGGTGGGAGTCTTTAAGATGAGGCATGCATCTCGAGGTTGTGCTCTGCCAGGAGAGAGCAAGCTCTATCCACGGCATATCCCTGTGGTTCACTCCCTAAAAGGATGGACTGCTTCTTGAAACTTCAAAGGGAAAGTCTTTAAGAGTGTTGATGTTCCATAAGGAGAGGGTAGTATTTTGAATCTTATGATGCCATTGAAAATGTTTGAACACTGTTAAAAGAGTTCCAACAGTATAGATTGGCCGTAGCCTATACTGATTTCAAAGCAACTTAACCTTCTACCTTCATGTAACTGTTTCTCTCTGACGTTTGTTTGTTTTCTGGAGCCGTAAATCTTTGATGCCCTGGAACGAAGTTATGCAGAAACCAGCATTTTGTGTGTGATAAGAGTTGATCTTAACATTCGATCAGTTCATCTAATAATAGTGGCCAACGCAGGTTCTGGAAAAGCTTGCTTGAATGCATGTTATACACTTTAAACACGCAATTGCAAATTAACGGTGGTGGTAGTATTGAATTCACAGGTTATGTCTCATTTTATCCGTAGCACTAGTGCATGTCTTTTAAGCTGAAGTGCTCAACTGGCATTGTTCGGTAATTTTGTCTTCTGATTTCTGAGCGGAGGAATTAAAAACAATCGGCAACTCTTTAGATAAGACGACCTACCGAACTAAAATAAACAGAAAAGGGTGCTTTGATAAGAGAGACGAAAGAATCGGGCTATAAGCACTAGCGTAACAGTGGCTAGCCCCATGGTAAACGTTCGAATCTGGTGCTTTTGGATCAAAAGCGTCCAAAAAAAACCAAAATAGCGCCAACTTACGAGATAAGATATTCTTTATTGTATTTAGTAAATTTTAGCTATTTATTTTTACGAGATCTGTAATTATTTATGTACGATTTATATTAGACCCACATAAATAAATGGCTGAAATTTACTGAACATAATAAGATACCATAAAATTGGATAGAAGATCTCGACTCCCAAGTTAAACAGACGAGAAAAAGAGAAGTTTACTATTAAAAATTAAAAAAAGAAGAAGATATAAATAGAAGGAACTGGTCTCAGACATCACGTACCAAACAAACTCGGAAAAGCAAAGGACGTACAGAAATTTTACCAGGCAGCGTTTTGCTTAAATAGATATCCGAGAAACTTCTCTCATCACTCATCACGGATTATCAATTTTTCTGCCACTATCCGGACCCCAGCACTCTCCATGTAGTCGTATGTATCGAGGGTCACGTATGCATCCACAAACGAATCTGCTTTGAACAAATTAATAAGCTCTGCGATGTCGGAGTCAGAGTTGGTGAACACAGGCTCTTGTATGGTTCCACCAGGACCTATCTTTTGAATCTTTGTCACAACCATAGAGCCACTCATACCAGTTGCTCTTGCGGGCATGCTGTGAGAAGAAGGTAGTGAAAGATTAAGTGAATCTAGAGTACAAGAAAGCTGCATAGGGGACAAGTTTGCACTCGTAAAGCTAAGGGTTTGTATGCTAAAATAGAAAGAAGATAATCTAACCGCAATCTCGCCGTAGGATTACGGCCGTAAGTTTTCACGATAGACTTCCATTCTGAGATGCTACCTGATTTCTGAAAAACTTCATATGCAGCACGATCACATTCATCAAGAACTTTGCGTAAGATTGGGGATGTATCGATCACAAAAGTCAGCAACAGCCTCCCATAATCACGTTGTGGTGGTTTCAGTCCATATCGGACCCTCAAACCAGGGCAAAAAAGCTTCAAAGCAATGTCTTTGTGCATCAATATCATTTTTTGACCCGGATAAGAAAATTGCTGGCCAGATGCTCTAATAGAACTAATTGACACTTCATCAGGGTATAAAAATCTCTCTGAAAGAGTGCAATCTGCCAACAGGTTAGCTGGGGGATTCAATTCCTGCAGAAATCGCAAGCCAATGTAATTGTGCGGTATATCATGCATCAGGAAAAAAAATGATGACGGAACATTGGAAATTAGTCAGGGCCTGATTATCTCCGAGGAGTGCATTTACTCCAGCATAATCGTGTGTCAAAGACAAGGATTGAAAACTTACCAACCATAATAATGCAGCAAAATGCTTGAACACTTCAAGGTTAGTTTTAGCGTCCTCCAAACTCCTAATGAAGCAGAAGACACAGAATCATCATTATAACTCACCCGAGTTCTCATATAGAGGCCTTTGGAATTAATTATACCTATCTTTCGGCTTCCCCAGCCCAAAATAGGCTGCAATAGTCCCCAGCTGCAAATACAAGAAAACAAAAACACAACAACATCACTCAGAAGTTTCTCCATTCCCTATATGGAAATGTAATTATCAAATAATGTGGGTGGTACAATCGTTGTAAGGTAGTCACAAACTCAAAATGCCAGTTCATTTCCAGTTTTCATAGTTTGAAGTCGCTAAAAATTTTCTTTTTTTCTTTTGGTATAAAGAAAGTATAAATATTAACCAACTCCCTCCCCCCATATCAGTTACCGTGATTACAACCGGAGAAATACTACAATGTTTACGGCCACCACGCTAAAGTGCGTGGTGGTGGTTAAAGTTGTAATAATTTGCACAACCCAAATGTTTCTCCATGAACATGCTGTAGCGTAATTACCTTAATGTCACCACCAGCTATGTTTCCAAACCTTTCTTTCCACAACTGCAGTGTATCAATGTACCCCTTGGCCTCCGGTGGGGACCCCCCAATCTCCGCAAACGCGTCCTTTATGCGGGGCCAACCAAACCCTAGTATGTTGTGTCCCGCCCAGATCCTCTCTTCATGAAAAACAAAGATTTTAATTCAAACAGTTGCGACATAATCTACCATTATACGCTTATAAAAACTCAACAATCTTTGTTAGATCAAAGTTTTGTACTGGGTGATTTGAAGTTGACGCTTACAGTATAAATTGTCATTATATATAACATAACTATTTTTCCTATAATGTACAAACTATGCTACTGATGCCAATTATTTGTTGTATACTAAGTGCGAAAAATTCAAACTTTCTATCTAGTGATGCTCGAGAATAAATCATTTGTTGATAGCAACTGACCGTGGAGGAGTTCGTGGACTGTGCCAGCAATTTCTGGGAAGGGAGGAGCTGATGCAACGGCCATAGGAGTGATGTCGTTGGAGGCAGGTCTTACCAGGGTAGAGTATGTGCCTTGTAAGTTCAAAGTCCTCCTGCAGACTACAACTGCTCCAAACTCAACAATGGGAGAGCTGGTGGTCCGGTCTCTAGCA
>JANZLD010000006.1:64875806-64896790 GCA_026413575.1 Erythroxylum carthagenense
GGAAACCCCTTTATAATGCCTAAATCCTCTTCTAAAACCTAAAAACCCATTTCCTATACCTAGGGCACGTTTTCTTCAAATATTTTTAGTAACTTTTAAATTTAATTAACATTAGTGACTTTTTAATAAAAGATTTCTTTTTATAGGAATTAACACAATGGTAAATGTAGTAATCTGATCCTACCAACCTATTTATAAAAAACCAATTAAACACATCCAATTAGTTACGGTCTTATTTAATTATCACAACATGTTTAATAGAATTATACAAATTTTTTATAATAAATGAAATCATTTATGTAGTCTTTGAATTGAGTAACTTAAATTATTTGATTTAATCATATTATAACTAAACTTATGTGAGCTTCTACAAGAATGCAAATCCAATAATTATTATATGTGGCAAAGTATAATTAAAATTAAAATTACAAAAATTAAATTATTTATTAATGTTTAATTATATTTTTATAAATAATAAGTAATTTAAAAATAAAAAAGAAGAAACACAAAAAACACAATATCATTTAATATTATGTTTTGATTTAAAATGCTAATGTAATGTCCACACGTTAATGACAATTTACAAATTAATTATAATATGTTCAAATATTTAATAAGTTAAAAATAAATAAAAAATTAGAAAATTTATTTTTGAATTATCACTCAGAGCTTAAAAGACATAACCGTAAAATTTTTTACCACCAATTTTTGAGTTGAAATATCCTAGATTCATATGTTAATGAAAATAAAAAAAATAGTGTAAAAAATACACTCAAATGTTTCAAAAGTATTTATAAATGTAATAAGTTAAAGTTGTATAGCTAGAAAGAAAGCTATTTAGCTTCTAAGATTAAAAGTTAATGTTAACTTTCTCGGCAATATAACTCATAAAGGAAATTTTTTATTAATTAACATTAACTTTTTCTTCAATGAAAACCAAGAATTTACTATCCTTTTAAATAATAAATGCTGCTGCTGAAATATATCGATGATGGGCCTCTAGTGGGAATAGACCTGGATAGGTGCTCTGCCTACCCCTATTAGGATCAGCCCGAAGTATTTTAAGAGGGTCTAAATTTTAAGAGACACCTTTAAATTGTTCTTACCCAAATTAAAGGTCAACCAAACAAATTTTTACGGCTGAAACTTCACTGAAAGAGATGATAGTGCTGAACGTCTACATCAAACGTTATAAATAAATACAAGGAACTGGTCTCTGACATATCGTACCAAACAAACTCGGGAAAGGAAACGACATACATAAATTTGACAAAGCAGCGTTTTGCTTAAAGCAGATATCGGAGAAACTTCTCTCATCACTCGCCACGAATTCTCAACTTTTCTGCCACTAGCCGGACCCCAGCGCTCTCCATGTAGTCGTATGGATCCAGGGTAACGTATGCATCCACAGAGGAATCTGCTTTGAGCAAGTTAGTAAGCTCTGCGATGTCAGACTCAGAGTTAGTGAACACAGGCTCATGTATAACCGTTCCACAAGGACCTATCTTTTGTATCTTTGTCACAATCATAGACCCACCCACACCATTTGCTCTTGTGGACATGCTGTAAGAAGAAGGTAGCCAAAGATGAAGTGAATCTAGAGTATAAGAAAGCTGCACAGGGGACTTAAGTTTGCACTCGTCAAGCTTTGTATGCAAACATAGAAAGAAGATAAACTAACCGCAATCTCGCCATAGGACTAGGATTACGGTTGGAAGTAGTCACAATATCCTTCCAGTCTGAGAAGCTACGTGATTTCTGAAAAACTTCATATGCAACACGATCACATTTATCAAGAACTCTGCATAAGGCTGTGGATGCATCGATCACAAAAGTCAGCAATAGCCTCCCATCATCAGTTAGTGTTGGTTTTAGTCCATATCGGACCCTCAAGCCAGGGCAAAAAAGCTTCAAAGCCATGTCTTTGTGCATCAATATCATTTTTGGACCCGGATAAGAAAAATGACTGCCAGATGCTCCAATAGAATTAATTAAGACTTCATTAAGGTCTAAAAATCTGTCTGAAAGAGTGCAATCTGGCAGAAGATTAGCTGGGGGATTCAATTCCTGCGGAAATCGCAAGCTAATGTAAGGGTGCTGTATAAACTCTTAACTGATGTATCATGAATCAGGAAAAAAATGATGACGGAGCATTGGAAATTAGTCACAGCCCGATTAGAGTGCATCTAGTCCAGCATAAGCGTATATCAAAGACAAGGATTGAAAACTTACCAACCATAATAATGCAGCACAGTGCTTGAATACTTCAAGGTTAGTCATAGCGTCCTCCAAACTCCTAATGAAGCAGAAGACACAGAATCATCATTATAACTCACCGGAGTTCTCATATAGAGGCCTTTGGAATTAATTATACCTGTGATTCGGCTTCCCCAGCCCAAAGTAGGTTGCAATAGTCGGCAGCTGCAAATACAAGTAAACAAAAACACAACAACATCACTCAGAAGTTTCTCCATTCCCTATATGGAAATGTAATTATCAAATAATGTGGGTGGTAAAATCGTTGTAAGGTAGTCACAAACTCAAAATTCCATTTCACTTCCAGTTTTCATAGTTTGAAGTCGCTAAAAATTTTCTGTTTTTTTTTTATATGAAGAAAGTATAAATATTAACAAACTCCCTCACCCATATCAGTTACCGTGGTTACAAACGGAGAAATTCTACAATGTTTACGGCCACAAGGCTAAAGTGGTTGTGGTTAAAGTTGTTAATAATTTGCACAACCCGAATGTTTCTCTATGACCACGCTGGAGCGTAATTACCTTCATGTCACCAGTTCTGTTTGCAAACCTTTCTTTCCACAACTGCAGTGTATCTATGTACCCCTTGGCCTCCGGTGGGGATTCGCCTATCTCCTCAAACGCCTTCTTTATGTGGCCGCAATCAAAATTCAGTATGTTGTGTCCGGCCCAGATCCTCTCTTGATGAAAAACAAAGATTTTAATTCAAAAAGTTCCGACACAGTATACCATAACAACCTTATAAAAACATAACAGTCTTTGCTAGACCAAAGTTTTGTACTGGGTGATCTGAAGTTGACGTTTACCGTATAAATCGTCATTATGCATAATGTAACTTCCTTCCTATAATGAACAAACTAGGCTACTGATGCCAATTTTTTGTTGTATACATAAATTTTAAGTGGCAAGAGTTCGAACTTTCTATCTAGTGATGGTGGAAAATAAATCATTTGTTGATAGCAACTGACCATGGAGGAGTTCGTGGACTCTGCCAGCTATTTGTGAGAAGGGAGGAGCGGTTTGAACGGCCATCGGAGTGATGCCGTTGGAGCGTCCGGCCAAGCATGAAATGAGGTCTGGGCAGGCAGGTCGTACCAGGGTAGAGTAAGCGGCTCGTAAGTTCAACGTCCTCCTGCAGACTACAACTGCTCCGAACTCAACAATGGGAGAGCTGGTGGTCTGGTCTCTAGCACGTGAATCGAGGAACGCTGTTTCCAAGTCAAAGAACACGATATCCGGCCACTCCTCACTCGGATTATCCACCATCATCATGGTTTCTGTAGTCATCTAGCTTCTTCATCTAAAATGGTTCTTAGAGGAGTGATTATATAGCTGAAAATAACCAAAAAGTGCATAGAATCCTTCTTAGGGAAGGAAATAAAAGAAGGAACGTACAGAACTTTAGGGACCATAGCTTAATGAATACGTAGATACTCACCTGCTTTCTTAAAGTGATGAAAAAGTAAAATGAAAATTTGAGAAGCCTAAAACTAACTCCTTCCCGCCAAGCTTCAATTTATCATCTTTTTCTTGCATTTATCAATTCAAAAATTAAAAACGAAATATAGTTACCCATTAACCTAGTCTGATGTTGAATCTCAAAGTTCACAATAAAAAGGAAAAGGTTACTATTAAATTATCTTCTCCACAAGAAAGAGAGAAGAGCGTCATAAAGCCGAAACAAAAAGTAATTAAAAACATATTAATACCAATATTATTAAGAGGATAATGTAAAGTTACTTTAATTTGAAACTTCAAACTGTGGGTTGAAAATAATATTTTCGTTTATGGAACAAACTAGCGACATGGCGATGTAAAAAAAAGGTATGAAATTTGAATCAAATTAAAATAAATTACTAAAGTTTGGTTATAAAGTATGAATTTATTTTTAAAATAAATACATTATAAACGAATTGTAGAAGTTTTAAAAACAATGTTATTCAGAGAAAGCGTAGAAAAGACGCGGAACCTAACTACTAAGCAGTTGGCGTGGGTCACTGATGTGAGATTCAGTGGAACTCAGTATGACGGAGAGGTTTAGGGTGAGGAGGTGCCTTTATTAGTTGTGTCTTCACTTTGATTTGGGCAAGTTATTATTGAAAATTAGAGAGGATCAAGCAAATGAGACTAGTGGTGATGGTGTGGCATGGATAGTAGGGCTCCATACAATATAAAATGAGTACGCACATATTTGGAAATAAATTATGACCAAAAATATAAAATTTTTACGATTTTTAATCAAATCACAATAATTTAATAATTTAAAAATATGAATAATAAAAAAGAATCATACTTGATTCGAAATTCTTACTGAAAATTTTTTAAAAACCTTTTTAATGTGTCATCCACAAACTATTCCCATATTCAACCTCTAATAATATTTACAAAATAAATAAAAAATCAACTTCTTGAGAGGAAATTAGCAAAAGTATTAGCTCCCTTAGGCTAATTTCCTATATATAGAGAAAAGCTTTAGGTTTTATTTTTACTAAAATTAAATATTTCAATTATAATTAAATTTAACTTTAAGTATAATTTAATTTAATTTCAATAAAGTCAAATATCTTATATTTGATTCCTAAAGTTTCTTAAACTTCAAAAAATTTTGATACTCTCTTAAACTACGCTTTATATGTAATCTATTAAATTACTAATATATTGACAATAATTATGAATTTTAATAATTTATATGTGCTTAATTGATTATACTTGTAATTCATAACACTTAGTAATTATTGTTATGAAATGCTAATTTTATGTACAATTCAGAAGCGAAAGAGCTAAAGTAAATCAAAAACATAATCTTTAAGCTATCTTGTTGAGATTCACACTCATTTGTTTTCATAGAACAAGAAAAAGAAGAATTAGAGTAAGAGGTGAGAAGAACATGCATAAAGATGAAGAGTATATGTGAAAAAATCAAGCAGGAAAAGTGCTTGAAATTTCTCACGGCCATGCATGCCCATGACTGACATCAACAGGGACACCCATGACACCACAAAGCACACCTGTGAAATGCTTCCAACTCACCCAAAGCCTTAGTTTTGAGTATAAATGCATCGTTTTGTGATGGTAGAAGCTATGAATTGTGAAGCTACAAATTGTTTAGGAAATGTTTTAAAGGTTTTGGGAGCAACAAAATGCTCAACCATCAGACAATCTTGAGTCGATTACAATCGAAAACCTCAACTTACTTGAATTTCCTTATAAACCAATCCCAAATAGACTAGAGGAAAACAAAATATTCTTCAACTACAACCAATTATTTCTACAAAACTCCCAGCACAACTCACTAAAAGGAAGATCAAGATGGTGAACACAACCTAATCCACCCAACAGATAAAACATGTCATACTCATCTAATGCTAAACCAAATAACACAGACACTCACCTATGTATGATGATTCTTATGGTGGATTCTCAAATAGACAGTGACGAATTCCATACAGTGAACGATTCCAAACGCTCAAACAGAATTCAATAAGGTTGGGTAATAGAAATGAGGGGAGTCGATGAAACGAGGGGGGTTGAACAAAAACTATAAACAAAATATTGGGTTAACAAAATGATGAAGGTTTAATCATTTTGTTTAGCAGTCATCTAATCCCTCAGCTTAACAAAAATGGTGAGTTAAGCTTAAGATCTGATTAAAGTTTAATATAATGGTGGATCCCACACTTTTAATATAAAATCAATTTTAAATTTAATTAATAAGTGGCTCCTACTTGTCATGTCAGCGATGATGTAATTTAGGGGACCCAATTATTTGGATAAAATAATAATTGTTAAGTGTCAGGTCAGCGTTGACTTGACATTTAATAGAACAATTTGAATTTCTTTTTTTTGACAATATTTGAATTTCTTGTTAGGGTTAGGTTATAATTTAACGTTTTTAAAATGTTAGGGTTATACTTATCGATTGGTATAAAACTTAGTGTCAAAGTGACCATTTTGCCAAACCTATGATTTATCTTATGCTTTCCAATTTAGGTTTAATAAACAAATTTTTAGTAAGAAAAACATACTTAGGCCTATGGGCTTGAATAAGGTCTCTAATGACTTAGACTGCTCGCGAATTGCCTAGCCCATAACAGTTCTATCCAATAATACTTATAAATATTGCCAAGCTTGGAATATAAGAGTTGGCATTAACTATTTTTTAAACCTAACAGTAGCTCAATTGGGCCATCGCAATCACTTCCTTCCAGCATTATCATATTTCCATCCTTGATTAGTTTCTCATCCATTTCCTCACGTCATTGCTTAAGCTCTATAATTTCCAAATTATCATCTTCTTAATTTTCAATAATTAATTGTTGCCTATAATTGGGAGACCGTGACCAAGCTCTGTAATGTTTCTTAGTTAACATTTAAGGATTATTATAAAAGGTGTTACAAAAAAAGTTCACCCTGCCAATCCTCTCACAAATGAAACAAATAGTTAGTAACCATTCATACGTAAAATTTATCCAGCTCTACTCACCACATGTCTTCTTGACTTTGATCCTTCTCTTAATAGGTTTCCTAACATCCATCACCACATGAACACATCAGTAAGTCTCCATAAACTCTTGAAGTTGTTTTTTTATACTCTAAAAAGTTTCCAATAAAATTCCCAAGTTCAATCACCACCTTCCCTGACTTTAAGCCTATAGGCATGTCATATATCTGTACCCAAAATTGAGTATGAAATAGCTTGACGAAATGTGACTATTCATTTGGAATCAATTTCTTAATAATTTATAGTTGATTATCGAAAGTCATGGTCCTCCTTCCATTATTCTAATCAAATTAATATCATGAAAGAATTGGAATAAATATACATTTGGACTTAGTTCCTTTACAGTTTGTCCCTTCACTAATCGCCACAAGGATGTCAACGTATATTTCATGGTATGGAAATTAATAACTTTCTTTATCAGAAAATGTCCCATCATATATTTGGATATGTCCACAAATGGCTCTCCCAAGTCTTCTTATTGAAATTCTTAATGATTAAAAACTCAATCAGTTCTACTGGTTCAAACGTAAAAATTTTGAATTGTCTAACTTTTTAGTTTAATTTTTGACTTTTCATTTTGATTTATTTTAATAACTCTTGTTGTTAAAAATTGATAAGATTATTAATTCATAGGTCAATTTTTGTAAATTAATAAGTTTTTATAAACTAAAATAAATAAATTAATTTTTATTTAACAATATTTTTAGTTAAAGTTCAAATTCTTTGATGGACAATCTTTCAATAATATTTCAAATTTTTAATTTTATTTAATATTTAGTCAATTTTATAACGATTTATTCTTATCTTATAGGTTTCACTTTCATCTAGTTTTTAAAACATTGAAAAATATTAGAAGTTAGCTGTATCATTTGGTCATGAGTGGAGCTTCTTTAATCCTTTAAGGATGATTTATTTTCAAATTTCATATCAAAATAAGAACCATTTATAATTATTTTTAGATAATGGAGTCTATTTATTAGCACAAATCTTCCTGACTTATAAGAAAACTTTGTGCAAAATTACTTGAGAAGTAAGAATTGGAATACCTTTCTATCCTATGCAAGCATGATCGTACTAGACACTTTAAACATTAGCACCATAGTGTTGGTAGTGTACTTTACCATTAAAGAGAATGCAACAGTCATTGATAAAAAAAGTTCATACATTCTTAAATCAAAAGGCCTTGATACAAAGGTTATTGGTTCCTCTCAAATTAAACCAAGATGAAAAACTTTGTTTACATTAAATGACAAGGACTATTGGTTCATCTCTTATGACAACCTTGTTGAAGACTTTTGTAGTCTTTTGCAAAAGATGTATTAGAAGTTAGTAAGTGTAGCTGTCCCATATTAAAAAGAGATTTAATAATGAAGTATGTTATATACAAAAGTATGAATCATAAATCATTACTTTAAGATTTTTGATTGAGATATATTGTGTCTAGTTATATATAGACTCACTTGAACCTAGTACAATTTTCTTCCTAAGCTCCCTTAAAATCTATTATTAGTATGAGTGTTTGGTTAGAGAAGTTCAATTAATAGAAATTCATAGATTTAGGCCATATAGATTAATTCATATAGTGACTCAATTGACTTTAAATTAGTTATAGTTTGAGAGGGAGCTAACCTAATTAGAATGGATTCCTTTGTTAAGGATAGATGTTGAAAATTCACAACTATAATTGTCTCACGTTAGAAAGGGACATAAGAAAGAAACGAGTTATACAAAGATATGACTCATAATTGATTGTCTTAAGATTTTGAACTAAGGTATGATGTCCTTCCTTATATATGGATTCAAACAAACCTAATTCAATTTCTAAGTCCACTTAAAAGTCTTCACTATACTAAGAATAAACTTATGTATCATTTTTTTGAAACAATTAATGAACCATTGGACCAAAGCAACAAAAGATACCATGAATTGTTTTTGAAAGTGACATAAGAATAAGTGAGTTATATACAAAAATGTGACTTATAGTACATCATATTAAGATTTTGAATTGAGATATTGTGTTCTCAAGTGTATAAACTTAATTGAACCTAACTCAGTTTCTACCTAAATTCACTTAAAACCTTTCAGTAAACAAAGAATAAACTTGTACAAATTCTTTTTGAAACAACTAATGAATTGTTGGACTAAAGAAATAAAAAATGCAAATGAATTACTTTTAAAAGTAACATAAAGATAAAGTGAGTTATAAACAAAAATATGACTCATAATTCGTTGAATTAACAATTTGACTTGATATATGATATTCATGTTTATATATAGATTCAATTGAACTTAATCTTAATTTAATGTAAATCTACTCAAAACTCATTATTGTAAAAAAATAAATTATCATAATTTTTTGAACAATTAACTAATTGTTGGACCAAAGAAAAAAAATACATCTTAATTTTTAGAAGTTGAAAATAACATAGGAAATAGTCAAATTCTTGGGATTGAGAAATATTGACTCCAAATTTAATGAAACTTTGTAAGAAACGATTTACACATTTATCATATAACAAGAAAAGACAATTTAATTGTGTGAATAAATTAATAGTAAAAATGGAGTTTTAAATAATTTACCCTGTTTTCCTACCATGGAAGTCTTTCCGCGGTTGAATTAAAATTTAACTTGTTTAACCTGATATAAACTACTAATTCCATGATTTATTAAACTCAAAACATTCCATGACTTACTAACCTTTCATATTCATATCACGTTTGTAAATCACTGGGGAGATGCTAGTAATAGTTGGAAAGGTCTAATAATATGCAATTTTACCTTTAATTAATAGAGAAATTGTTTCCGAAATTAGAAGTAACTAAATTTTTTTTAATTGGAGACTAAATCCTATAAAATTTAAATACCTAAGTTAGGGAATAAACTTCAAGGAGCAAGCTAGTTTCAATTTTGTTATAGAAATAGAACCAAGTTGCGACTAGTTAAAATTTTTTTGTCTATTGCATTGATAAATTTTGTAATCCTAATTTTTTTTGTCAGTTATTTTAAAAATTAAACTACATGTATATTATAGAGTATTATGAGCAAGATGTATTTGACTATATTTATAAGTTGGGAGATTTGGTCCATATATAATTAAAGGACATAGTTATTTCAATTCAAAATATTCATGAGAATTTAATAAATTGTAAGAAAACATTTTAAATAGGGCTTGACTTAGTCTAAACTTAACGGGCCCGGTCCAAGTTTAAGCCTCGAGCCTAACCAAAATCTCCAAAGCAAATATTTTTAATTTTTAAAAAATTATTTGGACCAAACTCAGGCTCTACTTGGAGCTAGGGCCCGCTACTCCAGGCTCTGTAGGGTCTCAACTCACTAACCAACAATCTGAATTCCCCCTTTTTTTAATATTATATGACAAAAAAAAGTAATTGTTTGATCTCTATTCTAAGCTGGAAAAGGATCAGGCTCGGCCCATTAATTGTCATCTTCATTCAAAGTATCCCCCTATTGATTTGACAAGTGATTTAAAATCTTTTTAATGCGCTCAATTGCCTCTCATAGATTAATTAAAAGAATTAAGTAATCCTAGCATTACAAAGTATAAAAAGGGTACAAAAAGAGTGTAATCTCATTTCCTATGGCTGACCAACCATATTGACGAAAGCTGATCTCACAGTCTCAACTGAAAGCTAAAAAGTGTTTACGATTCTATTTCTAAGGGAATGTGACTTTCAGTACACAACTTACTCTTCGCTTAATGTTGAAACTCTTCTCTGCGAAACAAGTTCTAGCTAATCCCAGCATCATTAGATCACTTATATTTCCTACACATTTTGCATCTTTGACTACAATCTCCTCTGATCTCACTACCGCCATTCTCCGCTCCAAAACGCCGAACCAAGCCCTCCAACTCTTGGATTCAGCTCTAAGAGACAACCCCAGTAACCCCACTGGGTATCTTGACCCCTATTCCGCTGTAATTCATTTGTTAGCTAGTGCTGGAATGTACTCGACTGCCAGATGCTTGACAAAAAGTCTAGTAGAGAAACTCCTTTGCTCCTCCAATTCTAGAGGCTTTTGTTCCTTGGTTTTTGCTGCCCTTGATCAGATGCAAAGTACAAAGTTTAACCCCAATGTATTTGGACTGTTGATTATTGTGTTATGTGAGATGGGTCATGTTGATGAGGCCTTGTGGGTGTACCATAAGATTGAGGTTGGCGTTGCTGTGCGGGTTTACAATGCGCTCTTGAATGGATTGGTTAAAATGGGCAGGTTTAGTTCCATGTGGGAATTGCATAGAGACATGATTGTTCGTGGTTTGGTGCCTGATGTGGTCACGTATGGTGTGTTAATTGATGCTTGCTGTAGCCAAGGTGATGTTCTGAAAGCAGGGAGTTTGTTTGGTGAAATGAACAAGAAGGGTATACAACCAAATGTTGTGATTTACACCTCTCTCATTCATGGTCTTTGCAATGATAATAAGTTGATGGAAGCTGAATATGTGCTTAGGGTGATGCGGGAGACTGGGGTTGTGCCAAATTTGTATACTTGTAACATTTTAATGGACGGGTATTGCAAAATGAAAAATGTGAAACAAGCCCTTGATTTCTATCAGGACATGCTTGATGGTGGCTTACTACCAAATGTTGTTACCTTTGGCATTTTAATTGACGCTTTCTGCAAATTAGGTGAACTTTTGGCAGCAAAGAGTCTCATGGTTCATATGGAAAAGTTTGGTGTTTTCCCGAATGTGATTCTGTATAATTCTCTAATTGATGGGCACTTGAAGGCTAGGAAGCTCCCTGAAGCAATGGATTTGTTTAATGAAATGTTTAAGTTTGGTATTTTGCATGATGTTTACACGTACAGTATACTTATTAAGGGTGCTTGTGATATGGAAAGGCTGGAAGAAGCCAATGCTTTACTGGAAAAAATGGCGAAAGAGGGAATTCCTGCAAACTCCGTAACTTACAATGCACTAATTGATGGATACTGTAAGGAACGCAATATGGAGAAGGCTTTGGAACTTTGTTCTCAAATGGTAGAAAATGGTCTAGAACCAAATGTTATCACCTTTTCCTCGTTGTGTTATGGATACTACAAGGTGGGAGATATGCAACCTGCCATGTCTTTATACTCAGAAATGGTAGTCAAAGGAATGGAACCAGATGTTGTGTCTTTTACGATTTTGATTTGTGGACACTGCAAGGATGGTAATATGAAAGAGGCCCTCTCACTGCACAAGCAGATGCTGGAGGCTGGGCGCATACCTAATGTTTTCACAATCAGTTGCTTAATTGATGGCCTCTGCAAAGTTGGAAGGACAAATGATGCAATTGAACTTTTCTTGGAGAGAACTACTAGTGAGCTCTCTGGAAATCAGAATGATGTAATTGATGATAACCTGTGTTCCCCAAATTGTGTGATGTATACAACTTTGGTTCAGGCTTTGTGTAGAGATGGTCAGATCTTTAAAGCTGTTCGCTTTTTCACAGACATGAGACAACGAGGTGTACCACCAGATGCATTGACTTACATCATCATTTTACGGGGGCATATTAATGCCAAGAATATGATTGATGTCATGATGTTACATGCTGATATGATCAAGGCAGGTGTTATGCCAAATGAAGTTATCAAGCGAATGCTGATAACTGGTTATCAAGAGAGTGGATACCTGAGGTCTGCTCTGATGTGTTCAGAGGATTTGGTGGAGACGGAAAGGTCATATTTTCTTATGGAAGCTACGTAAGTTGAAGGATGTTTTCGTTTTGAAGCCATAAGCGATGTGGACAAGGATCTGAGATCACTTCATGTCCAATTATTTTTGTTAAGGCAAGCTTGTATCATCGAAAATTTTGGAGTGAGACCCTTCCAGCACTAATGAAATTGTAGAAATGGAGCAGGTGTGTGGAAGGCATCAGACGTATGCAATAAGTCATCGGCATGCACGTGCGATGATTACATTTTGAGCAGTTTAGGAGCCGAAGGGATAGGTCTGTTTCTGATGATTCATTCCAGCAAAGGATTCCTCAAATTAGTCAGATAACTTCTCATATTCAGGAAGCCACTTACAAAGTGCGGGAAGTAAACAAACAAGATTTGACATAGCGGAAGGATTTGTGATACCGTCTGCATGGTGGAAGGATTTGTGATGCCCTTGGTCAGAATTTATTTCGAATCAAAGCAACACGGTCATCGTTTTTAGGCTTTTGATAGAATCTTTTCTTTCAGATGGAGGAGGTTTTGTAGAGCTGAAGCTGCCTAGCATTTTGAAGGATTGATAACAATATTGGAGGATCAAAAGATGTCCTAATCTTTTCAAGATATCCTGGTCCCTCAAGTTTTGTCTAACTTCTACTTGCTTTGTTTAATCTAAAGTAGTAATTAGTTTAGCTTGCTAATATATTGACTTATCCGAGGGAGATAATTTACTTTGGATTTAAAAAATCTTGAAAAAATGACATACCTCTATAATGTAAGACAAATAGAAGAAATATTAACTAATAGTTAGAAGTCACAAAATAAGAAATTATGATTGATATTAAGCTACTGAAATATCAAATTTTAAGGTTAGATTTCGGTTGAGAATGCCGAAACTTTGGTTTGGTATAGTTGGTTTTTTAGGTTTTGATTGCTAAAAATTTAGACTTAGAATTTTTAGGTTTAATATAGCTGAAATTTAGGCTAGGTTTGCTATAATTTATTAAGGAATACAAAAAATGGAAAGCAGGAAATTAAGGATCATTCATAGGATCACACATTTTTGTTGAAAACTTAAGTTCGTAGAAAAATGAGGGCTAAATATATGCATATTTATAGAGAAAATTAAATGAGGGCTAAATATAGGCATATTTATAGAGAAAATTTTAGAACCCTTATTTTAGTAGAAAAGGGTTCCTAACAAATTTAAATCTTATTTTAATAAAAATTCTACAAGTTCTAAATAACTAGGATAACGTATATAAAATAAAATATCATATTTAATTTACTACTATTTCGAATGTAACAAGGAATTTTAACACAATCTAAATTTCAACTCTTATTTTTAATACAACGACAACATTCAGTAGAAATCTTGTTGAGACGTGACGTCTGAGGAGGTTCAGTAGTGCATAATCTTTCCCTTTACTAGTAGAGAGGTTATTTCTAAATTAAAGCATTAGTACGCAGCCTTATCTTTAATGTCAATCTAGTTTGCAATCTTTAATTTATCTTTCCTCTTTTATTTCTTTTGTAGACTTAAGTTTTTTTTTACATCAATTTTCCTTGTCTTGTCTAAAGTCATGCTTGAAGTAGAATGTGATAAATATTAATCATAAAAAATTCAGATTCTAAAATCTAAGTAGTGTTAGAAATCAGCCTTCCTTTCTACTTGATAAGATATTGTCAATATCCTCCATCTCTTGTAGTATCCTCTATTTCTTGTTTAAGATGTGGAGTTGTTGGAATTTTTACACTTCAATTAGGAGATTGCGTATCATTATGTCCATGATAAATAGTTAAGTCTGCAATATTAAAGATATTACTTATTTCCATATCGCTTGATAATACCAAAACATAAGCATTTGCATTTATCTTTTTGATGGTCTTATACGGTCTAACACTCCATGAATCAAGTTCCTTATATTTCATTTTTAGAAATGCTCTGGAAGAATCCTAACCATTATTATATCCCCTTCGTTGAATTCCACCAATTGACGATATTAATCAACATGTTTTTTTATAAGGCAAATTATTGGTTATTATCTTTTGTCGTATCTCATCAAAGATCCATCATATGTTATGCAAAACCTTCAACTTCAACATTTACTCATGTTGTTTATGATAAAGGAACAAAATCAATATGCTTTCTTAGTTGTACTCCTAAAAGGACTCTTACCATTAAACCTATTTATAGAAATGTTGCATGCGAATTTTGCTATAAAAAGAATTATGTCCCAAATTTTCACATTATCCCTAATCGAACATCTTAACAAGTCCCTTAAGCATCTATTCATATCCTCAGTTTATCCCTCGGTTTAGGAATGGAAAGAACTTGAAAATTAAAGCTTAGTTTTTAATCTTTTTAATAGAGTTCTTTAGAAATAACTCAAACTTCACATCATGATTAGAGATAATGGTTAAAGGTAATCCATAGAGACGTACAACTTCTTTGAAGAATAGTTTAGCAATATGAACAACATTATAAGTCTTTGAACTTGGAATGAAATGATCACTAATCTCGGAAAACCTATCCATAACCATAAAAATACAATCATAACCTTTTATAATTTTAGGAATTCTGAAACCAAAATTCATAATTATATCCTGCCATGGTTCATGAGGCATGAACAGTGGTATGTATAATCCAAATTTGGTTTCTTTCCTTTAGCTAATTGACATATTCGATATTGTCATATAACATGAGACACGTTTTGCTTCAAAAAGGGCCATCAAAAGCGACTTTAACCATTGTGATGGTTTTATCTCTTCAAAAGTGTCCTACTGTCCCTTCGCTATCTAATTCCCAAATCACATACTCCTTTATAGAAGTATTGGGTATGTAAAATAGATTTCCTTTGAAAAGGAATTCATTGTGGAAAGGGAAGTGATGGTCTCTTTCTGTAATTGTTACTTTTTGAATAGATTATTCCGAAATCTTGATCTAAAACATACTCTCTCTTTATTTTTTCAATCCTCACAACTTTTACTGCCAAAGTGTTACTATTCAATGCATCTGCTACCTTATTCTCCACTCAAATTCAATGTTTAATAACAACATCTCAGTAGAAATCATGCCGAGATGTAGGTTTTATAGAGGCCCAATATTGTAATATGTCTGATGTTTAATAAAAATTTAAATTGCTCTAAAAATTCATTTTATAAGGCATGTCTTTTGTTTAATTTCTTTTGGGATTTGAATTGTTTAAGAGAGTCATGATTTGAATATAGAATAAACTCTTTGCATGAGAGATGGTGATGATAATTGTAAAGAGCACATATTACTGCACAAAATTCCTTTTTATAGGTCGAGTATCACAGTTTCTCTTTACTTAACCTCTCACTAAAGAAAGCAATGATGTGTCCCTTTTGGTTGAATATGCCTCCAATTCCTAGATGAGATGCATCACAGACAACTTTAGGTACCTTATAAAAATTGGGAAGTTGTAAAATAAGAGATTTAGTCATCTTTTTCTCATTTCTCCAAACGCTTTAGTTGTTGCCTTGGTCCAAACAAGCTGCCATTTCTTTATATAATCAATAATGAGTCCCATTATATTACTAAATTATGAATAAATCAATTATAGAATGTACCTAAACCATAGAAACTTGGTGTCTCATGCACATCCTTTAGAATAGGCCAACTAAGGATGACCTTAATCTTTTTAGGATCCATCTCCATTCTACAGTGGTATACAATTAATCTAAAAAATATAACATTTTTTTTCAGAAACTAATATAATTCATTTTGGTTCTGAACTTTGAACAGCTCTTACTTTCTCTCTCGATATATCTATTCACTCTCTTCTCTAGATATAAAACTTGATTGTATGAAAGAACAATTCTTCAAATTGATATAAAGGTTCTCTTGCATCAAAACTCTCAAGACTTATTGTCCATATAATAGTTGGTCTTCTTTAGTTTTGATGTATATTAATATATCATCAAAATATACCACTAAAAAT
The DNA here is from genome assembly GCA_026413575.1 of Erythroxylum carthagenense. Taxonomy (NCBI): domain Eukaryota; kingdom Viridiplantae; phylum Streptophyta; class Magnoliopsida; order Malpighiales; family Erythroxylaceae; genus Erythroxylum; species Erythroxylum carthagenense. Next base: position 64,892,196 of record JANZLD010000006.1, read on the forward strand.
CTTCCTATATATGATTGAAACATTTAATTCATCACTTTTATAAAAGTTCGAGGTGCATTAAAGAACCCAAACTGGGGATGTTAACAGTATATCATATATGCATTGAAACTTTCTCCATTCAAATTGAAACAAGCATGGATACTTTTCCATTAGACCTTAGACTCCTTTTTTACTTTCTCCATTCAAATTAAAACAAGTATGGATACATTTCCCTTAGAACTTAGACTCCTTTTTTACTTTCTCCATTCAAATTGAAACAAGTATGGATACTTTTCCATTAGACCATATACTCATTTTTTTTCTATAATTTATATTGCAAATCCAATGATGCAATGAAGAACAGGTTGAAGAAATTAGTGTCAATCCAAAATAATTTAAAATAATTGGAATTTAATAGGTTGAAAAACTTCTTAGGACTAACTCCACTGTCTACTTGAATCCATGGATTAACACCCTGTGTCACAACACCATAATGCAAAAGCTTCTCAGTTAGCAGAATTGCATAAATTATGAAGTACCTAAATAAAGGTTAGAACCTTTATAACAAGTTTCTATTATAGGAATACATGGAAATTTTAAGATAGAGAATATAAGCTCACACCATCAAGGATATATTCTATAGTACTCAATGAGGTTGCAGGACTTAAGATGACCCCAACTTTAGCTCCAAGAATTTTTACCTAGTTTGCAAAAGAAGTGTACCATCAAAAGAAGGATAATAAATGGAACTAATATGTAAAGGTATATTGAAGATATAAACTAATATAATCAAATCCATTAAAGCAAAATAGGTAGTATAAAGTAAGTAAATAAATCAATTTTTTAAGGACACGCTTGGAAAGCCTAAATTAATACAAAGTGAAAATGTGAATAACTAATGATAGGAAAGCATTTGTTCATTCGAACCTCAAGATTATAACTCCTTCTAACACAAAATAGAAAAGGAAAATAATATGTTTTCTTAAATTTGATTTTGAGGGAAAAAAGAAATAATACCCTAAGATAAGAATCAATCTTTTAGGATCACACAATCTCTTAAGATATTAGAATATTTGAGATATCAAGAAATTGTCTTTCTAAAACTTATATATCACTAATATAAAACACAACATCTCTTTCAAGCTAAGGAATAAATTTCTTCCATTCCTAACTTGAAAATAATCTCAAGAAAGTCTGAATCATTTATAAGAACATCACCTAGTTGGCATCTTGATAGAACATACAATACAATAGAAGGGGCATTTAGTGACAAAAATTTTCATCGCTAAAAGTCCTCTGTTCGTCGTTGATAATATTTAGCCATGATATTAAATCGTCATTTGAATCGTTGCAAAGTCCTGGTAGCAAAATACTATAGGCGACATTTTTACCAAATCATTGCAAATTGTTTTTTGTTACGAGTTAAATACGTAACCAAAAGAGATACGTGACGATACAACAATTTGTCACCAATGATATTTTATTACGTTTAGTTTTTGTGGCTAAATATTATTATCTATGTTACTGTAAACGTTGGTAATAATATTTAGTGACGAATCTTAAATCGTCAATCAAAATTATTAGGGACAATTCATGATTTGTAGCAAAAGTTTTTTGGCTTTGTTTTTGAAAATGTAGCTAAAAGTTTTTGGCGACGATTTTAAAAACGTAGCCAAATCTTTTTATCTATGTTTTCAATTTTTTAATAAACATTATTACTAAAAATTTTGTCATGTTAATTATAATTATTGGTGTCATTTTTAATCCATGTTATTATATGCAATATTTAGATTTTTTGTTTTATAATTTATTATATGAAAATATGATAAAAATTATTAGAAATTAGAAGCATTTTATATAAACAATAAAATATCATTGAATGTTAATTATAAACCTTGCCAAAAATACTTATGTATGAACTAAGACTCGTTTTCATCGTTACTACTTATATAAATCGGGCAAGTAATTTTTTAAGTAATTTTTCATGCCTAACCAACTTTCGTTCATTACGTTATAACTTTTGTTCATTACATTCTAATTTAGCCTTAAATGACTAGTTCTCCTCTTGAAGACGATCAACATATGTTGGTCTTGATGAGGATTAAGCAGGTGGCTTAGGCCCAAACCTAAGACCTTTGATGCAGTCAAATCTTGTACCACGCGCGTTGTTACAAATGTCATCTTTATTTAGCTCATTTATGTCAGACAATGATCTTTGCAATAACTCTTGCATCTTATTCTAAAATTAAAAAAACAAAATCAATATTTAATTCAAATATTATTAGTTAGTACTACATAACTAAATAAACTTAACATTTAAACAAAATTTTATACTTACATAATTAATGTGCATTTTTTCAGACATCCAACTTTCACCTTCCTTATATTGTGTCAGTTTATAGAGTGTGATCCTATCACAGTCTCTTCATATAGTTCCTTTGGACTCTATTTTATGAAAAAAGAATTGAAAACACAATAAATAATATTGCATTTACTGATATAATTAATACTTCTAAATAAAGAACTTACAAATTTATTTCATATGACAAAAAATGATTTAGAGCCTTGGTTGTGAGGAGTCTTCATTTTTTCTCTGTTAACCTTACTTTTTTCACACTTTTTCCAAATAAAGAAAAGAAATAGTCATTAAATTGTGTAACAAGATTAATGGAAGTAAATGTGAAGAGAAACAAAACAATCCTTAAAGTTGGCAGAGACCTAATAATCACACTTTTGACTCCAATTTTCTTGAGACATCCGTTCAAGAACATGTCTCCTTGCCTTCTCATCGAAAGGAAAAGATTTGTGGTATTTATTTAGTTGATAACAATGATCCTTGGCTCTTTGTTTTAATAGTAAATTTACATATCTTGAAACTTCAAGGTTGTTGATATTGATGATATTGAGCTTCATATGTTAACAATAAGTAAAAGTGAAATTAATCTTTAAATAAGTAATACAAAATTGCAAATAATTAACTAAATTGAAAAATTACTAAAACTTTGTCTTAGGCATTATATAGCAAGTTGTTTTCCTTCAATTGCTTAGTGTGCTGAAGGCAAGGTGATTCAGTCCTAGAAATTACCCTTAAATCACTCGATAATTTTACTGATTGGATCTTGTCAATAGGATGACCATGAAAGGTATCAATACTTACAAACAACTTTCTATTCACTGCAGCATTCATTTGTTGCAACTCAGATACCTCTACCTCTTTTTTTTTTATGGCAATATTGGAACCTGATAAAAAAGGATAATGATAAGAAAAAACACATTAAACATGTAAATATATATTTAAGCATAAGTCTAATTATAGGTGGTAAAGATTAATAGACCTAAAGATCCCTTAGAACTAGTTGAGGTAGATAGAGGTTATTATTGATTGGCTTCATTGGTAGATAAATTCAGATTGTTGTTGTTGGCTAGGATTGGATTCATTTAGTTGTTGTAGGGGAGGAACAATTTTGATAGTTGCCACCTTCTTTCCTTTGTTTCTACCATGTGTCATTATATTGAATATTTATAACTTAAATATCAACATTATGCATAAACATAAGTCAAACATCAACAATGCATATAAACATAAGTCAAACATCAACAATCTGCATAAACATAAGTCAAACATCAACATTCTGCATAAACACATCTTAAACATGAACATTCTGCTTTAACATAACTCAAATACCAACAATAGGCATAAATAAAAATCAAACATCAACAATCTGCATAAACATAAATCAAAAAACAACATTTTACATTAAAATAACTAAATCATCAACATTTCACATAAACATAAGTCAAACATCAACAACTGTTATAAACATATCTCAAACAATAATATTTCAAATAAACATAACTGAAACAACAACTGTTGGGACCCGATTTTGGAAACCGGACCCCAACCAGAAAAACGGAAAAACATATCGAAAACAAAGCTACAGAAGCGAACGAAAACAAATCAAAAGCGGAATCGAAAGCGAAAGTCAAAGAAATCAAATCGGATCAAAACGAAACGAAAGGCGAATCACAAATCGAAACGAAATGGCAGAAACGAAAGAACGGACGAACTCACGAATCGGAAAACAAAGTGGCGGATTAAACAAAAGAACGGATTACAAAGCGAAACAATTCCAAAGCAGAAAATTGAATTAGTTCAGAAACAAAGCAAACAGACGATTCAATCAACTGAAAGTCAAATTTCCGACATCCGATAACATACACTTTAGAAAAAATTAGCGTTGGAAACAAAAAGACGATCTCGATCTAAGAAAATCCGAATCCGGTATAAATTTTTTTTCTTTCATTTTATTCATCTTTATTCAAAACCATTCCAATTTCTCCCTTGGAATTTATCAATTCCATAAACTCAAATATTTTAACCTTCACATTCATACATATCTCATAATTCATCTCCTTTAACCCATTCTTATTTTTCTTTAAACATCTCACACATTGCTATACACAATCAAGTAATACACAAGTAGCACTTCAATATCTCAATTTCAGTCACACAATTCATCGGACCTCCTGTCCGGAATTTCAGCATAAACAAACACAACCAATCATCATCATATACATAGCACTTCAAATAATTCTCAATCATCAATATCATCGGA